>CAWUFW010013737.1:0-456023 GCA_963921515.1 Calotriton arnoldi | reverse complement strand
ACCGCGTCGGTAAGGTGCTGTTCACATTGATACAGGGAGTGCTCCTAAACTGCTGGGGGACCGAGTGCTCATGATTTTTAGCCTAACATTCGTTTTAGATGTTTTATACTGTTTTACGCTGGTGAATCACTGCCACATTTTAAAACTGTATGAATTTGCTTACTTTGCTTAACGTTGCACTGTGGGGCGAACTCACAACAAATAACTGCTGCTATCTCGGAATCTGCTTTCCTTTTAAAAGTAAGAACCAAATAACGTTTAGAAAAGCCCCATATGTTAGGGCTGGCCGCCATCCTCGGGTCTTTAGGTGACGCTCTAGCAGTTCAAGCGTTCAGTTACAGCATCACGTGACCCGACCCTCTACTAAAGGCCATGCTCACGCGTCGGTAAGGTGCTGTTCACATTGATACAGGGAGTGCTCCTAAACTGCTGGGGGGACCGAGTGCTCATGATTTTTAGCCTAACATTCGTTTTAGATGTTTTATACTGTTTTACGCTGGTGAATCACTGCCACATTTTAAAACTGTATGAATTTGCTTACTTTGCTTAACGTTACACTGTGGGGCGAACTCACAACAAATAACTGCTGCTATCTCGGAATCTGCTTTCCTTTTAAAAGTAAGAACCAAATAACGTTTAGAAAAGCCCCGTATGTTAGGGCTGGCCGTCATTCTCGGGTCTTTAGGTGACGCTCTAGCAGTTCAAGCGTTCAGTTAGAGCATCACGTGACCCGACCCTCTACTAAAGGCCATGCTCACGCGACCGCGCAGCGTGACACTGCAGCCGGGCGCGCCGCTGGCGCGCCAAAGGTAAGCCCATCTGCGCCCGTCCGCGCACAGACCGCACCATGCGCCCAGATCCCCTGGGCAAACATCAAGACTCACCTATACAAAGGCGAATATGTTGTCTATTCGTGAAAGAGGTGAGCAAAATAGATGTACTCCTATATTTCCCCAGTGCAATTCATTAAGAAATCTATGCCCTACATGTAGTTATTCCATCGATACTAATTGTATGAACCGTTACTCTAGGCCTGATTCTTCTATGGGCCTGTCGCAAAGCCCTAATAAACTTAATAAATACTCTTTAAGTTGTGTGCTTCTGAACGTAAGATCACTTCCTAAACACAAATTTGAAATAGCAGACTTTCTTGAGCAGTTTAAACCTGATTTAATGTTTCTTACCGAGACATGGCTTCATAGTTCTGCTGATCCGGACTTAAATATTGCTATACCTAACGGATATCTGCTCCATAGATCCGACCGAGAGGGACAACGAGGTGGGGGAGTGGCCATTGTTTATCGCTCCCATATTAAAGCTACCTTTTCTTGTATTCCCCAACTAATGGAAGAAGCCATTCAATTCTCATTTAAATGTAACAACACCGAGGTTTTCAATGGATTACTAATTTATAGACCACCGGAGCCTAGAAACCGATTTACTGAATCGATTGCTACTATAATGGAGTCCTATATGGAACATGCCAACTTTTCCATACTCGGGGATCTCAACTTTCACTTAGAGTCTAATGAAAGCAACGAAACTGGCAATTTAGTAGACATGTTAAAAAGTTTAGATTTTGAACAAATCATCACTGAGGCCACCCACAAAGGGAATCACACATTAGATGGTATCTTTACTAATCATCCACAACTGAAATTTAGGAACACACTGGCCCTGACTTGGACCGACCACAAGGCCATATTCTTCAACTTACTACTAACAGAATCAGTTATCAGACAACAGAAGAAAAACAAGGCAGGGTTAGTACGACGCTGGAGTCAAATAAATACCACTGACTTAGAAATGGCCCTACAATCCCAAGAGCCACAACTAGATGTTGACCCAGACTCAGCAGCCTGTAATTTTAACAGTTGGATTAATCAAGCAGCGCAGAAGTTAGCACCAGAAGCCCTTATACACACCAGCAACAGAGCACCTTCGGCCCCATGGTATTCCGCCGAGCTTAAAGAGCTAAAGAGAAAGTGCAGAGCCAAGGAGCGAATACGGAGGAAAGACTATGCCGAGAATGATAAAACACAGTATAACGAGGCATTAGTACTATACAAAAAAGCAATAATCTCTGCAAAAACTAGTTTCTTTACGGAGAAAATTATGACCTCTAAGAATTCAGCCAGAGAGCTCTTTAAGACCATCTTTGCTTTATCTAGTTTCGGCAACAGTAAACAGCTGAATCCCACTGGTCAGTTCTGTGATAGACTAGCAGACTTCTTTTGTGACAAAGTAGTCAAAGTCTATGACGGAGTTCTCCGATAGTAAATTGGGGACAAAATTATGCCAACCTCACCATGACAATGAGACTACGCAGGTTTTCCTACGTGAGTTCCAAGCGTTGACAGTAGACGGTGTAGAGAAGCTAATACTGGCAACAAAGTCGGGGTCCCCCTTGGACCCCTGTCCTGCCATGGTCTTCCATATGGCACCCAGTACAATTGCTAACAAACTCACACCCTCTTTAATAATATTCTGCGCACTGGGCAGTTTCCTGATGTTTGGAAAGAGTCCCTAGTAAGACCCATCCTGAAGAAGCCAACCTTGGACCCCTTTGAGGTCAGCAGTTACCGGCCAATATCATGCTTACCATTCCCCTCAAAAGTACTGGAAAAAGCTCTCAACGAAGAATTAATATCTTACATAGAGGCAAATGATAAACTTGACCCAGCACAACATGGGTTCCGTCCCTGTCACAGCACAGAATCCGCATTGATTGCTGCCACAGAGGAAATACGTATCCAGCTTGATAAGGGGGGCAGGCTCTTCTGGTTCTACTCGACCTATCGGCCGCATTTGATACGGTTGATCATCACACTCTCATTCAGCGCTTGGCCGACATAGGAGTTGTAAACAAGGCATCAGATATTCTTCGATCTTACTTAATTGGTAGAGAACAATCCATTAAGATGGATGAACATAAGTCACGCCCATACGCCCTGCCATGTGGTGTCCCCAAGGGGTCATCTCTTTCCCCTACCTTATTCAATGTTTACGTCACCCCACTAACCAAACTCATACGCCTCTATGGTTTTAAAGTTGTATGCTTTGCTGACGACACACAAATAGTCGTCTCCCTAGCATCCAAACCTGAAGAAGTGGCACTCAGTTTTAACGACTGCATGAGTCACATTATCATGTGGATATCGGAAAACTGTTTAAAACTAAACACCGGAAAGACTGAGGTGGTCATGTTTGGAAATGACACCTCCATTTGGAACTCTACTTGGTGGCCGGAAGTAGCTGGGCCCTGTCCTCTGCCTGTTAAGCATGTTAAAAATCTTGGGGTCAAAATAGATGATCAGCTCTCTCTATCGGATCAAGTGAACAACATTACATCCACTTGCTTCCATACTTTGAAGGTTCTTCGTAAGATTTTACCTTATATCCCCATGACTCTCAGAAAGACAGTCATTACTGCGTTAGAACTTTCCAGGATTGACTATTGTAATGCCCTCTATTTGGGAGCAAAGAGGAGTGTAATACGTAAATTGCAGATCTTACAGAACGCAGCGGCTCGTATACTACTCAAAATCCCAAAATTTAGCCCTATTAGCCAAGCTATCTGAGACCTGCATTGGCTACCAGTCCAGGCAAGGATTCATTTTAAATCCATGTGCATTCTGCACAAGACCCTGCATGGGACAGGGTCAGCCTACCTAAACCATCACATCAAGCGTCACACCCCACTGCGAGAGCTGAGATCAGCATCAGCCTCTCTGCTGGTGGTCCCAAGGGTTAGGACGTTAAAGTGGGGGGGCAGAAGTTTTCTGCACCAGGCACCCAAGCTATGGAATACGATGCCCATAAGTCTTAGAAAGCAAGGTAACTTGCTACTGTTCAGAAAGGCCTTGAAAACATGGCTATTCGCTCATACACCTTAGTCGATAAAGACGGTCCCTGCACAGTTTGATGACAGCTAGCGCTAAGACGCCACGGCAAATACGCGCTCTATAAAAACCCTATTTCATTTCATTTCATTTCATCTGTTGTTGATATTGTACAAGATGATGTGTCTGTGTTATATCATGGTCAAAATCAATTGCGTTCTGTAATGCAGTTTGCATGGACTTTGCAAACACTGAAAATGGGTAAAGTTCCTTGGCATTTTTGAACACCTCTGCCTTATTCTTACCGTTTAATGTAACTGACAAACAGCAATTCATGTCCATGAAAGATGCAACATACACTCTCTTGCATATCGAGAAGATAGAGCCGTTACCATTCTCTGTGGCACAGTTGGACTCTGCTGTGTGGCTAGTACACGGGGTTATCGCTTTGCCTTTTTCTTTATTTGAGTTCAGTTCCTGCATGAAACATTATCCTGTTGGCCATTTTCAGCCTTTAGGCAGTGCCTTCTTGCATGAGCTTTGGTCCCTGCCTTTCATGTACAGATGCCTTAGGGACGACAAAGAGGTTTTTCTCACAGGGGAATCATGCGATTCTACTGTGGGTCATTCCCTGATTTGTAAAACATTAAATTGCACGGGGCTTGTAACGTTTCGGCTCCGAATCTTGCTTGTGTTTTAAAGGGCATTCCTGCTCCTGCTATTTCACCTACTTTCACTGTGCTTGCAAATGGTAGCTATCTCCTTCTGAATAATCAGGACTGCTGTGGAATGCTGGCCGGCATCCCCTATATTGTAACAGTTTCCCACCGCGTTGTGTGCTGCAAAAAATGTGCTTTTTCCTCCCCATACGACATAATAGATAGTTCCATTTGGCCTTCCATTCCGACTTTGAAGGCAGATTTCAATAAATTGAGCAGAATAAAGGTGCTATTATTGAACCAGGAGGTTATGCTCACATCCGCACGGGAGACCTTCATCCTCCAGGTGGCTAGTACCCACAGTGAGATACAGGCCCTTTTGAACACAAACCTCCCGCAACATTTCGGTGAGCTGATTCACCGTGTTTTCAATGCGTCTCGCACCGAAGGTCTTGTGCGCTTTTTTAAAGTTGTGGGCTCTGGCCTTGTTACCTCCTTTCAAGCTATATTTGGTGTAATACCGGCTTTTATTAATTCTATTTTTTCCAGCGTCTTTGGCGGCTTTCCGTGGCTCCTCACCTTAGCGGCTGGTGTATTGCTTTTGGTCTGTTTGCTACGCAATGGATGCACTTCATGGGGGCCTCCTCGACCACAGTCGGCTCCGGATGCTCCGTGAACGCATGCTTCTCAGCTTCGGCATCCTGCCCTTAGCGACACTCAGCGTGTCATATCGGACGTTCTTTTCGCTTTGCGTATTTCACTTGCGTGCAACCTGTGATGTCTTGCTTAAGATGTCCTTTCTCCTGGTCTTTGGATTTTTGCCTTTCCAATACGTCTCTGTCGGACCCGGATTTTGGCCAGTTAATGGGTCCCTTAGAGGCCCATGAACGGGACTGTTCCGGCGAAGGCTTTATGGCGCGTGCGGCTGCACTTGGAATTTTGGCTCAAAGGGATGTCTGGGCGGCTACTCAGACTCTCCTACAACGAAGTTATGTTGAGTATCACGCAAGTTGTCCCGCAATGCTGATCACTGCTCCCTCATGTGAGGACCATGAGTGCAGTTTTGATTTGTTGAACTGGATGGCGTCTCTTTTTTCAGACAATACCAATGATGTCCTCTTGGAAGGTGTGGCGTTTTTCTGCACTTACACACTATTGGATTAAGGTCCTTCGCTTGCTGCGTCCTGCTGTTCTGGAATTTATTTTGTCCTGTATTTTTTATTCATTCACTGTCCTTCATTGGGGACTATTCATGCTTAGACGTTTGCATTCTGCTCCATCTATTTGAACTCTGTCTTCGTTCTATGTCTTGGCCTGTGGACTGACCAGGGGAGGGTGTAGTGTGGTTTGTGGCCTCATTGCATACATTGCTAAGTTAGCTTAGGCCTGGCTGCCATGATACCTTTTTGCACACGTTACTTTGTGACTTTGTTTTTCCAGACTCTGCTTGTGCCCGGCTATATTAGAACTGTCTGCCTTTTTGCCTTTCACCTTTTCTCCTGTTTTCTGTGGGTTGCGTCTGCACAACATGTACAAGGTCGAAAAACAACGTCCCTTGTTCTTGCTGCTCTGGTCAGCCCCTCGCATTAGACATAACACAGAATACAGCTGCACTGGAGATATTCGTGTGTTTTTAATATTGTGATCTCGCTGTTTGTGGCACTTGGATAAAAACCTTTCCAGGGAGAAGAGCTGTGCTTGTCTGATGATGTAAACCTTGCATCTAGATATTGAGGTATGGGGGTCCGCCAGACAAAGCCCAGAGGTCTTCTATTTTTATAATAAACTAGTTATTAGCACGAGGGAGGGTGGTAAGGCTATTTAGCCCTATATCCACTGTCTTTATAAAATGCTGTCCCGTTTGTATTCTATGGAATTGTAACCATGCTTATTATTTTATCATTATGCATTATGCTGATAGTACTGGCACGTGTACTGTATCTTAGAGCACGATAGTTGAAATAAACATTTTAAACTATACTGTGTCTCTTATTACGCCAGTTGTGGACAAGTATGAGTGAGTTATGAAAGAGTGTTCTTGCTCCCGCGAGTCCTGAGAGAAACCGTGTTCTGGGTTGTCTAATCATTGGTAGCTGCGCTGCGAATGAGACGCTAAAGCTAGTCGTATTGGGATTGTGGGTACTAAGGGGCATGGTTGGCTCACCACTATACTCCGAGGTCCTATTATCCTGTGCATAGCTCTGTGTATGTGCAGAATCCCTACAACAATAGTGTGCGATTCCTATTATTGCATCCAGGCCTTTAATTATAATTTACCTTATTGGCGCTTGAATGGATTCACTGACTCTAATGGAAAGGTTATGAAGTATAAATTGCTTTGGGGCAAGGTGGTGGCACTTAAGGATGCTTTGCCACAGGCTCATGCAATATATACATTGAGTCATCAACATGTTGATGTACATGTTGCAGGTAATTCAATGGCTGATGAAGGTGCTAAGGCTGCTGTTCAGACAGTTTTTTAGATGCGATTATTCATTCACATCGTGGATTGATGTTAACAGCATGGCTGCAGTCACTGCTTTGGCTAGTGGTGAGCCCTTACCTAAAGGCTATTCAGCAAAATACTCCTACCTATTGAGTCCTCAAAATATCCCCTTACCCAACATTCCCGGGGTGGGTTGTCGAGTGATACCTGGGACAGCAGGTTAGAGTTAATAATAGCTGCTCATGAGGGATTAGCGTTTGTCCATGCTGGTGTAGCAGCTACAGTTTCATTAAAACATAAACAATACTGGTGGGAGAGGCTTTACAAACAGACTAAACATTATGGCCTTAGTTTTACAATAAATTACAACTTTCCCTGCTGTACGTATGCCGCAGACACCTATTTTAGTTTCAAATAAGCTATGACAATGTGTCTATTTAGATCACTGCAGACCACTTGATTCGGCTGGTGCCTTTAAATTTATCCCAGTGGCTGTTGATTGTTCTTCATTTTTATGGGTGTGGCCACCACTGTTCCCTTTAAGGTGCGCGTGCGCTCAACTCTGTGCCCCCAAGCGCTCAGTGCCATGTGTGTGGCGTGCACACACATCCTCCGAGAGCGTTCGCACCGCCGCTTTTAAAAGGCGAGCGGCTCGTAAAACAGGAATTCCCTGGTTGCGGAGGAAGAGGCAGCCTGTGGGATCAAGGAGGGAACACTTGCTTCATTTCTTTTGTTTTCTAGAGTGCGGCTGCAGGGCACATTGTGTGCTTTTGTTTAAGTATTCATGTTAATTGCAGTGCCTGTCACGAGCTGCGATTAACATGAATACTTTCACAAAAGCATACAATGTGCCCCGCAGCCACGCTTTAGTAACAAAGAAATGCAGCAAGTCTACAAACAGGGTGTGTGCTTTCAGAATCCCCTGAAAGCACACTCTTTTCTTAATAGAGCTGGGCTGCGGGGTGTTTGTGTGCCTTTTTAAAGTTTTCATGTTAATTGCAGCTCATGATGGGCGCTGCGATTAACATGAAAACTTTAACTAAAGCACACAATTATCGTGCAGCTGCGCTCTATTGAGAAAAGAAATGCAGCAAGTCTACAAACACAGTGTGTGCTTTCAGGTGATTCTGAAAGCACACTCCGTGTTTCTAGACTTGCTTCATTTTCTTTCTTAATAAAGCTGGACTGCAGGGTGATTCAATGCTGCCAAGGTTTCATATTGCTATGTGTGACATTTTCATAATTTCAGTGTAATTATGAGTGACGTTTCATTTACTATGAGTAACACTTTTTCCCAAGCAAAATCAAGCAATAAAGATGAGGGAAACATATCAATATTAGAAATTACCCCCATTGAGCAACAGGAAACTCTAAGAAGTCACTGAATTAAAGTGGGCTAAGGGGAAGCAGCTGAAAACTGAGCGGAACAGTCTGACTGCGTGACTGCTACTTTATGCACTGGGAGGCACGGGCGTAATGATGATGCAGACAGTGATGTCATGTGTGGTGCTTTTAGGAAGCAAGCAGAATACTTTGAGAGTTAATGGTCGTCTTGCTACTAGAATGGCTGAGCTAGAGTGCATGAGGGAAACCAACATGATTGGACAGAGTCATTACAAAAAAATGTATGTGCTTGGAGTCGGAAAAGAAAGGGAATCCGATGGACATAGTTTGTTTGGCAGTGAGGGTAGAAATCCCCAGCAGAACTGCATTTTCATTCTATTGCTAAAAGATGTATAATTCCCTTCTCTGTGCAGCATGCACAGTATTCTAACAAAAGCTCTACTTTTTACTCCTGGGGTCCTGAATCACGTAAGCTTGGAATTATCATTCCCTTTCCCTAAAAACCTAATTCTTGACCCCTGAAATTATGTGCCCTCAGCAGCAGCTACCGTGTGACAAGGCAGTAAGACTGCTGCGCCCCATCTGTGGGGAGAAGGTGGTAGCTGCGGTAAGGGTTGGGTACTGACCTGAATCTCACGAAGTCCATTTTCCAAGAAACAAAATTGTCTTTTTGGGCGGTAAAGCAAGGTTCATTGATGGTGACACTAGTTAAACGGCGATGATTCAAAAAGTGTGGCAAAGCAGATTATTTCCAAAACAAAGTGTTTTGAAGTATATAAGCGATTATTGCTTTAAACACAGATCATACAAACAAAATGTCTGAAAATATGGATTATAAGCTTGTTTTAAAAAATGCCCTCTACCTCTGCCGGTCGCACTTAAACACTTGTGTGCTGCTCTGATGACAATGACAAGACCAATACTGTGCCTCCGGTTCCCGAAAGTACACCTGTCCAGAGGGCACAGCAGGGGCTGAGAAGATGACTGTTTTGTCAACAATCTCTGTCCAGGCTGACGCAGGGTCTTGGGAGGGAATGGGCCAAGCAGGCTGTAAAGTATAACATCCTGCGCAAGAGGCTCAGGTAATGCGACTTCTCTGCTGGCGGGTGCGGCAAGGAAAAACAAAGCTACCGCCCGCCAGTGTGTCCAATCTTCGAAGCATGTGTGTGCTTCTGGTCACCAATAGGGTGGTGCGATTGTGGGAAAAGAGCAGGCAAGACCCGCCCCAGGGATCACCCACGTGATGGCTGGTACGCCCAGAGTAGACTCACAGGAAGGCTGGTTGGGGCACGGCTAATTGATCTGTTAAACTCTGGCCTGCCTGCTCAGCGCTGTTCATGAATATTCTATCTCTGACTCATAGCATTTTAAATTTGAAGGCGCTGTTGCATGCTCATATTTGTTAGACAATTGTAGCATGCTGGTGCTGCCTCATTGGTAGTGCGCCTCAATTGCAGTATTGTCAGAGGGGCGCTAGAATGCGTGACTAATGCATTTTAATGCAGTGATGCAGACACCAGCATTAAAATGTGTTAGTCTAACGCCTGATGCGACTCTACCCTAACCCAGCCCTGAACCTGCGAAAAATAAAATTATAATAACTAAGTTATTATAATTTTATTTTTCCTGCTAAAGAGAGCATTTGTTAAAGTTTTCATTTTAATCGCAGCACCCGTCATAAGCTGCAATTAACATGAAAACTATAACAAATGCACACAATCACCACGCAACCCAACTCTATTAAGAAAAGAAATGCAGCAACATAGCTGCAAAGGTTACAAATTGCTATGTGGGACGGTTTAAAACCTGCCTTAACACCGTTCACTTGGCACTGTATGTGTGGAAATGCACCGTCTTTTCACTTTTTAAGCAAAAGTTTGGAGTGATATTTGGCGCTGCACCCAAATGCACGGTCTGGTTACTGGCACACATAGCCTTGGTTGCAGCGCACGTAGACCTTACACTGCCTCACACAGAGGAAAAAGATTAGAGGGAACATTGGTGGCCACAGCTATCAGCTGATGCTCAAACTGTTATTAAAGATTTGCAAGTCTTTATCAATACTTATGCAGTAGCAGCATTCCACTCGGACCAGGGACCATCTTGCACCTCTAAGACTTACTTGGATACTACGGGCATCCTGGGTGTTTCTGTGCATTATTAGGCCCCCTATCATCCCGAGGGAAATTAGATACTGGAACAGAAGGACAGTGACTTAAAGTAGTCCTCAATAGCTAGAACATTCAGGTTGTAGTTAAACCCATCACCTGTATGGAGTACAGAGAGCATTAAATACCTAGAAGGTCTTTGGGTGATTGGACCCCTACGAAGTACTCTTCGGTGTTCATATGATTGTTCCTGATCTTGATAATTCTGGCAGTGGCTGGAGATGGGCCCTTTGACATCAATGAACGTTTCGCTGTCTTATAGCAATTAAAAGACTTCCGAGATGAGCACTCTAATTTGAACTCTAAATATTCTACCACTTACAAAGTGAAGGAGAAACAGGATGGTTTTTGGCTGGGTTCCTAAAGTTGGGAATCTAGTCTGAGAGAAGGTTGCAGATAAAAAACAGTTTGGCCCGTCCTATTGTGCACCAGAACCTGTCCTTACTGTTAAAGGTACTCGAACTGTGATTTTGCCACTGCTCGCTGGTTGTAAATATAACAGACTTGTTTCACTTGATTTGATCAAGCCATACCATGTGGCAAGTCTTACAGAGTAGACCACAGGGGATTCAGGATAGTTCCTTCACACCTCTCCCTACCCTGCATGAAATCCCGCTGCATGCATTAAGCAGACCTCATTTTTCCACACCCCAGCTGGGGTTTACAGATGCTGAACTTTCCATCTTACCAGTTAACGATGATAACACAGGATGTGTTTCTAGCGTGAGTTTGCAGTTTTCACCTACTGCTCCTTGAAGTGAAACTATATATAATATCAACCACCTTTGGAGTTGCCTGCCTGTTCTCCTTTGCCCACTGAGATCCCTGTTTTTACTCAAACGGCCTCTGGTTATTTTGTCGACATTGATGATTTTACTTCTGAGTTTTCACATACCTCTATACGTGGTATACATGCATTTTTCCTGTGGATGAAACAGACTTATCTAATTCCACCATGGTCCTACTATTGAATTTTTCTTTCATTATTTCTTCTCTCACTTTGGATTGGATTTATTACAGTCTTCTTTCTACTATTAAATGGACATTCTCTTCCAGAATATACTTCACCAGAACTTTTAGCTGAGGTGCTTATGCCCCATTCTTCTTCACACAAGGTCCAAAGAGACTTTTCCTGGGGAGCATTACTGCAGTCTCAATCCATGATGGTATTGGTTAGGATAAGGTTCCTTATGACATTTTTGGCCCAACGAAGATATTACAAATTCCATATGTTTTTAAAAATGCTATGGATGAAATTCTCTCCCCAGGTTCAATTTCTAATGAATGGGATGTTATGAATGTTTCTAACATGCTATCTGAATTAGAATCACACATTGTATTTAAGAATGAGGAGTTGCATTCCAATTCTGCAAATTATGGTGAACTGTTTTGTTACCATCATTATGAATATCACTATTAGAGCTAGTACTCCACATACTGTTTTTAATGATACACAGTGGGAACACTGTCCGATACCACCTGCGGGTAGTTCTAAAACTCTTCTACATAGCTGTAGTGATTAATATAGATAGGTGGGAAATGAGCTCCCAATATAAGCATATGGGTCACCACATGAACAATTTGACATATGGGCAACGTGAGGCTATGAAACAACTACTTCAAGATCAAGATATGATCATTAGATAGGCAGAAAAGGGAGAAAACATGGTTGTAATGGACAGACTAGACTATGATAATGAGATCTACAACCGAGTAATCCCTCCTGTTACCTTAAACTGAATCATAACCCGGTTCTTGAGATTTCTAAATGTATTGATACCAGTTTGAGACATTGGTATGGATTGGGGTTAATTAATGATGATAAATACTATTGCCTCTTGATAGATCCCCCAAGATATCCATGTATTTACACGTTACCAAAAATACACAAGAATTGCCCTTTTGCATCAGGCAGGCCAATAATAGCAGGTATTGGGGGCCTTATGAAGAGGGTCTCAAAGCGTTTTGATATTTTCTTACGTCCTTTTGTGCCAAATCTCTCATCAAATATACGAGATACTAAACATATCTTGAATATGTTGAACGATGTGACATGGGAACCAGGGATGTTACTTGTGCCTATAGATGTAGTATCTCTGTATACTAATATTTTGCATGTACATGGGGTTAATGCACTCTGACATTTTCTTAACAACAGACTGACTGCATTTTGGATCATTCAGAGATGCTCACTGTAATGTTGCAATTGATACTTGAATACATATTTTTGTTCAATGGAGAATGGTACAAGCAGTTCTGCTGGACTGCAATGGGATCCAGATTTGCACCATCCTTTGTGAACCTTTCTATGTGTTGGTTTGAGGAGGTGCGTATCTGGGGCCCAAGTGGTGTAAAATGGAATAACAACATCCATTACTGGAGGTGGTACACCGATGACTGCCTGATGATCTGGACGGGTGATCGAGTGGAATTTGAACAGTTCTTTGAATTTTTAATTCAACCATGCATAATATGTCATTTACTTTTGAATCCAGTGCAGATCTGAATGTAGAGCTGTATATATGTGATGATAAAATACACAGTAGGATGTTCAGAAAAGAGACATTTGTAATTCCCTATTCCATGCTTCTAGCTTACACCCGAAATGTCAGATTAACTCGATCCCTTTTGGCGAGATGCTGAGGGCAAGAAGAAATTGTAATGAGGATATGGAATTAACACGATCCCTTCATGATATGGAGAAGAGATTTTGGGTACTAGGATATAACGAGAGGGTTATCTCTAGGGCAAGTGCGAGATCATTGAAGTTGAAATGCACCAATACACTTTTGGATACCAAACGCGACACTAAGAAATAAAGATCTTTGGTTAGACTTGTTACTAATTTCCATGCAGCCTTCGATAAAATTTACAATATTTTATGCAGACATTGACATTTGTTAAAATTAGACAAGACTTAACAGGCAATTCTTTCGGAACATCCTAGCGTTACCTCCAGTAAAGATTGATCATTACGGAATATTATCAGTCCCAGCTTTCCAACACAGCAAGTACAGAGCACATGGTAATTCTAGATTGGCTCAAGGTCGTACAAGTGTGGACAGTGTAACATCTGCAGGTTGGCTGTGGATGGTATAACCAAATTTAGCTTTTGTAATTCATGTGACATTGTTATTTGGATGCATATAGATTGTAGCACTCGCTATTTGGTTTATGTACTCATATGTAAATGTGAAAAAAATATACATAGGAAGTACGATTAGACCTCTACGAGAGAGAATCACTGAAACATTTTAGAGCACTTAAGCAACAAGATGTCAGGTATCTTCTAGCACTGCATTCAAAAGATTGTAAGGTTAAGAACACACATCTGAGCTTCAGGTTTCATGGTATTGATGTTTGTCAAAGTGAAGCTAGAGGGGCAACAGAGAACTGAAATTATGACAATGTGAAGCCAGGTGGATTATATGCTTGCACACTGTGGAGAATGGCTTAAACATTGACCATGAGATGCAATATTTTCTTGGCACATAGATTCTTTCAATGGGCTGTATCTCTTCCCAGCATGGTCACACTGATGGTGTTTTATTTTCTTGACCCTTTACCTACCCTTCCAACTTTGTGGAGGCCACTGTAATTCTAGCTATTGGAGTTATACTATAAGTCACTTACCTCTAATTCATCTTAAAACAAAATAAGTGGTTCTGTATTGGATAGATAGTGCGTATTGATTTTACTTTTTATGTCGAATGATTGATTTGTTGGATACCATCCTGGATAGCAGAATGTTGCTTTAAAATGTTACTGGCATGAAACATTGCTAACAGCTTTAAAATAGCCATTACGTGTACATTTCAGATGCAATAACTTCCTCATCTTGACGAGCCCGGTCGGAAGTATCCGTGTTTTGATGATTATCACGATGAGGAGGCAACAAATCTATATTTAAAGATTTGCGTTCTAGATGTGTTGATTTCCCCAACTTGATGAGCCCGGTTGGGCGTAGTCCATGGTTTAATAATTACTTCGACAAGTAGGTAGTAAACATTGTGTATGTTAATGCAAAATATGCACTAGTATGCATACGCTTACATCTTGTTGTGATGACTTCTTCAACTTGACAAGCCAAGTCGGACATAGTCCGTTGCTTATTGATGACTATGACGTGGAGGCAATAAATTGACATATAAAGATGGCGACAGTTTGTGGCCCATATCAAATAATGAGAATATGAATATAATCTATGCACTGATATGCATATTCCTAAGGTTGTTATTACAATTTAAGCTGCTTGATAATAGTATGGACAACAGGACAATGTTTTAATTGCTTACAACACCTTTTGCTAGCAGCAACTCCAAAATGGCTTCCATGATTACATATGGCCTTTTAAATTTTGGTGTGACTTCTTGGGCGTAGTCCATCATTTTCTTTATTAGCAAATGGAGAGTATAAATAGGTATTTAAAAATGGCACTTATTTTACACCCCAGTAATACATGTGGAAGTCAGAGTACTCTCAGATGAGACGCAGTAATATGTTTTTGGTAAGAAACTTGGTATGGTGTATCAATCTGATATGCTAGCGGACCTCTGAGAGTGCTGGGAGCAATTTGTGTTTACTATATGTCATAATTGCACTGTTGTTATGTGGATGTTGGAGCACTCTCCGATTCAACACAGTGCTATTTTGCGATATAGAACTCGGTATGGTATATCGAGATGATATGTTAGTGGACTTTTGAGAGTGCAGGGGATATTTTGGTGTTCACAATGTATTATAATTGCACTGTGACTTCAAGGCGCTGGATACTGAATGTCAATATACTGATGGAATGGTAAATGTATGTGTCAATATTTTGTACCACTTGAATCATTAGATTATTGACGTGCGGTATATGTGAAAGTTTGTGCATTGCATATGTGTATGCATGTACAGATATGGTTTTTCACACTTTTAGCGCTATAATGTTTTGTATGTAATTTACTTTGACTCGTTGGAAAAGGTGTAGGCAGAATATCCCTCATCTATATACTAAACAGAAGGTGTTTTTATTCTTTACAGGAAATATATATACGCTTCCAACTACAGAATTTAAAGTGCTAACATTTGAGAATTTGAGATATGAGCACAGTATCAGTTTATTAAACACATTGTAAGATAAAGAAAATTGGTTTTCATGTCAGATATTGTATGTTTGACTAATAAAGTTGCTATAGGCACAGTTTTGCCTGTCTTGGCATAAGCTATTTCTTCTTTTTAGGTAAGAGCTATAGATAGGACAATATTCACTATTTTGGGTAATATGAGTTGTTGTGTGGCTTTCCTTTCCTGTTTGAGTTCCTGTTCTCCTAACACGGGTGTTCTTTAAAGTAGTCACTAGGTGTTTTTTCTTTGGCATCCAGGACACACTATTTAACCTCTTTTCTTTGGATGCTCTGTCTTGCTTGTAGTTGCTTGAGGTTGCATGGTTCCTATTTTTAATTTTAATGAGAAGTAGTCTTTTGGACTATGGGGTAACACAGAAGTTCGTGCACCAGGAATATGGTGATTGATTACTACATAAGAATGAGATTATGTAGTCATGCATGGTTTTACTTTGTTTACTTGTATCCATGTTGAAGTCAATGGTGGATATACCATAGTGACGAAACACGTGTTGGCTACAAAGGTTATCAAGACTGCTGGATGCATGTGAAGATACGAAATAAAGCACTATTGATGACGCTGGACCATTGGACATTGACTAACTCTTAATTTTAGTGTTCAATGGATCTTATAATTTAGTTCTAAAACATATTTAAAGAATTTCCATTATTTTTCTTGTCATGTATCTACAGATCCTGTTTCATATTACTATAAACTAACACCTTCGCCAGCGAAGAAAAATATGCCCACTCAAACAAAATTGATTTATTCCAATTAGTTAATTTAACAACTAGCCATACAGGGTTATGAATATTGGAAGGACAATGTTGAGCTTACATCTGTTTGGGGAACATGACACTGGCAGTTCCAAGGCACTGATGTTTTTGTAAACAAAACAGACTACATGTCTCGGCTTAGGCAATACTAAATATTTAAATATGCCAAGCATTACCACTGTTGCAAAATTTGTTAATTGGCAACAGTTTATTAATTTCACTGAACAACAGCTCAATAAGATAGTGAAAATAGAACTTACAATTCGTAATTTTCGAGTTCATGTTGGTGGTTATTAAGGCCCATTGACACCAATGGTTACAATGCCTGTTTTTAAACTCTTCTCAGGTGTTAACAGCAAGCAGGTTAGACCCCTGGTATATTCAGTCCCAACACACGAGAGTAGTTACTTCCTATAGTGCAGGGAAGTTATGCCAACAGTGGTTACAACATTCCACCTTGGCTGCAGTTAAGGACCACTTATCACTCCTTTCTGATGGTATGGATTTACAGGATTTTTGTTGGGTTCCAGAGTTCCTCATTCTAAATGCTACCTATAATGACATTTGGAAACTTTCCCAACAAGAAGCAGCTGAAAGGTTAAGACAAATTGATAAAGAAAATCTTGAAAAAGCATTGGCAGTTGTCGATAATGGGATGACCACATTGTCAACACGTATTTATTCATTAAATAATATTGTTTCATCTGCATTTGATGTTATACAGAATGACATGTCTATGCTTCAACATGGTCAAAGTCAGCCGAGATCGATTTTACAATTGAGTTGGGCATTGCATATTTTGAAATCAAATCTAGTGCCATGGAAATATTTGAATGCAACTGGATTGTTTTTGCCTTATAATTTGACACATATGCAGAAAATCATGGCAAGGAAGAAATCGACCAACACAATGCTTAATATAGAAAGGTTACAAACATTGCCTTTTACATTAGCTGAAACTCCATCAGCCACATGGCTGATTCACGGATTCATTTCTTTAACTATATCAACTTTTTGTTTCACCTCATGTCTAAAGCATTCAGATGTTGGCAGATATGAAGGAATCGGTGCACATTTTTTACCTGAGGCTTGGTTTTTGCCTTTTCAGTATAAATGTATGCATGACCACAAAGAGGTTTTGTTAGTCTACATGACTGTGGAACTTATTTAAGGCACACCTTTGTTTGCAGGGAGATAACACTTCATGGTGTCTGTAATGCTTCCATGGCTAACCTTGCATGTTGTTTGATGGGTGTTTCTGTGCCAATGATAAAGACAGAGTTTTTATTACTTTCCAATTCCAATTGCAGCTACTTAAATTTAAATGATTAGAGTAGCTGTGGGATGAAACCAGGTGTTTCTTATGTAGTCACTATTTTCAAGGTTGAGACTTGCTGTATGAATGTCTTATATCCTCCTACACATTCTGTTGGGGAAGTTACTTTGTGGCTGAAGGTCCTTCTTTCCCAGATTAATTTTGATCGATTAAGCAGGCTGAAATGCTTATTTTTCAAAAAGATGTGACTTTAACATCTGCTGGAGAAACTTTTGATCTCCAAGTTGTCCGTTCCTCAGCTGCGGACAATCACGGTTACACACTCAATTGACACAGAATTTTGGTGAGTTGATACACCATATTTTTAATGCTTCTAACACCACTGGAGTGGCACACTTTTCATGGAAATTGGGTCTGGATTTGTTTCTACATTTCAGACTGTGCTTGGTGTTATTCGTCTTAAGCATTTGTTGTTTTCAAGCATTTTTGGAAGCATACCAATTGTGCTGTTTCTTCCCATTGCTGTTTTGGTTATATTTTTGTTACTGTGCAATGGCTGTCTGACAACAAGGACTGATGGTAATGGAACTACCACACATCCTCCTGTGTTGCGAACACATGATACAGTACTTTGGAAGGTCCTTATTATTGGAACTGAATGAGAACTGGTCTTTGTCCTTCCGTCCCATGTGGTTTCAGAGAGTGCAGTCTATGTTTCACTGACTATGGTGCTCTTTCGAGTGTGCTATTGACCTGTGCCTTACCATGCAATTGTCCCAGGTTCTGGCAATAAATCAGCTTGAGCGTCCTTCGCAGATGCACCTGTTGTGTTTTCCTGTGATTATGCTAAATTTGCTGCGAGATGCCTATTATGAGCTGCCTTTGCATTTGCAGGATGCTTCTTTGACTTCTGATTCCTCTTCGCGGGCTGCGCTTCTACCACAGTTGCCCTCGACATCTGTTGAATGGGGTGGAGTTGACTCTCTTTGCCACTTGGATCTTGTTCTACTGGCTTCTGTTGATGTGTTCTCTGCGGATGCGGATTCCGTCCTGGACCCTAACAACATTTTAGATTCGGGTGTCCTGGACTTGTTGGAGATGGCGCATTTCAATTTGGATGCCTCCTAGACATATTAATTGGCTCTTTTGTCTTTATGAAATTCTTTTCTTGATTTATTAGTTTGCGTGGTTTTTAAATTAATTTTTTTTTATATAGCTTTCTGCTTGTATTTTTAAAGTTTTTATGTGAAACGCAAGGTTTCTTATATACCTAATGCACAGCTTTGTGTGTATATATGTATATATATATATATATATATATATATATATATATATATATATATATATATATATATTTATAAGACTAAGAACACAATCAAGATTTTGTCCACAACTCCCACCTGGGAACAAAATAGACCTATTCCATGAAATTGTGGTAGAAGATGTTAATAAAATATCAAAATCAAAAAGAGCAAAAACAAATCATGGAACTTAACCCCAGGTGAACACAAAGCCTTGAAAGAACTAAGAGATGATCCAAAAATTATTGTAAAAGCCTCAGACAAAGGTGGTAACATCGTCATACAAGACCTGGAGCAATACATAAATGAAGCTAATAGACAGCTACAGAATAAAGAACATTATAAAAAATTGGACACAAATCCAATGGAGGCATGGACTCCGGAATACCATCTGAAATTGCAGATATGAAAGGATCGGGGATTGATTGACTTTGAGGAATATATGTACTTGAAGGTTGACCATCCCATCATAGCAACCATATACTTTCTACCAAAGGTACATAAATCAATCATTAACCGACCAGGAAGACCTATTGTGAATTCGATTGGGTCCCTCCTCGAGAAAACATCACACTTCATGGACATCTTCCTAATGGATTACGTAACATCTTTACCATTGTACCTGAAAGATACGAGTGATTTCCTCAATAAAATCCAAGACATCCAATGGAATGACCAACTCATCATGGCAACAATAGACGTAACCTCCCTATATATGTCAATTCTCCATTCAGACGGAGTAATGGCTTCTAAGCAGTTCTTAAAAACAAGATCATTGAGCTATATAGAACACTCTGATATGCTCATTGAAATGCTACAATATTGCCTAACTCACAACATCTTTCTATTTAAAGGGGAACTGTTCCTCCAAAAGCAGGGGACGGCAATGGGTACATCATTTGCCCCCACATACGCTAACCTGCTGATGGCAGTATAGGAAGCCGATGTACTGAACACCAAATAAAAATCTAACATCAAAATCTGGACAACATTTATTGATGATCTTTTTGTGGTCTGGGAAGGAGAGCAATTAGACCTTGAAATCTTCATCAAAACATTGAACGAAAACAACTATAACCTGTCTTTCACATCTACAATCAGTAGAAATCATGTTATATTCTTAGATGTGGAAGTGTTCAACAAAGACCAGAAGATGTGCACAAAGATACATCGGAAACCAACTGCATGCAACAGTATGCCCCACGCCAATAGTGGGCATCCAAAACACCTAAAGTGGAGCATACCGTACGGAGGAATGCTCCGTGCGAAGAGAAATTGTTCAGAAACGATCGATATCGAGACAAACTCTTGAGGAAATTAGAACACTTTTCTTGGAGAGGGGTTACCCTTTGGAAGTCATAAAAACAGCTAGAACAAAAGTCAAATTAAAACCAAGAACAGACTTATTAACATCATACAAAGAAAATCAAGAAGAAGACGAAGAAAAGATGACATTACACGGCTAATTGTAGACTTCAACAATGAAAATAATGAACTGAAAGATATCATAAACAAAAATTGGGGTATCTTAATGCTTGATGAGACATTAAAATGAAAGCTACCACCAAATCCAAGTATAACATACAGAAAAACAGCTTCCTTGGGAGACATTTTGACACACAGCCACTCGGAGATCAAGGAACCTAAAAATCTACTTGGCTAAATACACCCGGATTTTGCAAGTGTTCAAAATGCAAGGCCTGCGAACATGGTCAAAACATCTTATCATATCAACTTCAAAATGGAAGAACAGAATACATCACTGACCATATCACTTGTGAATCTAAATATGTGGTATACATATTGGAATGCCCCTGTAAGAAGCAATATGTGGGGAGTACGATCAACAAATTAAAGTTAAGAATACTCCAACACTTAAGAGCGATCAAAAATAAAGACTTTTCCTATCCAATGGCGAAACATTTCTCTGAACACCACTCAAGGAATAGCCAACAATTGAAATACTTTGGCCTAAAGATCGTGAGGCAAAAGAACGAGGAGGTGACAGAACTTTGGACTTAAGGAAAACAGAATCTCGATATATTCTATCCATTGGAACAGAGAGTCCATTTGGCCATAATCTGGATGCTGAACTGCACATTCATCTGCAATAATATTATATATAAGAATTCTTTGATATCTAAACACATGCATCCGGATTTGAAAAATTAATTGTTAACATTCACAGAATATATTGTACAGGAACTAACTGGGAGAAACCACTATTTGGAAGAAATGTTACCATGAATGAATTCATTTTAAATTCAGAAAAGATGGGAAGAAGGGCAAAATGGAACGCAAAAAAACAAAAAGTCGCTCTACAAGAATTGAAAAAATATGCCATATGAAATATAATGGGACTGAATCCAATGAACTCTTCTCTAGATTTTAAGTGCTTTAATCTTAAAAAATGAGGACTGTTTTTGAAATATATACTTTATAGATATTTCTATATTACAGCCTGTAAAATGGGAAAATGAGTAAATGTACTAAGCACTTTTTGATAATATATAGATTACATCAAAGAAAGAGAAAAAGAGAGAAAAAAATGGAATGGTGGAAATTGATTAATCCCCATGAGTCTGCCCATTGGTATTCTGTCCCTATTTTTTTCTTTTAGAAATAATTGGATATTTTTCTATGACATTCTAGATAATGATTTTATGTCAATCAGCTTTACTAACTTTTTAGTACTTTACTGTAATTTACATTTGTACTCAAATTGAGCAGAACATTCATCTAATCGTTATCGGCACACTTCTACATCTTTTTAATTGCTTATTTTGCACATATGTCTTAACATAGATTAATCTGTCCTGGATAGAGATGAAATCATATACTTGCACTATACTGCCATGAAAATTATTGCTAAAGGTACTTTACAGATAGCAATATGAGTAAAAATGGCGGACAATAGTCGCCATTGTTTAAACATGAGGGTTAGTAGTCTAGTATTTGCACAATAGTAGAAATAGATAAAGGGATCTAAATTCACTCTTTCACTTTAAATTGGCGATCTAGACAATGGGACTCTATGGTCCAGTTGAAGGCGGAGAGCCGAAACGCGTGAGACCGTCCATGCTCTGCACTATGGTGTATTGAATAAACACTTTTGGTCTTTTACAAGCAACCTACTCGTGGAATCTGCTCTTTTGGTGCCGTGAGATCCTCGCCGTGTGGAGGTGTGGAACCTATTGGAATATATATATATATATATATATATATATATATATATATATATATATATATATATATATATATATATATATATGTATATATATATATTCATTATTAATGCTTATTTCTCTTTGAGTCGTCTCTTTTCTGTCCAAGGAGGGTGTTATGTAGCTTATATTTAGTTTCCACTTTAGTTTCCTGTTTTAACTTAGCATCATTTTTTAATGGCAGTTTGCATGTGTTTTCTTATTGCAAGAATGGCCCTTGCATGCCTTTAGTCCTGATAGACATGTCCGTCCTTCAGTCTGCACATTTATTTCCAGGGTGGCACAAATTCAGAACATGATACAAGTTTTTATTTTCTGTGCTCGTATGGAGACAACTCTTCTGTTTTAGTCTAATTAAAATGTAGTTCTGCACCTCTGGCACAGTGTGATCAGCTTGATGCTTTGGAATAAAAACAGCATCCATGCTGAAGTCGTTGAGAGGGTGACTTCCTGCCAGAGTCATCATGGAACGTTACTGTGAACTGTAACTGAGAGGCAAACCCGTTGTCCCTGACCTTCAACCTGAGAAGGAAGATAGCTGTTCACTCAGATGGAGGTGCACTCGTGAATGCACTGAGCCTGGCTTCCTGACATACAGTACTAAGGTATGGGGTAAGGTCATTCCAATAGACTTGGCAGATGGGTACTCCTGACATGCTCTCTGTAGCATAGAGAATTAGTAATAGGTAGGAGTAACTTTAGTAACATTATGAACATTTAACAAGGTTGAATTGTTTGAGTTTTTCACCATTCTAATAACGCTTATAACAATGATGTGTCTCATCTTTCGAATAATCGCAGTTCATGTTTTAGGTACGAAGGTTAGTGCTTTTGAATAAACATTTCAAAATGCAATATTGTATCATTCTTTGTCACACTTTGCGCATGAAAAAGTAATAAATGAAAGGATTAGATATGTTTCTACGATTTCCTTGGGAATATGGGAGTCATGTTCCTGGTTATGGACAACATCTATAACGCTGCAGGTTTAGGAGATTATCTGCGGTACTGTGAGCTAGCCAAACAGACCAACATTTACTGATTATATAAGAAGACTCAGACTCTGTATTATAAAGATTTGTTGTTCCATATACACAGTCCTACTAGATTCATAAGAACCGTTTAACAAAGGTACCACCTAATAACGGCAATCTTTGAAGTATACTTTAATGTATTTTTAATGGGTGTAAACTGGATCCCTGGAATGCTATCCAAAGATAATATTTCATGAAATTCCACGAAAGAATTTGTGAGGTCGAGTCCTCCCTGGTAGTACTATCTTACTAGGGTGGGATGTGGTGGCCGATGATGAAGCATGCCACATTAAGTGGGTGAGACTACCTCATTCAATAACTTAACATTCCGAGTTAGAGTGCTCACCTAGCGTAACTGCACCTGAGAAGAAGGAAAGATAAAAAGGGCCATACTTCCTCACTATATAGGTCAATGCATTTCTTTGTGGTGGTGTGTCTTCTATGGAGGCGAATGTGGAGTTTGAAGTCTCCACTTCTCCCTGAGCATTACCAGCTGCCTCACACCGTTCCAGGTCGCCACTCCCTCCACAGTTACACTGGTGCTGGTTGCTCTAAGGTGTGGATCGGCTCCAACTGATATGCTTATATGCCACCCTGATCTGAGGCCCTGTTTGTGGAGCTGCACTTGTCCCACGTGACATCTATCCCAGTGTGCAGATCTACTCTGCCACTCTGGCCCAGACGGCCTTTATCTCAACCACGTGGGCCCACGCAATTTCATGGTTTTGTGCTGACTCCTCGTGGTGGCCGGCCCCCACTCCTCCCGAGCTCCCATAACGGGGAGCGCTGTACCGCGCCATGGCTGCTCACTGCCTCCGCATCACACCTCACAGCAGCGGTACCGGCACTCACCACAGCTGTCGCTCAACTGCCGGAGGTCTCAGGTGCAGTTACAGGGAGTTGCTCCCTGAGGCCCACACTCCACCGCACAGGCCTCCACTAATGTGTTGGATCAGGCAGCTGCCATCTTGGGTTTTTGGTCACCCGGAGTCGGCCGTCGTGGGGTTCGTCTGTTTTTCCCCCTTGCAACATGTTCCAGTGATCAGCCCCCATGACCCTCCCGTCAGAGGAAATCAATAGCTCTAGATATTGCGGAACCAGGGGCCAGAATTATATCAGGATGGTGCCTAATGACAGTGTGCTGCTGGGAGCTCTTCAAGCAGCAGCTTCCTCCATCAGTGTCAGACCACACACCCCATGTTACAATACTTAAGGCAATAATCCATGTCCACATCAGAGAATCAAATTGTTTACTCCAGTGCTGCATATCTCTTTATTTCTGAGTTCTGCCCCCATAAATTTTCTCATCAAGTTTTGCATTCACAGGCCCTGCTGGATCCACAGAAACCCTTCGATACTGGCACCTATGGCTTCCAAATACTGTTTTTCAATGCTCACGTATTGGTCAAGCCCCTCCTTCATGCCTCCCCGAGGGAGAGTCCTTCTCCTTCCACTCATGAGCAATACCCTTATCGCCACCAGAAGGCACAACTGCGCTATCTTGTATCTGTTAATGGTCCGATCTATGTTTATATATAAAATAGTTAATTTAGGGCCCATTGGCAATTTTGTACCCAACACTGAACACAATGAAGCGAAGACTTCTTCCCAACTGGGGCTGATCACACTCCATCCCCATATCATAATGGGCACCCAATCTGAGAGAGGCATCTAAGGCATATTAGAGAGGCTCTGGCACCAGTCCTCCATCATTTGTGTCATGTAAGGTATAGTCTGTGCAAGAAATTTAACTGAACCACGTGGCACCTTGAAGTATTGGCCGATTCATGAAGGGCTGCCCTAGCGTCCCCTAGTCCTCATAAGAAAGAGGGCCCAAATCATATTCCCATGCCTTACGCCATGTGTCAAAAAATTCAGCAGTGTTGATAACTAGAAATTGATACATTTGGGTGATCATATGGTCCTTTAACTCTCCTGAGAGGAGTTTTGCCTCCTAAGGACTAAAATCAGGAGATGTTCCTATCCTAAGAAATAGGGTGTAATCTCATGTCGAAATTGTAAATTGGGGAAAAATTGTCTCCAGTCTAGATTATAATGTATCCACCTGTTTTTCTTTTTTATCCCATATGTAGCCGGGACCTTAGACTGCGTGCTCTTTTTTCTTGTATAATGTATCTACCTATTTTACCCAATTTGTCCCTCCCTTCCTAACTCTTTGTATACCACCCTTAATCCTGTAAAGCGCTCTGATACCCTCACGGGTCTGGTTCGCGCTCTATAAAACTATAAAATAAATAAATAAAATATTTCAGACTCACATCTTTGTTTTGTAATGAAGGAAGACCGTAACTCATTATATTCAGTGTATCCCTATTCATCAAAGCCTTCTTGAGTATGCAAAGCAGTACTTCAGTTGTACTACTTTAGGTACTCACAAATACTGTTTACAAACATGCTAGGGAGATCTATTTCTGCACCTTATCTATCTCTTATGTGTAGAGTTCCCCACAGCGAGTGCTGAGAACTCTAAGCACAAAGGTATATGTTTTTATAGTAACGAGGCAAAGGGGCATGCCTTAATGGGAGATATAAGGGAAAAATAAGGAGGGGCACAGGGAGGCACATGCAAATACAAAAACAGTCTTACAGAAGAGTAAGACTAAAACCAAAGTTATACCCATACTTACTTCAGTAGTACATATGACCCAAAAAGTTTAAACATACTTCAGCCAAGCCTTGGAGTAAGTCGCACACCACACATGACCAATGTGAGATTATCCCTCTTTTTATGTGATCACCCACATTTTGTGCTGACTGGTATTGCTGATTGTTGAACTCTGCACACTGGGGCACTGCTGTCCGATCCCCAACATATGTGCTCTGACTCCTAAAACGTGGTAAAATTGGCTAATATTCAGTTGGCATATTTCACATTTCAGTAAGGCCAACATATATGGTGCATTAAAATCAACCAATGGCATGGAACGTTATGCCACCTATGGTCTGCAGCACTTATTGTGTCATTCACTAGTCTGACTAGTAAAACTCTGACCTCAGGCCAACATGAGTAATGTTACCACTGCAGCTTTAAACCTGCAGGTGAACTTGTCAAATTTATGACAGGAAAGCACACTACTTTTGAATATTTTAAATAGTCACCCTAAGTAAGTCATGTAGCCCACAAGGTAGGATGCCTAGTATTTAAAAGTGGTACATGCAATCATTTAGTGTTGGCATGTTCCTAAAATGACTAGCCCCAAAAGCTATTGTCACTGTATAGTGCAGTAGCTGATATTATGAGAAAAGTAAAGTGCAATTAAAATACTAGTTTTGTTAACGTTTGTGTGAGATAACCCTACAAAATGATTTAAATACAGTTTTAAATATTTATTGAATGATGAAGTTCTTTTTATAAATATAGATGGAAGCTAGCTTTTAAAAAGTTAGACTTTGCCTACCTTAAGTTCCAGTAGTTTAATTAACACTAGCCTGCCCGCAGTCCCCCATCAGTGTGTTCCCCTAATGAGGTATGAAAACTGCTCCCAGAGCAAAAGCAAAGGCTTTAGCATTTTCACAGGAAGACCTTGTTGCATGATATTGGATTCAGCTCAGGAAAGGCAGTGGGGAGAGATTTCAGAAGCTTCATTAACTTGAAAGGGACCAGTGTGAAGCCAACAATTCATAGTCAAGTTAAAGGGATACCTGAGGAAAAGAAGACTGGGGTACCATGTAGCCACCTGTCTAGAGTTGGTCTTCCTGGCAATGCTTGGAGAGACTTCTTTGTACGCAGGAACAACCTACTATCTCCAGAAATATCGGCAGACACCAGGATGTAATTGGAAATCTAGTATTTTTCCAGAAATAATATCCAGTAGGAGGAAAAAACCTGGAGATCAGACAGAAAAACAATTCCAGTTGTCCAGGCCAAAAAGTAAGACGAAGAGCAGGAATGATCAAACAGGAACTGGAGAAGGAATAGAATCCACAGAGTCCAGTAAGCCAACAATCAAACAAGAACAATTGCAAAGCAACTGGACTCAAAATGGACTCCCCATATATAGTTAAGGGTGGGCGTAGTTGACAGAGTACCACTACACAGAATTCTGCGGAGTTGAAGAAAAACTCTGTGAACTCCGCTCCATAACTCAGTTTCGTCTCATGCCAATTAATAAAGCAGACTCCTCACATAGCTTTGATAATATTATAGTCATCTCACTAAAGTGAAAAGGAAAATACAGCAAGCAGTGGGAGAGGTGATGATTTTGGGGTCCTCCCTAACCTAGGGAGAGAACCAAGCAGATGCCTTGAACACAAAGAGCACATCATGCTGAACGATTCGGTGGTGGTCCCATCCTCCTAGGACCACCCCAAGCACAGTTATGGGCAAAAATAGAATACCAACCAAAGGCCCTGCAAAGCATTATGGGATGAAATTCTAGCCCACCCAAGCCCAGGCTGCCACAAAGAAAGAACTGGGCTGATTTATGGTGCCTGTGGTCTCTCAGAAGTGGAACTGGAAAGAGGAAATGAATGCCAATAGGAAACACAGAGAGGTTTACTCTGCAGTATAATAGGTGAAGGAAGTGATGTCCAGCATAATGTGAGGGTGCTAAACCAGTTGGGAGAACAGAGATTGGTGTTGGTAAAATAAACAAAAGACTCAGTATGACCTATCTAATGCTCTAATACACCACCACTAATTCTTTCATCCTCCGCGAATAAATGTGGTTTCTTGCTGTCTCCTCTTGAATGCAAAGACTCTTCCTTTTTCTTTCACGCTCTGCGATGATATCATCCCTGTACTGACATAGGACCACAACAAAAGACATGTAGAAGATAGAATCATATCGCAGTTGACTAGAGGATTTCCTGCAACACCTAGAAGAGTGGGGCTGCCAACTACTACAGCCCACTTGTACGACAGGGCCCTCCAGCTATTGTTGACATATACTACTTGGGAGACCAACTAAGAAAATAGGACTGAGACCCACAGCTATACAACATACGTGTTTCTGTGCTGCCAAATCACTTTCTCCCATCCACCTATTTTTCTGAGACTCCTTCCGAGTTGTGGCCTCCTGTTGAAGCACAAATTGGTGTGGCAACTACTATTTTTGGAGACAGTGGCTCTCAAATTCCCCCTGCACCAAGTCAAAACATAGCAGAGACACAGGAAACTTAATAAGCCACACTAGACATATTGCACAAAAAAGTTACTTACCTGTACACTGTGATTCTCCAGTATTGATATCTTTCATAGATTCACATGCTTGAATATTCCCCGCCATCGAGTTGGGGGTCCCATTGTAATTATGATTAGTAGTGTGAAGCAAAACATTATACAGTAAAGCTAAAGCCAGTGAGATTGTAGACCAATTCACATTGTTTTAGCTAGAACCAAACCAAACCAGCCAATCAGACAGCAGCCTCTGCATCAACCTTCTCCCTCAGAGCCACCGCACCTGTGATTTCAGGGCATGTGCGTACCAATAAATACAATACCAATATATTAGTATTTTAAGAATTCAATCTGGGGAGTGACAGAAAGGGAAGGTGGTAGGGTCACATGTGTATCTTTGAAAGATATCAATACTGGAGAACCGCAGTGTACAGGTAGGTAACTTATTTTTTCACCAGTAATGAATCTTTCATAGATTCACATGCTTGAATCCGAATAGTAAGCAGTAAAAACTTGATCCAATGTACATTACTTGCAAAGGAGGGAAACATTTCATGTGTACTGTAATTTGTAGACGAGAAAAATAATAATAATAATAGCAATAATGTCAATAGCGCTAATGGTAGCTCACCTCATTGAAATAGGTTGCGCAGGACTGCTTGACCCACTGCCACATCCTGGTTGGTAGTTGCATCTAGACAGTAATGTCTAGTGAAGGTGTGCCTATTTGTCCATGTGGCTGCCCTACATGTCAGGTAGTGGTACCCCGGCAAAAAGTACTGTAGATGTTGCCACACTTCTTGTCGAATGAGGACATACTTTAACTGTGAGATGTCTTCCTGCTTTTTCATGGCAAAAAGCTACAGCCGTTGATACCAATCTGGCAATGCTACTTCTTGATAAGGCTTGACCTTTTTGCCTAGGTGAGAAGGCAACTAGAAGGAGCTCCGATTTTTGAAAGTTTTTTGTTCTGTTGATATAAAATTTCAAACACTTTTTAACGTCCAGAGTATGAAGTGTTCTTTCTACTTCATTTGATTGATTCTGGAAGTATGCTTTTAAAAAGTGTTCGTTAAGGTGAAAATTTGTTGGTACTTTAGGAATGGAACGTATAGTCATCTGCAAAATAACCGTATATTTTTTTAATTGTAGGTATGACCTTTGTATTGTAAGTGCCTGTATTTAATTAATTCTTCTAGCTGATGTTAGGGCTATGAGAACAGCCGTTTTCCATGAAAAAGACTTCATATCAGCATTGGGTATCGGTTCAAAAGGTCCTCACATTAACATGCCAGAACTGTGTTTAGCTGCCATGCAAGCAGCGGCTCTTGATAATATATGTTTCGATAATACATGAATTCATGCTTTTAATTAATCCCTGATGAAGTCCCATGTGGGGACGAAATGTGTTGCCTGGGCTGACACTTTCTACTTTGATGAATAAAAAGAAATAACATATTTTTAACGATGAAGCTTGTGCACGTTATTTGGATTCCACATTTATAATGCATAAACTCAGCCTCTTGGATATTCGGAACTTTAATGAATTAAATATGTGAATGGGAATCATTCTTTACCCCGCAGTCTTTACAACGACCTGCCGTTACAACGAAGTCACTACCTGACCTGCGACATTACCACGCGTTACTTTACCACACAAGTTGTTACAATGACTTGCTCTAGGGGGCGTGTTGTTGGACTGGTGTTGGATTTTTAAGTTCAACACCTTCCCTACTGTTGTGTAGGCTGGATTTGGAATGGTAATTTATACTATTGCAAAGTTCAGCGCCGCCTAAAGCAAGTCGTAATGAGTTGCGTGCTAAAGTAATGCATGGTAACATCGCAGGCAGGGTCGTGACAACATTGTAAAGGGATGCGGGGTAAATGCATGCAGGGTTCCATCATAAAACCTATATGAATTGGTGGACATTGGACCCGAATCACTATAGAGTGCTTCCATCATTTGAATATTTTATTTATGTGTATTTAAGGGGGTTGTGGGACAGACTAACCCAAGGGACGGAGCACCAGAATTGAAAAATATATTGTAACATATAGTGGTGTGGTGGGGCGGGGTTATCATGTCTGCCCAGAAAGTGTGATTCGGCCAATTTCACATGTCTTGTGCTTCCTTGGATAGTACTTGCGATTTAGTTCCTCCTTGCTTGTTTAAATAAAACTTTGTGGTTGTGTTGTCCAATCGAACCAATACTGCAGATCCTTTTATTCCTGGAAGAAACCTGCAAAGCCCGAAGGCCACTGCCCTTAGCTCCAAGAAGTTTATATCTCTCTTCTTTTTCTTGCTCGACCATTTGCCAACTACTTTGAGGTACTGGTCACTTACAGGGTAAGTAGTTCTAGGGCCCACACCCACAGGAGCACCGTAGTGCTGGAGTTACCTCACCCAGGAAGCCGGGTGCACAGGTGTCCTTTGGTGTCGGGTCGCGGCGTCGTTTTCAATGGCGAACAAAGAAGACTTGCTGCTTGCGGGAGCTGAAGAAGTGTCCGGTGGAATCAAGCCTGGATTCTGAAGAAGGATGACCTGAAAGCAGAGGGGACAGTGTTCAAAGTCACTTGGCAGTGACCCGGGGCAAGGAAGATGGATGCCCACCGTCGTCGGTCGCTTCAGGTCGGTTGCGGGTGCCTTGACTCTTCAGCCACGTGGTCCAGGAGGCGTCGACGACGACCAGGAGCTGGATTCGGTGTGTCCCTCGGCGTCTGCAGCTGACTGCGGTGTCGGCAACTCGATCGGAGCCAACAAGCCTTGGCAGCCGCAAGTCTCGGGGAGATGAAGAAAAGTCGATGGCGCAGACCAGTAAGGTCTGTGGAACTCACCCAGCGAGGGTAAGTCAGGGCAGGCCTGGAGCAACCAGGGAGCCCTTTGGTTTCTTTAGGAAGTCTTCTGGAGACCCACAAGCCAGCGGGCAAGGGATCGCGAAGACACCTCGGGCGGAATCACTCAACAGGGGCCCACGGTCACTCGGGACGGTGTAGGCCTCTGATCTTCGGAGGATTCCTGCTGGAGGTCGGGACCACACGTGGTCCAAAGTACAAGTTCGTAGAACGTTGTGAAGGGGTTACACTTGACAATAGTGCACGGTACCCAGGGGTCGCGGTTCCTCGTTACTCGTGGGGTCCACTTGCCTCAGCTTCGCTGGGGACTCACGATGGCCTGGGAGAGGTCAGGAAATCCACTTCTTGGGCTGCAGGGACTTCGGACTCCGGCGGGAGCGGCGTAGTTTGTGACTGTCGTTGTCGTTTTTGGTGCCTGCCAAGCAGGGAGTCACTCCTTGACTCCAAGGAGATTCTTCTGTCTTCCAAAGGTAGTGGAACGTCGAAGGGCCAGGATTCTTCTGTAGAGCGTCGTCCAGGGGTTATCTGCTTTGCAATGGCAAGGTTCCCCCTCTTATACTAAAAAGAGGGGATGGACTAGCTCTATGACCCCACCTATGGGAGGGTCAAGGGAGGGGTGGCTACACCCACTTCCCTTTGTCCAGTTTCGCACCAGAGCAGGGGCAGGTAGCCCCTGAGCTGGTTTGAACTGGCATATGCACAGAGGAGCCTTCTGCTCCCCCAGTGCAGGACTTCAAAGCACTCTAAGAGTGCACCCACCCAGCCCCAATACACTAAACCCTGTCTGGGAGGTGGTTACACCTCCCTGTGACAGGATGCCTATTGTTGGGCTTCCTCCACTGTGAGTGTTGGTCATCAGCAGGAGGGCAGCCCAGTGTCTGTGACTGGTGGCATCCATTTTGTGATGCCAGGGCTCTGCAGGATTCTACCGCGTTTCCACAGCAGGTACATGTCTTATCCCTCTAGAAGGGTGGAATGCTACCCCCGCCGCCAGGATTGGCGGGGGGTAGTATTCCAAGATGTTTGACACCAAACACGACATGTTTTGATGCAGCCATTCCAAAGTTAGCATTCTACCGCGAGGATATAATGCACTTAAGAGTATATGGTTTAACCGCATCCACAAACAGCACCAGAGAATGGACTCTGAGAACTGCAGAGGGCCCTGCTCATGCAGAGGCCCCCTCACATAGAAGCCAAGCACCCTGCCCTCAGGATTGATAGGGCCTGCCTTAGGGGTGACTGATAGGTTTATATGTGTGTGCAGGAGAGATATAGGAAACCTATATCTCAGTGAGGAGTGCTAGCACCACCTCACCCAGGCTGCAGTAGCAGGCCTGTGGTGTCAGATTTAGACTGCTTCCCAGGGGTGGCATAACATATGCTGCAGCCCCTGGGAGGCCTGTGAAGTACCTATGCCCTTGGTACCTAAGGTACCATATACTAGGGACTCATAAGGCACCACAGTATCCAATCACTAGTGCACCTAGAGTGCACTCCATGTCATTTAGAGAGAGCAGATAGACTGGGGCCCTGAATAGCAGGGTCCCAGTCCAACTAAGTCATAAACCAGCAAAACACCATAAAAAAGTGGGGGCAACCATATAGTCAGATTCCACCTTCCTACATAACCCCCAAACGAAAGGAGATAAGGCTAACCTTGGCCAGTTGAGCCTTTATTGACTAAGTGGCCATATAAGGAAGCACCTGCACTAGCATGGTTGCCCCCTGTCTTATGGTCCACTAAGCAATCCCTCACCCTAAGGGTATGAGAGGGTCTCCACCATGGGGAATCACTACCTGTGGTGTGCTTTGGTAAAGTACCAGGCTGGTGAGGTGTCTGAGTAGGGAAGTGTGGCCCTAGGAATGTTGGCCTCAGCTTTCTCAGCTCACTGGTCACCATGTATGCCTGTCTTTCCATGACTGAGTGGTACTCTGCTCTAAGGGTCAACCTTTGACTGCCTACAGCCGGGGGTTGGGTCCCTTTGGGTGGAACACTGGAGGGACATGGCATGTTTGGAACCTTTTGGTCCCAGGTTTGCCCTTGCCTAACAGAGTCCTTCTGGGGGAGGTCCCTACATAAAGGTATGGGGGATCCCTCAGTGGGTTGAGGAATTTCTACCTGGCTAGGGCTACTAGCCTGGGTGCCCCTAATCTGCTGATGGGGGGTTCCTCTGGACAGGGGGCCCTGGGGGTCCACTGACCTCCCTGACCTCTGCAGCCCTGGGCTGACTGAGGCAGGGTAGAGAGGGGCAGGTTACCTGCTCCAGACTGGGTACCACCTTGTAAGGGTCCTCTGCCATTAGGGGGTGGCCAGGCCAGGCCTGACTACCTCTGTGGCAGTTCCTTCACTAGGGGTAGGGTCAGTTCCCTGAGGAGGCTGACCCTTACCTACTGTCTGGAGGGAAGAAGACTTTTCTTCAACCCTTGTGCTCTCTTCTGGGGGAGAGTGGGCCATTCTTCCAGGCTCCATCTCTCCAAAATCTTGGGCTGGGGCTGTGGCCATCACAGCCCCACTAACCTTTACAGGGACACCCAACATCTTCAGATGGGTTTGGTGTTCAATTTCAGCCCAGGCTGAAATTTCCAGATCATTGCCCATCAGGCAATCTACAGGTAAGGTTGGGGACACTGCCACTCTTTTGGGCCTGTGACCCCCTCCCAGCTGAGATTGACTATGGCCATGGGGTGATCTGTTCTGACACCATCAATGTTGGTCACCTGGTATTTAAACTCAGGTAAAAGCTGCTGAAGAGGAAAGTGACAGGGCCCCCAACTTTACTCCAGAAGAGTTGGTCATTTTTGCAGAGGGCAGCCTGACCAAATTCAGCCAACTATATGGTCAAGCAGAGACTCAAGTAAGCTTCATACATAAATGTTACACAAATTTATATATAATTTGTAAGAAATCATATTGTGAGTGACTGGACACTTTTGCACTAATGTAGTGAATGTCACATCTGCAATATTAAAAGTGTTGCAAACCCTATGATCTCCCAATTTGTGCTTAACAAACAAGATACTGCAATATAAATTAATTGCTGTACCTTGAGTATCTAAAATATGAGTTTGGTCACTATCTTTCACTTTTAGTTTACCCTGGAATATTCAAAAGACAGCACCCTGGGCTGCCCAGCTTTGGAAGTAAAAGTCAATGCTTGACCAAAGATGCATAGATAATTAGTTTTAATGTAATACAGATCTGCCTGCTGTTTTAGAACTTTTGGACTCTAGTACATCAGGAGTTGTGACATAATGTAGTCCCAAACATTGCTGATTGAAAAACAGTCACAAAGCTACAAATTGGGCCAGAGTATTTTCCCTGCTAGGCATGTTGACAAAAATTTAATCTGTCAGACATTGGTTTGGGAATGCAGGGCCTCCCTTTGGCATGGGGAAGCTGTGTGGTCATCCAGGGCAAAAAGAATGTCATGGACAGATTGAGTAACATCCATGGTGTCACAAAGCATGTCACGTTTTGCACTGAATGGTGTAGGATAGGCATTAATGATTTAGGATATGGGATTGTCTGAGCCAAGGGCGGCCCTGACTATGGAAGTAAACTTTCTGACTTTCAAGCCAGCAGGGACACAGTCACTGGAAATATCCCAGTGCACTTGACTCTAAAGATATTATTGATACAGTAATTTCTGAGGACAAAAATACTCCATTGAGTTTTGAATGTTTGAATGGACTAACATCTCCATAAAATACATAGGCCCTGAGCTTCAATTTGGCAGAAGGGTTACTCCATCATAATATGACAGGTATCCCATACACATAGTTACAAGTCCCATACCATATAATGCACCTGAAATGAGGTGGTAGTGCTATATATATAAACTACAAAATCAGCCCCTGAGAATGGTACTTAATGGCATCACCCAAATTTGAGTGATGCCCATCAAAAAATTAAAATAATCATTTATCAACAATATTAAATCACAACAATGAGACTGATTGAGAGCTTAAAACTATGAAAGACCTCTAACAGACCTATATTTCTTTTAAGAATAGTCTGAAGCTTATACACGTCCCCTTGTGTATCACGGGCGCTGCCGAAACCACGCTGCTACTTTGAAGCCATTAGTCAGACACGTACATCGGAACGAGCAAATATTCGGACCCATACGGAGGCCGGGTTTTAAACTATGCTTGTTGGAATGATCCCCGGCGTTTTGCGTTTTTGAAAAAATGACCGAGGGGCGTGTACCCACGAATTAAATGGTCCTGTGTGCATCTTTATCCTCATTTTGAGTATCATGGAGAGGATTTCCCGTTTTCCTATAGTGGCCCATAGGATGATTAGAGCCACAACTTAGGATTGGACAAACGTTTTGTCAGATACCCCTGCTCCTATTATTAATATAATAACTGTACAATCTAAACATTGGTCCTGATGAAGGTGGTGAAAAGAATGGTTGTCCCACCGAAACGTACGTCGACCACTGACCTGTGGGAATCCGTCCAGTGATATATATAGGAAAAGAGACAGATGTGATGTCCTCATACAATAATGAAATGATACAGTGATTTCTATACACTGTTGAAACTGTTGGGATGTTTCTATATAACAAATGAAATGAGTTATCGATCTTACACCCTGTCGGATCCCATTTGTGTCGCAATTTGTACTTTTAACTTACATGTTGTATGACAGGTTGAATGATTGGTATGATATGGAGTGTGTATGCTGTTTTTATGAGTTGGTTGGGGTAGGGTAGCTAAAAAGAATTGACATGTTTTTGATCTCAAATGTGTATATTTAAATTACATTTTTGTTGAAATATTTTCATATTGTAATTTTGTGATTTGTGAACTCAGCACTTTTATAAATGTATTCTCACTTTTGGAAAAGGAAAATCAAAAAATAAAAAATAATGTTTTTCAATAAAAATTGCTATTTCTAAATGATTTCTCTGTAGAAGGAAAAAGCTGTTTTCTTGGGGGCATGTATAAGCTTCACGCTATTCTTAAAAGAAATATAGGTCTGTTAGAGGTCTTTCATAGTTTTTGGCAGTTTCTATCCCCTCCTCTTGGACCTAAAATTAAAACTAGGGGGCACCTTTTTGTCATAACTGATTGAGAGCTTGCCAGACATGTTTCTCTGACACAAAGTGGCAGATATCCCATCCACTTTGTTACAAGTGACATAGCATATAATACACTTGTAATAAGTCTGACAGCATATCCGTCACATTTATGTAATTGTCCCTCAAACTCTAAAGCTGGCCTGTAAGAAACTGGATTATTATGTGGGGTGGGTGACTGCCCCTTAAGAAATAATTACAACTCTTATCAGGTTGAACACTTACAGTTACTAAACTATCCTGAACTCAACCCTCTGGTAGCTATGGCACAGAGCAGATAGGCTTAAATTAGGGCAATGTGTAAAGTATTTATGCAGTGCCAAAACAATAATAAAGTCAAAACATTAAACATTAAAAAATAAAACTGAATTAAAAAATATTTAATTGGCAAAACTAAACCAAAACGACAAAAATCCAATAAGGGGAACTGAAGATATGAATTTTTAAAGGTTTAAGCTAAAACTTCACCAAAAAGGGAAAAGAGCCAATGGTAGTAAATATTTGCGATAGACCCGGACCTAGGCATTGTTGGAGACTGACCGCGATGGAGCCCTGTTTGGATGAATCAAGTTGATTGGTCCCAGTGAAAGCCTAGAACTCAAAAAATGTGAAAATGTTTCAAAATCCAAATCTAAAAAGTATTGTCATTTAAAAAAAAAGAAAAGCTGTCTCCCCATAGGACGAATCTGAAATTGTAGCAAGTGCCCTGATACTATGATAACTGTTGCAGGTTGGTCCCGCTAAGTCTTTAGAGCTTTTGGGGTTTTTGCTTGAAAAACATTTTAAAGTTTCAAATCAGAAAGGGCACTTTGTTGTTTTTTCATAGATGCCGGAGCCTTCCAAGGGACCGAATCTGAAATTCAATCCGATGCTGTGGAACTGCCATCCAGGTACTTTTTGCTGTAGGTCCTCTAGGCTCTGGACCTCTAGAGCAGAAGCTTTCAAAATTTTCCAAACTTTTTCCTGGTGCCCAAGCAACCAAAGGAGTACACTTCTAATAGCGCCCTGTACCTTTGGTTTGGGGACCAAGAGACTTTCTTGGTCCCAGGCAGACGCCACCAGTAAAGTCCAGTTCAAGTTCTAGTTGCTACGGGTCAGCTATGAATTGTAGGGAAAAGTCCTCTTGCCGCGTTTTGTGTCTTTTTCTTGGGTGCAAGGGGAGCAGGTCCAGTACCCCAGAGCTCCTCACAGGTCACAAACAGCAGGTCCAGTCCTCTTCTATTCTTCCACAGGTCCAGATAGTGTTCTCATGGGGTGCCTTGAGGTGCCACATTTATGCCTGGCAGTTGCTTATGGGTGGGGGTGACTCTTAGACTCCTCCTAACAAGAGAGGTAAAAGTTCCTGGGGATAGCTCTGCCTACGTTTTCAGTAGTTTCTGTTTGCCTTATGACAAACTGTCAAGGACACAGAGTACTCACTTCGGTTCCGATACTCCCGGGAGCAGAATGTAGTATGTTCCCAACTCCCCTACAGGTCTTCAGACGCGCTCCAATAGCACAGAGACTCGCATGAAACCTGCCGGGGGAAAGGGGTAGGGGACAAGAAGAGACTGCCTCGCTTTCTCTGGTTCTCCTCACTCGCTTCTGCTTCTAGCCATCTGACTGTCTTTCGCTTCTCTTAAACTCTCTCTTTCTGCTTCTCGAATGAGGGAACTAGGAAAGAACAACAACTACACATTATGCTTCCCTAACCTCCTTGCCAATGCCACTGCAATACATGGGGGCCTGCGGGCGCCCGCAATCCGCATCCTGACACAAACAGGCCCAAAAAGCCATGTATCAGGGTATTTTCAAGGTGACAAAAGTCTTTGGTCACACTAAATTTGGGCTCTGAGAGTCGTGGGTATGTAGGGAGGGCTGTGGCAATCACAAGTGTCCTCCCTAATGTAACACTAAATTTCCACATCTAACACTAAAATCCAGCTTGAAGCAGGCTCTGTACATGCAACAAAATAGTAGTCAGAAGTCTGGTAGGACGACGGCAGGGTCCTACACCACCCAGGCAGGGATACATAAGAATTGCCCTGGTATCCTGTTCTCTCCCTTTTGAGTGTTTCAAAGTGTTACAATCGCAGCTCAAACAGACCTATCAGGCAGGACTGTGGTGTCATAAAGGCTGCACTCAGCCCATACTCTAAAGAATCTGCAGATCTCAGAGGCATGATCCCTGCCCATTCAGGTCAGCCCAGTTTGCAACTCTTCTGAGGTTTTTCACATTTGTTCACACCTCATTCAAGGCTGATCACAAGCAATATGTATGCTGGCTATAAGTCTTCTTTGCAATTTGCAGGTTGGAATAATACGTCACAAACTTGACTGATATGCTCATGTCCCTACTGCAAGTGCTGTAGGTTATAATAGACTTTTAAATCAGGGAATGGTATGTCCATCACATTAGTCACTATAAAACTTGAAAATCAGTTTTTCAAGCCCTATGTGTTTCCACAATAGTTTCAGTGTCTTTACTACCAATACTTTACTGGATTTGCTCCTTAGCTTTGCATCCTAACATGTATGGGCATGAATAAGTGTACTAACATATGTATGCGTGGGCTACATAACAAGCATGATTTAAAAAATAATAATTTGTTGTAATTTTGAGGATTTGATTCTCCAATGTAACTTTTTTTTTTTTGTCCTCATTTATGCGATCTTAATGGTTACAGCAGCAGGGTCACCTTTCGTTCGACGCTGAAACAGCGCCCTAGAGGAAAGAACAAAAAGGACCACATCTTGCAAACCAGCAAAATTTTTCAGATCCACCCATCGCTAGGGCACCCGAGGATCTCTTAAATTTGGGTGATCACATTAGATTAAATCATCGGACATCCCTTCCTAACCTACCGCAAAAGACTATCCCACAGTTCCCAATATTTCGTGCGCTTACTTTTCCCTCTTAGTTTATCCCAATTTCTAAATTTGTCTACTGAGCGAAGCCAATCTTCTACCCTGGGAGGAGCTGGAAGAATCGAATTTATACACAGCTCACGTCTAGCCAATAACATTAAGGTAAATAGCAAATGCTTCTGGTTTTTATTTAAATAGATATCAGAATCTTCAATTCCCAAAATACCAAAAATAATTATAAAAGCGCTTACCTTAATTGTGACGTTAAGAGCTTTATCAACAATCTTACCGACTGCCTCCCAATAGGAGTCGAGGTGTGTACATGTGTAAAACATGTGAATATCGTTAGCTTTCATCTCACCACATTTGGGACAATTCCTCACCACCTGTTTATTCAATTTAGACAGCTTTTCAGGCGTCCAATAGGACCTATGTAAAGTAAAAAGATGTTTTTTTCTAAGAGGTGCAGAAACAATAATGTGCCATAAAAAAGTGCAGGATACTTGCCAATGTCGTTGCAAATCTTGTGCCGGAAAGATTTTTTCCCAATTTGCGACTGGCGTGTCGAAATCGACCTCATCCCTCTCCATCAGGTACCAATACCACTTCGAGACTTCCTTTCGGGCTGGGTCTTTCTGTAGCTCGTCTTCCAGCTTCACAATATGATCTGAAGGTGTCACTTGGGCTTTAGACCAGCTAGCCAGCTTTTAATACTTAAACCTGGATATCTCCTTATTTGTTCTTTTCTCTGGGGAGTCCCAGGATTTTAGGAGGCCATTTTCAAGAAGATCCCCCACTTCTCTATTCCGGCTCTTTTCAGTGGAATTGCAAGAGAGTCTTTCAAACATTCTGGCGTTCCCGGTGAATCCCATATAGGTGCTAAGGGGCTATAATATGGGAACTTCCACATTTTTCTCATATCGAACCAAAGTTTACATGCAGATCTCAGCACCTTCAATCGGATTTTTAAAGTACTTAGGATGGCCAAACTTGTAAAGACAGAAGTCGTGTTCCGTTACAGCTTTCCAGTAAGGGGGATAGAGATCATGTTTTTGAAAGAGAATCCTCACATTTTTAAAATAGAAGGCTTTGTAGTACATCATGAGGTCTGGACTAGATATCCCCTCGATTTTTCTTTAGACAAAGCTTTTTCCAAGCAATTCTTACAGCTTTAGAGGCCCAAATAAAGGAATTAATTTCACTCTGTATCTTTTTATCCAAGCTGGTTTAAATTCCAGAGGAATAGCATTAAAGATGAAAGTGAATTTTGGTAAAATGGCCATTTTGATCACATTGGCTCGCCCCATGAAAGTAAGAGAGAGACAACTCCATGATTTTAATAGTTTCCTCATCTCTTTCACCTATAAATCTAAATTTATTTGGGCGACTTCATCAATATTTTTTGAAATTTCAATCCCCAAGTATTTGATCTTATTTTTTGAGGCAATCGATGGAATTATCATGTTCCAGTACATGACCTCTGTTTTTTGGTGGTTTATCTGATACCCGGAAATATTCCCAAATTCTGTTAATAAAGAAGCAATGGTGGTAAAGGATTCATTTAGGGCGCTCGTATAGATCATTAGATCATCAGCGTATAGTGCTAGTTTTAAGTTCCAGCCATTAAAACTAAAAGGAATAACATCTCTAGAGGGCCTTATTGTGTTGGCTAAGGGTTCTATGTACAGATTGAAGAGATGAGTAGAAAGCGGGCACCCCTGTCTAGTACCTCTTTGATCCGGAATCCTTTTGATAGCCTACCATTAATGAGGATATTCCCGGTGGGGGCAGAGTATATGTTCTTAATTGCTCTTGCAAAATTTTCCCCTAAACCAAATTGCTTAATGACCTTCTGTAAATATACCCAATTGACGCGGTCGAAAGCTTTAGCTGCGTCAAAGGTAAGGACCGCTAAAGGAACTTTCTCTTGGGCTGCGATGTCAATGGCGCCAATAAGCTGGTGGGTAAGGTCATGTAACTGTCTGCCTCTTATAAAACCCTTCTGATCGTTATGGATTAACTTTTTAGAGAGGAGCCCCAGCCTCTTAGCCAGGATCTGTGAGAAAATTTTGTAGTCAGTATTAAGAAGGGATATGGGCCTATAAGACTCACAGTTTAGGGATTTTTACCAGGTTTTAATATTAGGCTAATAGTCGCATCGTTCCAGGTCTTAGGAATCGGGGTGCCATCCAAATAGATGGAATTGAAAAGAACTAGTAGTCTGTGGGCCAATAATTCTTTCAGGGCTGAATAAAGCTCGTTAGGAATTGCATCGGGGCCAGCTGCTTTCCCTCTCTTCAGGTTGTTTATTGCGTCCAGGACCTCACCCAATGTAATGGCAGCATTTAATGACTCACTGCAGTCTAAATCTACCTTCACAATCTGAGATTCCCCTAGATAAGAGTCCACAGTGGGAAGAGCAGGAAAAAGATCTTCTTCATACAATGCTTGGAAGAAGTCTGCAAAGGCTTCTTCTATGCTGGCGTTATCTTCTACCCTTCCTCTTCCATTGCTCTTATTAATTGCCATAATTTTATTTCTGTTAACATCGGTTTTAAGCTTCCACGCTAACAGTTTCCCACTGTTCTCCCCATACTGATAGTTCAATAGGCTGCTAGACTGCCATCTTTCCCTTAACCTGTCTTCTAAATAAAGTGCTAACTCTTGTTTCTTTTTTAGTATATCGGCCTTTGCCTTATTCTGTTCTTCGCCCGTAGGTGCAGCATCCAGCCTCACCTGTTGGTTTAATATGTCGGCCTCTAATTGAGATATTTTATACCTTTTCTTTTTGTTTTTATTTATTGCTAGACCTATTAATGCTCCTCTAAGAACAGCTTTGTAAGCATCCCAAATTAGGGTATTAGAGACCTCACCTTCGATATTGTCGTTAAAATAATTTAGTGTTGTGTCTCTAATCTTGTCTACAATTTGTGAGTCTAAAAGAAGAGTACGGTCCAAGGTCCACCTTTTCTCGCCCTGGACAGACTTAATTTTTATATCTAGCTGAACAAGGGAATGATCAGACAAGTGAGCAGGCACGTGAAAAACCTTTTAACGTCCTTACACAAGAGTTTATCAACTATGAAGAAATTTATTCTTGAGGCATGGCCATATTCATGATTCCTATAAGTAAATTTGTTCGTATTCTCCCCTCTTTCTCTCCATATGTCTATCAGCCCCAAATCTTCCATGAGACCATTCAGACATTTTCTCATTTTGGGCAAGTTTAAAGCTCTGCCGGGGGTTGTTTATCCTTCTTAGGATCAAGTAAAATGTTAAAATCCCCTCCTAGTATAATTGGTGTGGTCAGTGTTATCATCTGCGAATAGAGAGATTGAAGAGGTATGGGATCGTCTATGTTGGGGCCATAATACCCAACCACTGATAAAGGCATATCACCAAACTTTAAGTTGGCTATGACCCATCTACCTTTAGAATCTACCATCTCCCCTACTAACGTTAAATTAGATGTTTTTTTGATAATAATTGAGACCCCTTAATGTTACAGTATTGGTTTGTACACACACTCCTCCCAACCCATTTTTCATGCTTAATTATTTCATACCACTCATCTTTAAGAAGATGAGTCTCCTGTAATATAATAATATCACTGTTTATTAACTTGAGGTATTCGAAAATCTTATTCCGCCTGCTCCTTGATCTTAGCCCATTAAGATTCCAAGTCACAATTTTTAAATTGCTCATTACACAAGGAATTCGTTAATTAGCCTTTGATATAAATCAGTCTGACCCTGCTTGCTAAGACTTTGCATATCGGACAGTTTTTTTTAAATTTTTCCCCTAATGCTCCCCACCCAGAAAAATAGATAAAAGTGTACAAAAAAAAAAAAAGAAAACCCCTTCCCCCTCCCCTACCCTGGAGAACCCTCCTTCCTGTCATAGGGCTAAACCTAGTTGCCCATTTGAGATCCGCAGTCGTGTAAAAACTAATTTAGATAGCATGGCTCAATCGATTTATCTACTGGTTTTCATTCGTTCTAGAAGCAAGTCCACCTCTTTCGGGTCTCTAATATTGTATGTTTTATTATTCCACATTATTCGTAAGAGGGCTGGAAATTTCATCTGGACAGTTGCTCCCTCAGCCTTTAGATCTTGCATATACTTTCCTAGGGCCCACTGTCTATCTGCCGTTGCTTTGGAAATATCAGAGCAAATTTTATAATTGTAACCATCTTTTGTAAGAATGCCCGAACTGAGAGCTTTCGACAGGATACGTTCCTTTAAAGTATAGGACTTGAAGTTAACAAGCACTCTCCGGGGGTTCTTCCTGTCCTTATTTAACCTGAAAGGGTCCCTATGCACCCTCTGTATGTCATCATTTATGGTTTTTCGTCCAGGTCTGGGGTAAACTCTCTTAACAAACTAACTATAAAACTTCTTAGGTTCTGCCCTTCCTGACCTTCTGGAATATTCAGTAGCCTTATATTGTTTCTTCTATAGTTATTTTCCAGAACCTCGACTTTCTCCCTGAGTTCCTTTTGGATTGTGTTAGCTTTTCGATGTTTCCCTGGCAATGTTTGACTTCTCCCTTCGTCTGCTCCAGGGCGGTCTCCACCACTACTACTCTGTCAATTAATGCATTAACCTTGGATTCAAGAGCTTCGCAAGTGGCTTGGATTCTTTCCTGATTTTTTTCCGATTTTGCAAAGCTAAGTTTCATCTCATTAAAGAGAGAACCCATCAATTTACCAATCTCTTCCTGCGAAGGTATCTCCAGATCTTGATCTTTGTTCTTCATGCACTGTTGTAAGTTTGGTGGTGGTGACTCCTCTCCGCCCTCGGCTTCTGTAAGGTTTTCACCCTCGCTGCGTTCGTCTCCCCTGTCCTTATCCATAAGAACTTGATATCTATTGGGAGATTCCATTATTGTTACAGTTGGCATAGACCCTGCCTGTTGGTTTACTTCGGTCAGACACTTCAGGTTTTGCGACCCACGTTCTAGGGTCGATTTGTCCTGAAACTTAAAGAAGGAGCGCAATGAGGGGGTTACTTTAAGATTAGAACCTTTCTTTAGTTGTTCCTTTTTGGCCGTTTTTGCTGCTCTGGTTGAGACTACTACTCCTCCTCCTTCCTTAGGTTTCTGACCCTTTTGCTTCTTGGAGGGATACCTTCCTAAAACCCCATCTTGTGTAAGGCGAGATTCTTTATCTTGTGTGTGTGGACTTTCTGAATCAGCATTCGGTGAAGAAATATCACCCACTTTTCCAGGGCCTGGATGGTAGTTCTGCTCTTTCCTTCTTAAAGCGTAACCAGTTTCTTTAAAGAAGCTGGTAGTGGCAGTGGCGGTACTGCTATCCTTGATGTCTCCCCTCACAAAGAAGTAATGCACCCTTATCCTGAATTGCCAATGATTGTAGGGCAGGAGAAGAGGTGCCGCCAACTAATATTGTAGACAGCGCTGGATTAGTGTCTGAAGAAGACAATCCTCTTCTTTTGTTTCTACCTTTTTTCCTAAGCGAATTCATACAGATGACAGCATTCGCTTTGGGGCTAGTATCAGGTTCAGAAAATTTCGATGAAGCTATAATTTTAAAGTCTTCTTTATTTCCCCTTTAATTTGAAGTAATAGTAGGTCTTTTGCGACTTTCCTAGGGGGCATTGGTCGCAATTAAAAAACTAGGGACCCCCAACGTTTGTGCAGAGTTTTTAAAGGTGGGTAGGGGGTTTCTCACATACCAGGACGAGGAAACTCGATAACTTATTCGTACAGTCAGCGCTCGCAGGCGCTGAAAATCCGCTGCAGCTACTGCCCAGGGACTCACCGCTTCCCACACACTGCCAAAGTGCAAGAACACCGGGGCCAGGCAGGACCCGCCTCCGCCCCCAGCCTCGACCCGCTCCACCTCCTTGATGACGCCGCCTCCGTCTCCACAAACTCTGCTGCCGACAGCGTTGCCGGCGTCTCTCCCAACACGGCTCTCCAGGCACGGCGGCAGCAGCGGTAGCGCGGGGCACGGAAGAAACCAGAACCTCCAGACCGGTAATTAAACTGCGAATGTTGTTGCCTCTAAGAAGTGCTTTCAAAAAGCATATTTTGATGATAAAATGCCACGACTGCGGAGCTCGCGACTCGGCTTACTAACCGGCCGCCATGTTCTCCACCTTGATCACCCAGCCAGGCACCCCATTGATCTCTCCATTGTAACTTTGTAAACATGAAGAATATCCCATCTGCTGTCGTACAAATAACTCAGGCAATAACGTAATTGTAAAACTGAAGATGGGATAGCTGTCACATTGCTGATGCAGTATCCCCTCCATCAAAGTTGAAACCAGGCCCATCATTAAGTGCCGATTCGATTCGGGCCGGAAATCTCTCTGACCGAGCCGGACCCGGAGAGATTTCCGACCGAGTTGGACCCTAGCAGTCCGACCGGACGAGTACGATGCATTCGCATGCTATCGGACTCGATTCGGTCGGACTCCCATTGAAGTCAATGGGAGCCGGTCGTACAACACGTACACAGGCTCCCATTGACTCAATGGGTGCGAGGCGAACGAGGGCGCCCCCTACAGCGGGTACGCGTCCATGCGCATCGCAGCGTACATGCACAGGTAGGGGGGACCCATGGGTCCCCCCTGTGTGCGACTCGCGTGGCTACGCCTACAGGGGGGTCCGACACGGACCCCCAAAGTACGGCTCCGACAGCTCTTTCGAGCCGGACGGCGCGAGTTGGTCGGACTGCTCGCGGCGCGCATCGTACTTACCCGGCCGGGAAACGTCTCCATAGCGCGGTGCGAGTCGTGTCCGTGCGAGTCGGTCGGAGCGTGTTGAAGCCGCGTACGAGTCGGTCGGAGATTTCGCGGGCGCTTGCATCGTACTCGCTCGGCCGGACCCGCGTACGATTCGGTCGGGAAACAGGGCTCCGAATCGGATCCGGTAAATCCGAATCCGATTCGGAGCACTACCGGCCGAGATCGGAATCGGCCCCAATGTGTCTGATGCAACTCACACTCCTGAGGTGGGAGGTAAAAGTATAAGTCATGCTCAGACTTCTAGTAAACATGTTGTGTTGGTACTACTGTGCCTTTTAAAATATCCTGTGACATGGATAGTAAGTATCCCTTGGTCATTACTTGAAGTTGACATTTGTGGTGGATATCCAACTCCTGGACACACACACAGATTTTGTTTGAGGTTTCGTCCATATAGTCCAGAAAGTATGAAAACTAAAAATGTGAATGCTGAGCATGAGCTAGGAGTCTGAACCATGCAAGCAACATTGATGTCAGCAAGCAACAATATGTGCCTGATTTTGAGTTTGGCATATGGGTCCTTCTTCACAAACATCGCTGAACACACATACGCCATATTGCAAATGCATTAATGTGTTTGTTATTATAATATGTTGGCTACAATTTATGTCACCTTTGTGACAAAACGTCCTGTCTGTCAAACTATATAGATGTGACACAGTGTTTTAGGTTGGTAAATAATTGTGCATACTTCTTAAATGTTAGCTGTGCTATAAATAGGTAAATTAACAGATCTTGTGCAAGATTTAGAGTTTTACAGATGGGTATTCATTCACAAAAGTGACTGATATCCAGTCAGCTATAGGAAAGAATGCGCTTGCAATGAGGCACCATCATCACAACACAGCAGGTGCAGTGTATATATTCAAAAGGAAGGGTATTTTCCCATTCCTATTCCTAGTTACTTGTCCCTAGGTTTTGGACTCCTTGTGGGTTAAAATATATTTGGATGAGGTGATCTCACCCACGTAATGTGGCATGCTTTATCCTTGGCCACCTCACCCCACCCTGTTAAGATGTTACTAATAGGGTGGACTCAACCCCAGTTAATGAGAGAGATATGTGGATTACCTGGGTAATTCAAGGATCCAATTCTAATTAATTACGGTACATCACAAGAATATCCTTTATTTGTGGTTCCTTATATATGGTTAAAAATAGTTTAACAGATCACTGGATGTTTCGGGTATGATGATCTCACCATCTTTAAAGGGGGCCAACATGTTTCTGCTCACTCAAGGTACTAAATAATTGGTTTGGGGCATTCCTCAGGGCTATCGCAGGATCCCTATCTCTAATGCTTTTAATGTGTATTAAAGGAAGGTCAGGATACAAAAGCACATTAATTAAACGTTATCCTACCATCCTTCATGCTTAAATGGTAGTAATTGTTTTTAAAAACTTGTTAAGACACACAGCACACGAGATGAATAAGGTGGCACCACAAATCACAAAAACATAAAACATGCATAGCGAAGTGGAGATTCGTCACAGTTCACATGCATGCTGACACACTCCCACCTACCCGAATCAGAGTAGAGTACAGTTCACTTTATGATCTGGTGGGGGTAGGCCGCTCCTGTAGTCACACACTTCATATATGGAATATTAGGGGTTACTTGTCTTTTTTTAAAAAGGACTCATTATATGCAAAGACTTAATACTTTTATATTATTCTTGCAAGTGACCATTTTTCCAGTGCATCTAAAATATAAAAACTAAAAGTTATCATGCATAAGTTTGTTATATATCACATTGCTATGTGGCTGGAACCACAGCTAAAAAGTACAAGGTATTGCTATGTCTGGTGTGCACCCATCTCGTATTTCGAAAGAGTTCAAATGGTCCCAAAAATAAAGAAATCCGGTACTTAACTCTGTCAAGGAGACATGCCTGGTTTAATACCTATTTGTCCCTTCATGCAGGCCAACCTCTCTCATACTAGAGATGAGCTTTCTCCAGAACAAGCAAGGGAAATACTTCTCATCCTTCAGCGTACCATTAGGACGGCCAGTGGGAGTTGGAAGGCAGAGCAACTGACACAACCCTTCCCCTCGGCAAGCCACTCCCAACCTCTATTGCATATTCAGAGTCGGTGCTGCCGGAAGGTGGGCATATTAAGGGTACTGCTCCCGAGGGACCAACCCCTTGAAACCTGCACTCTGGACACCTCTACCCCTGCTCCCATCCCGCAAGCACTGGTGTTAGAGGAGGCACTGGAGGTTCTTAAGAAACTATCTGTGGGGCAGACAACATTGTTGCATGATATCCAGGGTGTCAGTCAGCAATTGTCTCAAGTGATTGACATCCTGGATGATGTTCTCTGCTCTGTCTGCCACACAGAGAGGTCTTTTCTCTGTTAGTGATTCCTCTGACACCAGCACGCCTGGCACACCAGCCCCTATTCCTTCTCCTGACTCGATTCCACCACTTGAGCACATTCCAACACCAGACCCTGTTTTAAAGCTCATTCCAATTAACCCTGCTGACCCAAATCCTTCACCTCCCTCCTTTATTCCACCTGTCTCTAATCACGCCATGCTCCAAAACAATCCCACACCCCAAACCTCACATTTCCAAGAACATTCTTTCCCGGACACCCAAGGCCCTATTTCTCCTAAATCAAATTCTTAATTCCTCACCTAACCCAAAATGTAGGTGCTCCAGGAGGACAGAGAGCTCCAGAAGAAATATGTTGCTGCAAAGGTATGAGGCAAGTGCACGTCATTGAGCCTATATGAGAGAATGTGATAGGAAACTGTTTTTTCTGACTCACCACCGGACTTTGATTTTTATTCATTTTATTCCTTAAGACTTTTATTCACCCAGAGGATGAAGATTTATGCTGTCCATTTGTATTTAAAACTTACAAAAACTTAGGGTTCAACAATTTGTGTCTGTTGTTTACTTGTAGATATTGTTTGCTTTTTAAAATGTTTTAATGTTTTCCATATGTGATTGTGTATTTCAATATGTTGCTTATATTAAATATTTACTTCCATTTCCAAGTCTTGTGGTTAACTATGTGTTGCACTGTGGGAGGTGAGTTTGTTCCCTTTACCATGTGTGCTAAAGGAACTGGGAGTGGTGTTGGGATGGGCTAATGTGTGTGACTACACTTTATTTCATTTTTTGTGAGTTAAAATGCTGGAATACCTTCAGATATTGGTGTTCACATAGGGTACGTGCCATACATTATGATACTTACAGCTATGTTGAACATATGAGTACAATACTTGGCAGGTGAGTGTGTCCTGCCTGTGATGTTATCTGCAAGCTTTAAAGACATACATAGTAGTGATTGGGTTGTGTTAATGTCTACTTGTTAAACTGGGATCAAGAATAGCTTCAGAATAGTTGTGTTATTCATTCTAAACACTTCGGTTTATTGTTACTACTAGTATACAGACACTTAAAAAAAATGGAAATTGTTTAGTTATAGTAAGTTAGCATTATATGTTTGTGTTGGGACAGAAAATTTCTCCGCATGGTAATGGACAAGCACCCCTGCCTTGAGTGCCCAACTGTACTGATGTCTGGATCCATAATGCAGATTTTTTTGTCATAGGCAAACACGGATCGTGCGTGTGTTTCATTATATAGGCCTGTCCTATTGATGGCGGTCTTGTGGGACCGGGAGGGGCACCCAATGCACTACTCTTATATTGATGGGCGGCTACTGCATTCACCAGAAGTTAAGCTGCATAAGTGCAGAGGTGGCAGCTTTCAATGTAGTGAGCAGTAGGAGTGAACAGGTTCCTTTTAGCCTGTGCCACTAGAGTACCGTATATAGGCGCACTCATTTTGAAGCTCCACTGCTGTGTGCTTAACTCACCCTTGGCCTACATCAGTTTGTTGTGAAGTGCTTTGAAGCGCATGAGTGATGGCTCTGCGCTGGTTGTAGGTATACTTGTGTGTGGTAGAATACAGGAATAATGCAGTACTGTGCTGTGTGTGCATGGTAGATGCACACACTCTGTGGTCGATTCTGATTCAGGCCGGAAATCTCTCCGACCGAGCCGGACCCGGAGAGATTTCCGACCGAATCGGACTCTGGCAGTCCGACCGAACGAGTACGATGCGCACGCATGCAATCGGACTCGAGTAGGTCAGACTCCCATAGAGTCAATGGGAGCCGGACGTACAACGCGTACGCGGGCTCCCATTGACCCAATGGGTGCGAGGCGACCAAGGGTGCCCACTACAGCGGGTACGCCTCGGGCGACTCGCGGCGTACATGCACAGGTAGGGGGACCCATGGGTCCCCCTGTGTGCGACTCGCGCGGCTACGCAGTACAGGGGGTCCGACACGGACCCCCAAAGTGCGGCTCCGACTGCTCTTTCGAGCCGGACGGCGCGAGTCGGTCGGACTCGCTCGCGGCGCGCATCGTACTTGCCCGGCCGGGGAACGTCTCCATCGCGCGGTGCGAGTCGTGTCCGTGCGAGTCGGTCGGAGCGCTTCGGACCCGCGAACAAGTCGGTCGGCGATTTCACGTGCGCTCGCATCGTACTCGCTCGGCCGGACGCACGTACGAATCGGTCGGGAAAGAGGGCTCCGAATCGGATCCGGTTAAGCCAAATCCGATTCGGTGCCCTACCGGCCGAGATCGGAATCGGCCCCTCTATGTGTGCCTGTGAGTAGTACAATACATGAAGGATGTAGTGCTGTGCAGTGCATGCAGGGTAAATGAATGTGCAAGGTGTATGTGTACCTGTGAGTGATAGCCAAAGAACGATGTGAAAAATCTGGCCATTTTGAACATGAGAGATAACTTACACATGTCCCTGGATTCCGACCAATGCTGCCTACTCATTCTCCTAGTCCTATCGGTGGGCTTCAACACAGTCGGCCACAAGTTTCTCTTGGATTGCCTCCAAAAAGAATTGGTGCTGACAGGGGGTCCAACGCTGGTTTGCATCCTTTCTACATCACCGAGCTCAAATAATAAAAATAGACAATCAGACCTCTGACACAACAGTGATAACCCGGGTGTCCCCCAAGGCTCCGTCCTCCCACCTAACTATTCAATATCTACATGAAACCTCTCACCACCATCCTCAACCAAGCCAAAATCCCCTTCCATTTATATGCGGATGACACCCAGCTCTACTTGAAAATCTCCTCACTAGATGACATCCACCGATTAAACGTCACCCTCAAAGAAGTCCAAAACTGACTATCTCACAACCTCCTAAAACTCAACCAAGATAAGACATAAATTCTACTCGTATCAAAGACAGAGCAGCCCCTCTTGATGAGGGCATGGATAAACTCCATAGACGCTCCCAACTGCACTCTATCACTAGCCGACCCCGTCAAATCTCTAGGGATCACTCTGGACTCCAAACTGACCATGAAAGATCATACAAAGAATAGTGAGAAGAGTGCCTTCTACAACCTGAAATTTCTGAACAAAATCAAACCCTACCTACCACAGGAAGATCTCAAATCTGCCACACAAGCACTGGTACTGTCTAGATTGGACCACGGGAATCCCACCCTAAAAGGCACTGCCAAATCCCACCTTGCGCCCATCAGAACCACTCTCAATGCAGCAACCAGAATGGTCACAGGAATAAAAAAATATGGCCACATCTCCCTGAAGGAAGTGACCTGCTTGGGGCCACCCGGGTCACCTCGGACCACCTCTCAGCCTTCCTTACCAAATGAAGAGTCAGAAGAACAGTGGGGAATATACCAATAATTGTTTTATTCAGATGCACTCAGAGTGGAGCCCCATCTACACAGTCTCCAAGAGTGCTACAGAGGGAACTGAAATCGACAAACAAAAAGATACATTATGAACGCTTCATAGCCGGGCAAAAACACGCCCACAGTGGAATTTTCCAAGCAGGTGCAGTTAGACAGTGAAATACCGAAAAAAAAGTTTTGGCGCTCATATCTTACACAAACTAACATAGTCCAAGGTCGTTTCATCCGGAGCCCGCCACCAGACAAGTGGGAGAGGGCCTCTATCTAGTGAGAAAGTTATGTGCTGACATGAACAGTGTGCTCATTACTGAAACACAAACTAACGTTCCAGAAACAAAACTCAGGAAGGGGCATTTCTCAGAATTGAACAAGATCAGTTTCGAAAAAGCATAAAATGGAGCCTATAAAGAAAATGGCGCAGCGATTGCTAACTTACATTGAGCACTGCGTAAACGCGAACGGGTCTATTCTAACATCCCCAGCCCTGAAGGAACTAAAATGTCTCCTGATTGGAGCTTGCTACAGCTTCAGAACAGCTTTTCTCACCCACAAAGCCCTGCACACTGGAAAACCAACCTACCTTTCCTCTAAGCTCAAAAGGACAAGACAGACTAGAAACCTCAGAATCTCAAACACCATGCTCCTCATCCCGCCCAAAGCCCACAAACAAAAAACTTTGGCTCGCTCCTTCTCAAGGAATGCCACTAAAATCTGGAATTCCTTACCAATGCATATCAGGACCAACCCTTTCTTCTTATGCACTTTAAGAGACAGTTAAAGGATTTCCTCCTCAACCGGCATCTCAAGTAGCGGATCATCAATCACACAGCGAGACAGCATATCTGCCCTCTGCTCTCCTGGACCCCCTGTTATTTCTCACATCCGCTGTGCGACTCACCACTGACTGGACTTAGCCTGACTTTCTTGATTTGATTATACTCATTGTCTTGATGTAAACATATAGGGGCCGATTCCGATCTCGGTCGGAGGCGCACCCAATACCATTCGGTCGGGAAAAAGCCATGCGAATGCCTGTTTCCCGACCGATCCGTACAGCAGACCGAACGAGTAAGTACGATGCGCACAACAGCACAGAATCCGGCCGAGTCGTACTCACCCAATCCAGGTCCCGTCCTCCGACCGATGCGAATCCGGAAACGCAGAATCGAGTCGCACGGAAGGGAAAATGCAGCTCCGTCCGGCCGAACAAGTACGATGCGCTTTCCGTACGCGCCAAACCCGCCGCTACGCACGGCACGTCAAAGCATCCGGGAGAGGCGCACATAAGCTCCGATTCGCGCCACAACACGATCCACGGCTACGAGGCGAACACGCCAGCAACAAGGACGACGCGAAGCGACGAGGACGACGCGAAGCAACGAGAAAGACGAACGACACGAACCAACCATGAATCCCTTCGTCCCGATCATACCAATATTCTACATTTACTACCGGAACAGGCACGGACGCGTACGGCGCAGAAGGTAAGTCAGACACCAACCACAAAACACATACAACACGTACACGACACATCACACACACACAGAGGGATGCAGAATTTACTTACACCAGCAACAGCAGCACCATAGGGGCGGGATGCCCATCACCAATGCCACATATGCACACAGGGGCCTGAATGCGCACCACCACCCCTACCCAGGGGGGCCGGATGCCAACCACCACTACCACCCTTAGCCAGGGGGTGCCAGATGCCCACCACCACTACCACCCTTACCCAGGGGGTGCCAGATGCCTACCACCACTACCACCCTCATCCAGGGGGTGCCAGATGCCTACCACTACTACCACCCTAAGCCAGGGGGCTGGATGCCTACCACTACTACCACCCTTACCCAGGGGGTACCAGATGCCTACCACCACTACCACCCTTACCCAGGGGGTGCCAGATGCCTACCACTACTACCACCCTTACCCAGGGGGGCTGGATGCCAACCACCACTACCACCCTTAGCCAGGGGGGTGCCAGATGCCTACCACCACTACCACCCTTACCCAGGGGTGCCGGATGCCTACCACTACTACCACCCTTACCCAGGGGGCTGGATGCCAACCACCACTACCACCCTTAGCCAGGGGTGCCAGATGCCCACCACCAGTACCACCCTTAGCCATGGGGGTGCCAGATGCCTACCACCACTACCACCCTTACCCAGGGGGCTGGATGCCTACCACTACTACCACCCTTAGCCAGGGGGTGCCAGATGCCTACCACTACTACCACCCTAAGCCAGGGGGGCTGGATGCCTACCACTACTACCACCCTTAGCCAGGGGGTGCCAGATGCCCACCACTACTACCACCCTTAGCCAGGGGGGCTGGATGCCTACCACTACTACCACCCTTAGCCAGGGGGTGCCAGATGCCTACCACTACTACCACCCTAAACCAGGGGGCTGGATGCCTACCACTACTACCACCCTTAGCCAGGGGGTGCCAGATGCCCACCACCACTACCACCCTTAGCCATGGGGGTGCCAGATGCCTACCACCACTACCACCCTTACCCAGGGGGCTGGATGCCTACCACTACTACCACCCTTAGCCAGGGGGTGCCAGATGCCTACCACTACTACCACCCTAAACCAGGGGGCTGGATGCCTACCACTACTACCACCCTTAGCCAGGGGGTGCCAGATGCCCACCACCACTACCACCCTTACCCAGGGGTGCCAGATGCTCTACCACCACTACCACCCTCACCCAGGGCGGTGCCAGATGCCTACCACTACTACCATCCTAAGCCAGGGGGCTGGATGCCTACCACTACTACCACCCTTAGCCAGGGGGTGCCAGATGCCCACCACCACTACCACCCTTAGCCATGGGGGTGCCAGATGCCTACCACCACTACCACCCTTACCCAGGGGGCTGGATGCCTACCACTACTACCACCCTTACTAATGGGGGCTGGATGCCTGTCACTACTACCACCTCTACCCATGGGGGGCTGGATGCCTACCACCAACACCACCCCCACTCATAGGATGGACAATGCATGACACAACCAGCACACCACAACCTAGGGAATGCAAGAAAAAGACATCCCCCAACACCATGACAAGCGTGTGTAGACTGTGTCAAATGCCTACAACACTGAACATGACTTTGAACATACAATGTGACCCCCTATCACATGTGCCACACATATATGTGTGTGGCCCCCACAATGCAAGCAGGCCATGACCATTGTGGCAATGGGGTCCAAACCCCCATCATCACAGTGACCAAAAGGTAAGTGTGGGGTCCATAGCTGAAGCACATTTTGAACATTGTGGCAATGGGGTCTAACCCCCATCACCACAGTGACCAAAATGTAAGTGTGGGGTCCATAGCTGAAGCACATTTTGAACATTGTGGCAATGGGGTCTAACGCCCCATCACCACAGTGACCAAAAGGTAAGTGTGGGGTCCATAGCTGAAGCACATTTTGAACATTGTGGCAATGGGGTCTAACGCCCCATCACCACAGTGACCAAAAGGTAAGTGTGGGGTCCATAGCTGAAGCACATTTTGAACATTGTGGCAATGGGGTCCAAACCCCCATCATCACAGTGACCAAAATGTAAGTGTGGGGTCCATAGCTGAAGCACATTTTGAACATTGTGGCAATGGGGTCCAAACCCCCATCATCACAGTGACCAAAATGTAAGTGTGGGGTCCATAGCTGAAGCACATTTTGAACAGTGTGGCAATGGGGTCCAAACCCCCATCATCACTGTGACCAAAATGTAAGTGTGGGGTCCATAGCTGAAGCACATATTGAACATTGTTGCAATGGGGTCCAAACCCCCATCATCACAGTGACCAAAATGTAAGTGTGGGGTCCATAGCTGAAGCACATTTTGAACATTGTGGCAATGGGGTCCAAACCCCCATCATCACAGTGACCAAAATGTAAGTGTGGGGTCCATAGCTGAAGCACATTTTGAACATTGTGGCAATGGGGTCCAAACCCCCATCATCACAGTGACCAAAATGTAAGTGTTGACAAAGAAAGAGCTGCAACTGCCAAACTGCATGGATGATTCCTGGTCACAGAACATAAAACACATCAGTGGCAAAGTAGTGCATGTGTCCCATTGCAACATAAATTGGGGGAGCCAAATACTGCAGTGCAAATAAGACATACCTTTGGCCATGTGCAGACAAACAACACCCATGGGGGCTGACACTGTCAACATTCATCAATGACACAATGACAGAAGTGACCATCAGAATGCAGACCCACATATTTGCACCAATGGGCACACAAATGCAGATACCCTGTGGAGACTGTAGATGTGAGGTGAACAGATACCATACCATGGCAGCAATGGGACACACAAACCATGATCATTGTGCTGACCGATGACCTAGGAGTCCCAGGGACAGCAGGGGAAAGCCACCAAACTACATACAGCCAATGGCACACCTAAGATATACCAATGCAGTGGTGCAGATGCACAAACACAAACAGGCAGACCCACACTGCACATCATACACAACAGGTGAGGGGGTGCCAGTGTCCCCAGGCAACCACACAACACATGAGGAGACCTGAATACCAATCATACAGATGTGCATACAGTGCCACACAAAGGTAACTCATGGGTCCAAATCCCCTATGTGGGCAAGCAGGCATTGTCAGATGAGAGGGAGCACAAATCACACATGTCACACAGGCACGTAGGAACAGCAACTGACACAGCAAGACACAGACACACCACAGCACTACCCCCAGGGCCCCCACAATGTGGTGACCCTGGGCTGCATTACAATCCCACTGTGATGACAAAGCTAAATGTCGTTCACACTGTGAACCACAGTCATGTGTCCTGAGCAACAAACTACCATCACACCTACACAAGCACAAATCAATCAGCATGGCCAGTAAGCCAAGGCCAACATGGAGGCAGGGGCCTAGCCGGGCAACAACTCTCATCTGCACACACTCAACACCACACCCCTCGACCTCCAACAATGTGCAGCAGTGAAGCACACATGCACTGGTGACATTGCACATGCACCCATGACTATTCCAGGGTGGTGGGTGGGAACCAAGGTGCAGAAACACATCACACATGGCCACTCAACAAGACTCCTGAATGTCTGACACACTGCACACTACGCTGTACATGGACATGACGGCAATACCACACCAACCAATGGGATCCCAGCCACAGTCACACACCAATGAAGAAGCCAAGGTCACCCACAAAGAACACACATAGACAACAACCAACATTGCAGCCCGGACCCTGAGGAGTGCCAGCAGTCACACACACAACGTGTCACAATTAAGCCTGGGCGTAGTTCGCGTGCAAGCGCTATGCGAAGCTATGCAAAGTGCAGTTCGCACTACGCGAGCTACGCGTAGCACTACGCGAACTGCGTAGTGCACTGTTCGCAATGATTGCACAGTGCCGGATGCTTGTCCGCACTGTGCAATCATTGAAAACGGCATCTTGCACAGTGCGAGCTGTCTTTACTGCCGCTCGAGTAGATTTTTACTCGAGCGGCTTTCTAACGCGACTGGTAGTTTCTCTTCGCGAACGGTCGCGAGCATACGCGACCACTCGCAATGAGAAACCTGACCTCCCGCGTTGAGAATCTCGCTGGGAGGTTTATTTTCCACGCTCGCGATCGGCAACTTGATGTTGCTGATCGCGAACGAGGAAAAAGTCTCGCCGGGATGTAATTTGCTTGCTCGCGGTCGCCAACTTGACGTTGAGGACCGCGAGCAAGCACAAAATGACCGCTGCACTACGCTACGCTACGCGTGTTTGCACTGTGCTACGTGCAATCGCGTTGTGCAAGTAGCGCAAACTTCGCAAACTACGCGAGCGTAGCGTAGTGCTTTGCCCAGGGTTAGTCACAATCACTGAAAGATAACACAAACTGGAAATCACATGACAGGGGCAAACAACAAGTGCCAAGGGGAAACCTGACTGTGACCCATCTGCGTCTGCACACAAACTCAGCCCTGACAGCAAACACACCTATGGGTGACACCCTGATGACCAGTAATGTGCCATGCACCCACATCACAGAGAACCCAGGGAGAAGACTTTGGGGGAACATAGGTCAACTCAGCAAGCATCACAAACAGGTACAACACTAGGGATCACAGCATGCACAGCTAAACGGAAGTGAACACACAGACATGCTCATACAACACACACCTTGGGCGCAGGCAATGTCACAGGAGTACACACTGCCATGAGGGGACTCCACTCCTGTGTGAGGAAAGCTGTGCCATATGTTGCCTCAGTAGGGCCCCATCATGTCAGCTGAGCACTTGGTCACACAATCAACAATTAGCACCAAATGAGGGCTCCCGTCACATCAGCCTGGTCATGGAAGTGCCAACGAAATCATCAGCACAGATCCAACACACTTGTATAGCAATGTTGCACTGACAACACAGATGAGTCCTTCCCCATTGATGCCCAAACCTGCATGTCCAGTGGAGATGGCCACACGGTCAGGGAAGTAGACGAATTGAACAATGGCAGGCACAACAGATGTGCAGGGGTGGAAGCCACAGATGTGAAATAGCTAATGTAAGTAGGAAATCCCATTGCCAAATTCTGAACACATGACACCCTCAGATGCTGCTATGGATGACATGGATACACCACAGGATAGGACACATTCCCCTGGACCACATGGGTTCCTGCACAGTAACACTTCATTATCATGAGACCAAATATCACCATCACTGCAGCAAGGGCATGGTTAGCATCATCAACAACATGTACATCAGAAGCATAAGCACTAGAGAACAGAAAGTTGCTTTATTCAGCATATGTGTGCAATGAAAACTGAAAGTCCAGAAAAAACACAAAGGCCAATGGCCAGTCCATTGTCAAAGTCCAAACAGGGTGACAGTGGCAGATGTCACCCTACGCATGCCTGCACAAAACCAGGGACAATCCACTAGGAGGGGCAACCGGGGGGCAGGCCAGGCACCGCAGGGACAGGATCAGGGCTCACCAGGAGGAAGCAGGGAAGGGGTGGTGGGTGCTGGAGAGCCACTGACAACTGCAGTGGAGGTGTCTGACATGGTGTGTGCCGGCACAACTGGGGGCATGACTCAGATGTTGTAGGTGCCGGCACGACTGCAGTGGACCCTGCAGATGGAGTGGACAGGTCCGCCACTGCAGTGCCCAAGTTAGACAGGGTGGTAGTGGACTCCACTGCAGTGCCTACCACCAGGGGAGGAGAATGGGGAACAGGCAAGGTGGGCTGGACAGAGGGGAGGACACCCTCACCACATCAGTGGCACAGACAAGCGCAGCGGGGGTGTGGTGCCGGGAGAGCAAGTGGCAGGGGGAGAAGGCCGGATCCTCTTGGGGATGGTATATCTGTGGGTGGGGGAACCTGGGGCAGGGTGTGGTGGGGGCACCTGTGGAGTGGGGGCCTGAGGGATGGAGGAAGGAGACCTGGTGCCTGAGCTGCAGGGCGGCGGCGGGGTCTTGCTCTTACGACTCCGGGGGACTTGCGGGTGGGGGCCTCAGTCTGTCTGCGCCTGGGGAGGGTGTCCGGGGGCGAGGGGCACTCTGCTCCGTGTGGGTGGGCTTCTCTTCCCCCTGAATGCTGTATCAGCTGGATCGGAGGGGAAGAGGCCGAGGTCACTGAGGAAGAGCCGCTGGGTCTTTGGGGTTGCAGGTGTGGCAAGGGAGGGTGCTTTGGAGGGAGAGGCAACTGAGGACTGCGCAGTGCTCGTGGATGCGTGTGTGTGTTCCAGGGCCCCATCCCCTGTGAGTCTGGATTCAGTCCCCTGACTGGGCGTGCGTGTGCGTTTTGTTTGTGGCGTGTGTGTCTGTGTGCTGGATGTGTGTGTGCTGGTGTGTGCCTGTGCAGGTGTGTGTGTGCTTGGGACGGGTAAGGTGCTGGGGAGTGTGGATGGAGCAGAGGCAGGAGGGGTGAGGGACTGTCTGAGGAGGGACACTGCTGCCGTCAGGGAGGAGTCCATGGACCTATTGCCCCTCTGTAGGTCAGACATGCCCGATGAGATGCCCTCCATGAACGACACCAGCTGAGTCAACAGAGCGGTGTGCGCATGGAGGACACTCAGCATGGCTGTCTGCCCTACATGGAGCTGGCGAAGGAGGTACACAGACTCCTCACTCAGGGCAGCAGGGGACACAGGGGCAGGGGTGCGGTGCCTGGCCCAAAGGAGACATGCTCCCGAACATGGGAGCCTCCACGGACCTGGGGAATGGGAGCCGATGGGAGGGCGGTGGTGGTGCTGGTGGTGGCGGGGACAGCAACACTAGCTGGGGTGTGGTGGCTGCTGACACCCGCCTCCATAAGGGAGTCATCCTCCGAGTTGCTCTGGTCCTCAGCTGAGGTGGATGGTGCTGAGGACTCCTCGGTGTGGCTCCCCTCGCCCTCCGTGCCACTGGGTCCCTCCGACCACTCCTCGGCTGCTGACCCAGTCTGGCTCTCCGGCTCCTCCTGGTCCGTGGAGCTGTCCCCTTCCGTGGCCATGGATGTATCTGCAAACAATGGGGAAACAGACAGACATCAGTCACCTGCACCAAACGCACACACCACTGTGAGCACAGCACATTACAGAGCAAGCCCTGGCATCATTAGTTGTACATTGCTAAAAGTGCCCTAACTGAACAGGAGAAGCCAATTGTCAGTCTGATGCCAACCATGGCACTCACATCCCACATGGCCTTGCACCCATCTGTCTGGTGTCTGTTGGATAGCAACACCCCAGTGTGGACACATGCACCAACTACACAGTAGTTGGACAGTGCAGAGGACACGGTGTAGCATGTGGACATGCACACATCACAACTCTTGCCACTGAGTCAGTACAGGTTTCCGGATGAAAGGGACGCCCAGAGTCAAATAGGAAATGCATGTGATGCATACCAGCGACAGACACCATGATGCACCCATGTCCTGATAGCCATCGCCACAATGGTGTGCATGTAGCACATGTCACTCCCCTGCAGGATCACCAATAAGTAGACACATGCCATGGCGGAGGCATGACTGCTAAGTCATACATCACTGTCTCAGTGATGTATGACTTGGCAGCCAGACAACAACACTCTGCACTGTGTCACAATAGTAGGTCATGGGGAATGTAGGTCATGGGGAATGCAAGTCCTGGAGCTGCACAAGTGCACATGTACATCCCCCACACAACACATCATCTTAACCCTCATCTGTCCAGGTCATACCGATTGGACATATGGGAGACCTGTGACACTACCCTCTGAACCTGAGCCCTCACAATCTGCTGTGAATGGGGAACAGCTGCCTGAACTTCACATTCGCATACCCCAGTCTGCACGGGCAGCTGATCAAACACCTATGTGACACACAAGTATCGTCTCCTATGGTCACATCTCCAGTGGCATGCTGAGCCCCTACCAAGAAACACCCCAGCAGTCCTGGCAACAAATCCACAGCACACTGACACAGAGGCAGACACCTGAGGGGTCAAATCACTGCGCACAATGTGTCAGCTGATACACGGGAGTGGGAGTACAGAGTGCATTGCATGGCCTGGAGTAGGCATGACTGTCCTGCCCCACATGAATGCGGGATGAGCCCTGGACAGTGGATAGCTGGCTATGTATGTGTGACACTCGTAATCTGCACACTCCTGGGGCCCAAACATTGTTCCCACCCGCTGCATGGATGTGTGCCACATACCCCAGGCACATGTGGTGGCTCAGCTCAGCAAGTGGACCGCATATCAAAGCAACACGCAGATTACATGTCCGAACACAGGCATTGTGTGAACAATGGACCCACCCATGATGCCCACAACAGAGTTAGGGTAACAGATGCTGTCCCCACCTTTAGTGAAGCAAACTGCAAGGACACAGTCCCAAGTGACACAATTCCCTGAATGTAAGGGCCACACCTTGGTATCAGATGAGGAGTGGGCAGTGCACAATAGAGGGACATGGCTCCTGGACAACATGACTGCTGTACTGTGGCAGTTTAACCAGGCCAGAGGAGGGCACATAGCATGTAATACAGAGTTCACAGTGCAGTCTTTGACTCACCCCCTCCTTGCTGCTGTCTGGCCTTCAGCTGCCCATCGAAGCAGGAGATCTGGAAGGACATCGTCCGGGCTGTCCGGTCCGTGGGGGTCTACAAGCGCCGGATCCGCAACTGCCAGAAGAGGTGGCAGGACCTTCGGGGCTGGACCCGGAGGATTGCACGGGTCCAGCTGAAGCTGTCGCCTCCTCGCAGGAGGGGCGGAACACGGACCCTGACCCCCACATGCTCCAGATCCTGGCGGTGGTGTTTCCAAACCTGGATGGGCAGCTGAAGGCCAGACAGCAGCAAGGAGGGGGTGAGTCAAAGACTGCACTGTGAACTCTGTATTACATGCTATGTGCCCTCCTCTGGCCTGGTTAAACTGCCACAGTACAGCAGTCATGTTGTCCAGGAGCCATGTCCCTCTATTGTGCACTGCCCACTCCTCATCTGATACCAAGGTGTGGCCCTTACATTCAGGGAATTGTGTCACTTGGGACTGTGTCCTTGCAGTTTGCTTCACTAAAGGTGGGGGACAGCATCTGTTACCCTAACTCTGTTGTGGGCATCATGGGTGGGTCCATTGTTCACACAATGCCTGTGTTCGGACATGTAATCTGCGTGTTGCTTTGATATGCGGTCCACTTGCTGAGCTGAGCCACCACATGTGCCTGGGGTATGTGGCACACATCCATGCAGCGGGTGGGAACAATGTTTGGGCCCCAGGAGTGTGCAGATTACGAGTGTCACACATACATAGCCAGCTATCCACTGTCCAGGGCTCATCCCGCATTCATGTGGGGCAGGACAGTCATGCCTACTCCAGGCCATGCAATGCACTCTGTACTCCCACTCCCGTGTATCAGCTGACACATTGTGCGCAGTGATTTGACCCCTCAGGTGTCTGCCTCTGTGTCAGTGTGCTGTGGATTTGTTGCCAGGACTGCTGGGGTGTTTCTTGGTAGGGGCTCAGCATGCCACTGGAGATGTGACCATAGGAGACGATACTTGTGTGTCACATAGGTGTTTGATCAGCTGCCCGTGCAGACTGGGGTATGCGAATGTGAAGTTCAGGCAGCTGTTCCCCATTCACAGCAGATTGTGAGGGCTCAGGTTCAGAGGGTAGTGTCACAGGTCTCCCATATGTCCAATCGGTATGACCTGGACAGATGAGGGTTAAGATGATGTGTTGTGTGGGGGATGTACATGTGCACTTGTGCAGCTCCAGGACTTGCATTCCCCATGACCTACATTCCCCATGACCTACTATTGTGACACAGTGCAGAGTGTTGTTGTCTGGCTGCCAAGTCATACATCACTGAGACAGTGATGTATGACTTAGCAGTCATGCCTCCGCCATGGCATGTGTCTACTTATTGGTGATCCTGCAGGGGAGTGACATGTGCTACATGCACACCATTGTGGCGATGGCTATCAGGACATGGGTGCATCATGGTGTCTGTCGCTGGTATGCATCACATGCATTTCCTATTTGACTCTGGGCGTCCCTTTCATCCGGAAACCTGTACTGACTCAGTGGCAAGAGTTGTGATGTGTGCATGTCCACATGCTACACCGTGTCCTCTGCACTGTCCAACTACTGTGTAGTTGGTGCATGTGTCCACACTGGGGTGTTGCTATCCAACAGACACCAGACAGATGGGTGCAAGGCCATGTGGGATGTGAGTGCCATGGTTGGCATCAGACTGACAATTGGCTTCTCCTGTTCAGTTAGGGCACTTTTAGCAATGTACAACTAATGATGCCAGGGCTTGCTCTGTAATGTGCTGTGCTCACAGTGGTGTGTGCGTTTGGTGCAGGTGACTGATGTCTGTCTGTTTCCCCATTGTTTGCAGATACATCCATGGCCACGGAAGGGGACAGCTCCACGGACCAGGAGGAGCCGGAGAGCCAGACTGGGTCAGCAGCCGAGGAGTGGTCGGAGGGACCCAGTGGCACGGAGGGCGAGGGGAGCCACACCGAGGAGTCCTCAGCACCATCCACCTCAGCTGAGGACCAGAGCAACTCGGAGGATGACTCCCTTATGGAGGCGGGTGTCAGCAGCCACCACACCCCAGCTAGTGTTGCTGTCCCCGCCACCACCAGCACCACCACCGCCCTCCCATCGGCTCCCATTCCCCAGGTCCGTGGAGGCTCCCATGTTCGGGAGCATGTCTCCTTTGGGCCAGGCACCGCACCCCTGCCCCTGTGTCCCCTGCTGCCCTGAGTGAGGAGTCTGTGTACCTCCTTCGCCAGCTCCATGTAGGGCAGACAGCCATGCTGAGTGTCCTCCATGCGCACACCGCTCTGTTGACTCAGCTGGTGTCGTTCATGGAGGGCATCTCATCGGGCATGTCTGACCTACAGAGGGGCAATAGGTCCATGGACTCCTCCCTGACGGCAGCAGTGTCCCTCCTCAGACAGTCCCTCACCCCTCCTGCCTCTGCTCCATCCACACTCCCCAGCACCTTACCCGTCCCAAGCACACACACACCTGCACAGGCACACACCAGCACACACACATCCAGCACACAGACACACACGCCACAAACAAAACGCACACGCACGCCCAGTCAGGGGACTGAATCCAGACTCACAGGGGATGGGGCCCTGGAACACACACACGCATCCACGAGCACTGCGCAGTCCTCAGTTGCCTCTCCCTCCAAAGCACCCTCCCTTGCCACACCTGCAACCCCAAAGACCCAGCGGCTCTTCCTCAGTGACCTCGGCCTCTTCCCCTCCGATCCAGCTGATACAGCATTCAGGGGGAAGAGGAAGCCCACCCACACGGAGCAGAGTGCCCCTCGCCCCGGACACCCTCCCCAGGCGCAGACAGACTGAGGCCCCCACCCGCAAGTCCCCCGGAGTCGTAAGAGCAAGACCCCGCCGCCGCCCTGCAGCTCAGGCACCAGGTCTCCTTCCTCCATCCCTCAGGCCCCCACTCCACAGGTGCCCCCACCACACCCTGCCCCAGGTTCCCCCACCCACAGATATACCATCCCCAAGAGGATCCGGCCTTCTCCCCCTGCCACTTGCTCTCCCGGCACCACACCCCCGCTGCGCTTGTCTGTGCCACTGATGTGGTGAGGGTGTCCTCCCCTCTGTCCAGCCCACCTTGCCTGTTCCCCATTCTCCTCCCCTGGTGGTAGGCACTGCAGTGGAGTCCACTACCACCCTGTCTAACTTGGGCACTGCAGTGGCGGACCTGTCCACTCCATCTGCAGGGTCCACTGCAGTCGTGCCGGCACCTACAACATCTGAGTCATGCCCCCAGTTGTGCCGGCACACACCATGTCAGACACCTCCACTGCAGTTGTCAGTGGCTCTCCAGCACCCACCACCCCTTCCCTGCTTCCTCCTGGTGAGCCCTGATCCTGTCCCTGCGGTGCCTGGCCTGCCCCCCGGTTGCCCCTCCTAGTGGATTGTCCCTGGTTTTGTGCAGGCATGCGTAGGGTGACATCTGCCACTGTCACCCTGTTTGGACTTTGACAATGGACTGGCCATTGGCCTTTGTGTTTTTTCTGGACTTTCAGTTTTCATTGCACACATATGCTGAATAAAGCAACTTTCTGTTCTCTAGTGCTTATGCTTCTGATGTACATGTTGTTGATGATGCTAACCATGCCCTTGCTGCAGTGATGGTGATATTTGGTCTCATGATAATGAAGTGTTACTGTGCAGGAACCCATGTGGTCCAGGGGAATGTGTCCTATCCTGTGGTGTATCCATGTCATCCATAGCAGCATCTGAGGGTGTCATGTGTTCAGAATTTGGCAATGGGATTTCCTACTTACATTAGCTATTTCACATCTGTGGCTTCCACCCCTGCACATCTGTTGTGCCTGCCATTGTTCAATTCGTCTACTTCCCTGACCGTGTGGCCATCTCCACTGGACATGCAGGTTTGGGCATCAATGGGGAAGGACTCATCTGTGTTGTCAGTGCAACATTGCTATACAAGTGTGTTGGATCTGTGCTGATGATTTCGTTGGCACTTCCATGACCAGGCTGATGTGACGGGAGCCCTCATTTGGTGCTAATTGTTGATTGTGTGACCAAGTGCTCAGCTGACATGATGGGGCCCTACTGAGGCAACATATGGCACAGCTTTCCTCACACAGGAGTGGAGTCCCCTCATGGCAGTGTGTACTCCTGTGACATTGCCTGCGCCCAAGGTGTGTGTTGTATGAGCATGTCTGTGTGTTCACTTCCGTTTAGCTGTGCATGCTGTGATCCCTAGTGTTGTACCTGTTTGTGATGCTTGCTGAGTTGACCTATGTTCCCCCAAAGTCTTCTCCCTGGGTTCTCTGTGATGTGGGTGCATGGCACATTACTGGTCATCAGGGTGTCACCCATAGGTGTGTTTGCTGTCAGGGCTGAGTTTGTGTGCAGACGCAGATGGGTCACAGTCAGGTTTCCCTTGGCACTTGTTGTTTGCCCCTGTCATGTGATTTCCAGTTTGTGTTATCTTTCAGTGATTGTGACTAACCCTGGGCAAAGCACTACGCTACGCTCGCGTAGTTTGCGAAGTTTGCGCTACTTGCACAACGCGATTGCACGTAGCACAGTGCAAACACGCGTAGCGTAGCGTAGTGCAGCGGTCATTTTGTGCTTGCTCGCGGTCCTCAACGTCAAGTTGGCGACCGCGAGCAAGCAAATTACATCCCGGCGAGACTTTTTCCTCGTTCGCGATCAGCAACATCAAGTTGCCGATCGCGAGCGTGGAAAATAAACCTCCCAGCGAGATTCTCAACGCGGGAGGTCAGGTTTCTCATTGCGAGTGGTCGCGTATGCTCGCGACCGTTCGCGAAGAGAAACTACCAGTCCGCGTTGAGAAAGCCGCTCGAGTAAAAATCTACTCGAGCGGCAGTAAAGACAGCTCGCACTGTGCAAGATGCCGTTTTCAATGATTGCACAGTGCGGACAAGCATCCGGCACTGTGCAATCATTGCGAACAGTGCACTACGCAGTTCGCGTAGTGCTACGCGTAGCTCGCGTAGTGCGAACTGCACTTTGCATAGCTTCGCATAGCGCTACTTCGCGAACTACGCCCAGGCTTAATTGTGACACGTTGTGTGTGTGACTGCTGGCACTCCTCAGGGTCCGGGCTGCAATGTTGGTTGTTGTCTATGTGTGTTCTTTGTGGGTGACCTTGGCTTCTTCATTGGTGTGTGACTGTGGCTGGGATCCCATTGGTTGGTGTGGTATTGCCGTCATGTCCATGTACAGCGTAGTGTGCAGTGTGTCAGACATTCAGGAGTCTTGTTGAGTGGCCATGTGTGATGTGTTTCTGCACCTTGGTTCCCACCCACCACCCTGGAATAGTCATGGGTGCATGTGCAATGTCACCAGTGCATGTGTGCTTCACTGCTGCACATTGTTGGAGGTCGAGGGGTGTGGTGTTGAGTGTGTGCAGATGAGAGTTGTTGCCCGGCTAGGCCCCTGCCTCCATGTTGGCCTTGGCTTACTGGCCATGCTGATTGATTTGTGCTTGTGTAGGTGTGATGGTAGTTTGTTGCTCAGGACACATGACTGTGGTTCACAGTGTGAACGACATTTAGCTTTGTCATCACAGTGGGATTGTAATGCAGCCCAGGGTCACCACATTGTGGGGGCCCTGGGGGTAGTGCTGTGGTGTGTCTGTGTCTTGCTGTGTCAGTTGCTGTTCCTACGTGCCTGTGTGACATGTGTGATTTGTGCTCCCTCTCATCTGACAATGCCTGCTTGCCCACATAGGGGATTTGGACCCATGAGTTACCTTTGTGTGGCACTGTATGCACATCTGTATGATTGGTATTCAGGTCTCCTCATGTGTTGTGTGGTTGCCTGGGGACACTGGCACCCCCTCACCTGTTGTGTATGATGTGCAGTGTGGGTCTGCCTGTTTGTGTTTGTGCATCTGCACCACTGCATTGGTATATCTTAGGTGTGCCATTGGCTGTATGTAGTTTGGTGGCTTTCCCCTGCTGTCCCTGGGACTCCTAGGTCATCGGTCAGCACAATGATCATGGTTTGTGTGTCCCATTGCTGCCATGGTATGGTATCTGTTCACCTCACATCTACAGTCTCCACAGGGTATCTGCATTTGTGTGCCCATTGGTGCAAATATGTGGGTCTGCATTCTGATGGTCACTTCTGTCATTGTGTCATTGATGAATGTTGACAGTGTCAGCCCCCATGGGTGTTGTTTGTCTGCACATGGCCAAAGGTATGTCTTATTTGCACTGCAGTATTTGGCTCCCCCAATTTATGTTGCAATGGGACACATGCACTACTTTGCCACTGATGTGTTTTATGTTCTGTGACCAGGAATCATCCATGCAGTTTGGCAGTTGCAGCTCTTTCTTTGTCAACACTTACATTTTGGTCACTGTGATGATGGGGGTTTGGACCCCATTGCCACAATGTTCAAAATGTGCTTCAGCTATGGACCCCACACTTACATTTTGGTCACTGTGATGATGGGGGTTTGGACCCCATTGCCACAATGTTCAAAATGTGCTTCAGCTATGGACCCCACACTTACATTTTGGTCACTGTGATGATGGGGGTTTGGACCCCATTGCAACAATGTTCAATATGTGCTTCAGCTATGGACCCCACACTTACATTTTGGTCACAGTGATGATGGGGGTTTGGACCCCATTGCCACACTGTTCAAAATGTGCTTCAGCTATGGACCCCACACTTACATTTTGGTCACTGTGATGATGGGGGTTTGGACCCCATTGCCACAATGTTCAAAATGTGCTTCAGCTATGGACCCCACACTTACATTTTGGTCACTGTGATGATGGGGGTTTGGACCCCATTGCCACAATGTTCAAAATGTGCTTCAGCTATGGACCCCACACTTACCTTTTGGTCACTGTGGTGATGGGGCGTTAGACCCCATTGCCACAATGTTCAAAATGTGCTTCAGCTATGGACCCCACACTTACCTTTTGGTCACTGTGGTGATGGGGCGTTAGACCCCATTGCCACAATGTTCAAAATGTGCTTCAGCTATGGACCCCACACTTACATTTTGGTCACTGTGGTGATGGGGGTTAGACCCCATTGCCACAATGTTCAAAATGTGCTTCAGCTATGGACCCCACACTTACCTTTTGGTCACTGTGATGATGGGGGTTTGGACCCCATTGCCACAATGGTCATGGCCTGCTTGCATTGTGGGGGCCACACACATATATGTGTGGCACATGTGATAGGGGTCACATTGTATGTTCAAAGTCATGTTCAGTGTTGTAGGCATTTGACACAGTCTACACACGCTTGTCATGGTGTTGGGGGATGTCTTTTTCTTGCATTCCCTAGGTTGTGGTGTGCTGGTTGTGTCATGCATTGTCCATCCTATGAGTGGGGGTGGTGTTGGTGGTAGGCATCCAGCCCCCCATGGGTAGAGGTGGTAGTAGTGACAGGCATCCAGCCCCCATTAGTAAGGGTGGTAGTAGTGGTAGGCATCCAGCCCCCTGGGTAAGGGTGGTAGTGGTGGTAGGCATCTGGCACCCCCATGGCTAAGGGTGGTAGTGGTGGTGGGCATCTGGCACCCCCTGGCTAAGGGTGGTAGTAGTGGTAGGCATCCAGCCCCCTGGCTTAGGATGGTAGTAGTGGTAGGCATCTGGCACCGCCCTGGGTGAGGGTGGTAGTGGTGGTAGAGCATCTGGCACCCCTGGGTAAGGGTGGTAGTGGTGGTGGGCATCTGGCACCCCCTGGCTAAGGGTGGTAGTAGTGGTAGGCATCCAGCCCCCTGGTTTAGGGTGGTAGTAGTGGTAGGCATCTGGCACCCCCTGGCTAAGGGTGGTAGTAGTGGTAGGCATCCAGCCCCCTGGGTAAGGGTGGTAGTGGTGGTAGGCATCTGGCACCCCCATGGCTAAGGGTGGTAGTGGTGGTGGGCATCTGGCACCCCCTGGCTAAGGGTGGTAGTAGTGGTAGGCATCCAGCCCCCTGGTTTAGGGTGGTAGTAGTGGTAGGCATCTGGCACCCCCTGGCTAAGGGTGGTAGTAGTGGTAGGCATCCAGCCCCCCTGGCTAAGGGTGGTAGTAGTGGTGGGCATCTGGCACCCCCTGGCTAAGGGTGGTAGTAGTGGTAGGCATCCAGCCCCCCTGGCTTAGGGTGGTAGTAGTGGTAGGCATCTGGCACCCCCTGGCTAAGGGTGGTAGTAGTGGTAGGCATCCAGCCCCCTGGGTAAGGGTGGTAGTGGTGGTAGGCATCTGGCACCCCCATGGCTAAGGGTGGTACTGGTGGTGGGCATCTGGCACCCCTGGCTAAGGGTGGTAGTGGTGGTTGGCATCCAGCCCCCTGGGTAAGGGTGGTAGTAGTGGTAGGCATCCGGCACCCCTGGGTAAGGGTGGTAGTGGTGGTAGGCATCTGGCACCCCCTGGCTAAGGGTGGTAGTGGTGGTTGGCATCCAGCCCCCTGGGTAAGGGTGGTAGTAGTGGTAGGCATCTGGCACCCCTGGGTAAGGGTGGTAGTGGTGGTAGGCATCTGGTACCCCCTGGGTAAGGGTGGTAGTAGTGGTAGGCATCCAGCCCCCTGGCTTAGGGTGGTAGTAGTGGTAGGCATCTGGCACCCCCTGGATGAGGGTGGTAGTGGTGGTAGGCATCTGGCACCCCCTGGGTAAGGGTGGTAGTGGTGGTGGGCATCTGGCACCCCCTGGCTAAGGGTGGTAGTGGTGGTTGGCATCCGGCCCCCCTGGGTAGGGGTGGTGGTGCGCATTCAGGCCCCTGTGTGCATATGTGGCATTGGTGATGGGCATCCCGCCCCTATGGTGCTGCTGTTGCTGGTGTAAGTAAATTCTGCATCCCTCTGTGTGTGTGTGATGTGTCGTGTACGTGTTGTATGTGTTTTGTGGTTGGTGTCTGACTTACCTTCTGCGCCGTACGCGTCCGTGCCTGTTCCGGTAGTAAATGTAGAATATTGGTATGATCGGGACGAAGGGATTCATGGTTGGTTCGTGTCGTTCGTCTTTCTCGTTGCTTCGCGTCGTCCTCGTCGCTTCGCGTCGTCCTTGTTGCTGGCGTGTTCGCCTCGTAGCCGTGGATCGTGTTGTGGCGCGAATCGGAGCTTATGTGCGCCTCTCCCGGATGCTTTGACGTGCCGTGCGTAGCGGCGGGTTTGGCGCGTACGGAAAGCGCATCGTACTTGTTCGGCCGGACGGAGCTGCATTTTCCCTTCCGTGCGACTCGATTCTGCGTTTCCGGATTCGCATCGGTCGGAGGACGGGACCTGGATTGGGTGAGTACGACTCGGCCGGATTCTGTGCTGTTGTGCGCATCGTACTTACTCGTTCGGTCTGCTGTACGGATCGGTCGGGAAACAGGCATTCGCATGGCTTTTTCCCGACCGAATGGTATTGGGTGCGCCTCCGACCGAGATCGGAATCGGCCCCTATATGTTTACATCAAGACAATGAGTATAATCAAATCAAGAAAGTCAGGCTAAGTCCAGTCAGTGGTGGTCGCACAGCGGATGAGAAATAACAGGGGGGTCCAGGGAGAGCAGAGGGCAGATATGCTGTCTCGCTGTGTGATTGATGATCCGCTACTTGAGATGCCGGTTGAGGAGGAAATCCTTTAACTGTCTCTTAAAGTGCATAAGAAGAAAGGGTTGGTCCTGATATGCATTGGTAAGGAATTCCAGATTTTAGTGGCATTCCTTGAGAAGGAGCGAGCCAAAGTTTTTTGTTTGTGGGCTTTGGGCGGGATGAGGAGCATGGTGTTTGAGATTCTGAGGTTTCTAGTCTGTCTTGTCCTTTTGAGCTTAGAGGAAAGGTAGGTTGGTTTTCCAGTGTGCAGGGCTTTGTGGGTGAGAAAAGCTGTTCTGAAGCTGTAGCAAGCTCCAATCAGGAGACATTTTAGTTCCTTCAGGGCTGGGGATGTTAGAATAGACCCGTTCGCGTTTACGCAGTGCTCAATGTAAGTTAGCAATCGCTGCGCCATTTTCTTTATAGGCTCCATTTTATGCTTTTCGAAACTGATCTTGTTCAATTCTGAGAAATGCCCCTTCCTGAGTTTTGTTTCTGGAACGTTAGTTTGTGTTTCAGTAATGAGCACACTGTTCATGTCAGCACATAACTTTCTCACTAGATAGAGGCCCTCTCCCACTTGTCTGGTGGCGGGCTCCGGATGAAACGACCTTGGACTATGTTAGTTTGTGTAAGATATGAGCGCCAAAACTTTTTTTTCGGTATTTCACTGTCTAACTGCACCTGCTTGGAAAATTCCACTGTGGGCGTGTTTTTGCCCGGCTATGAAGCGTTCATAATGTATCTTTTTGTTTGTCGATTTCAGTTCCCTCTGTAGCACTCTTGGAGACTGTGTAGATGGGGCTCCACTCTGAGTGCATCTGAATAAAACAATTATTGGTATATTCCCCACTGTTCTTCTGACTCTTCATTTGGTAAGGAAGGCTGAGAGGTGGTCCGAGGTGACCCGGGTGGCCCCAAGCAGGTCACTTCCTTCAGGGAGATGTGGCCATATTTTTTTATTCCTGTGACCATTCTGGTTGCTGCATTGAGAGTGGTTCTGATGGGCGCAAGGTGGGATTTGGCAGTGCCTTTTAGGGTGGGATTCCCGTGGTCCAATCTAGACAGTACCAGTGCTTGTGTGGCAGATTTGAGATCTTCCTGTGGTAGGTAGGGTTTGATTTTGTTCAGAAATTTCAGGTTGTAGAAGGCACTCTTCTCACTATTCTTTGTATGATCTTTCATGGTCAGTTTGGAGTCCAGAGTGATCCCTAGAGATTTGACGGGGTCGGCTAGTGATAGAGTGCAGTTGGGAGCGTCTATGGAGTTTATCCATGCCCTCATCAAGAGGGGCTGCTCTGTCTTTGATACGAGTAGAATTTATGTCTTATCTTGGTTGAGTTTTAGGAGGTTGTGAGATAGTCAGTTTTGGACTTCTTTGAGGGTGACGTTTAATCGGTGGATGTCATCTAGTGAGGAGATTTTCAAGTAGAGCTGGGTGTCATCCGCATATAAATGGAAGGGGATTTTGGCTTGGTTGAGGATGGTGGTGAGAGGTTTCATGTAGATATTGAATAGTTAGGTGGGAGGACGGAGCCTTGGGGGACACCCGGGTTATCACTGTTGTGTCAGAGGTCTGATTGTCTATTTTTATTATTTGAGCTCGGTGATGTAGAAAGGATGCAAACCAGCGTTGGACCCCCTGTCAGCACCAATTCTTTTTGGAGGCAATCCAAGAGAAACTTGTGGCCGACTGTGTTGAAGCCCACCGATAGGACTAGGAGAATGAGTAGGCAGCATTGGTCGGAATCCAGGGACATGTGTAAGTTATCTCTCATGTTCAAAATGGCCAGATTTTTCACATCGTTCTTTGGCTATCACTCACAGGTACACATACACCTTGCACATTCATTTACCCTGCATGCACTGCACAGCACTACATCCTTCATGTATTGTACTACTCACAGGCACACATAGAGGGGCCGATTCCGATCTCGGCCGGTAGGGCACCGAATCGGATTTGGCTTAACCGGATCCGATTCGGAGCCCTCTTTCCCGACCGATTCGTACGTGCGTCCGGCCGAGCGAGTACGATGCGAGCGCACGTGAAATCGCCGACCGACTTGTTCGCGGGTCCGAAGCGCTCCGACCGACTCGCACGGACACGACTCGCACCGCGCGATGGAGACGTTCCCCGGCCGGGCAAGTACGATGCGCGCCGCGAGCGAGTCCGACCGACTCGCGCCGTCCGGCTCGAAAGAGCAGTCGGAGCCGCACTTTGGGGGTCCGTGTCGGACCCCCTGTACGCGTAGCCGCGCGAGTCGCACACAGGGGGACCCATGGGTCCCCCTACCTGTGCATGTACGCCGCGAGTCGCTCGAGGCGTACCCGCTGTAGTGGGCACCCTTGGTCGCCTCGCACCCATTGGGTCAATGGGAGCCCGCGTACGCGTTGTACGTCCGGCTCCCATTGACTCTATGGGAGTCTGACCTACTCGAGTCCGATTGCATGCGTGCGCATCGTACTCGTTCGGTCGGACTGCCAGAGTCCGATTCGGTCGGAAATCTCTCCGGGTCCGGCTCGGTCGGAGAGATTTCCGGCCTGAATCGGAATCGGCCACAGAGTGTGTGCATCTACCATGCACACACAGCACAGTACTGCATTATTCCTGTATTCTACCACACACAAGTATACCTACAACCAGCGCAGAGCCATCACTCATGCGCTTCAAAGCACTTCACAACAAACTGATGTAGGCCAAGGGTGAGTTAAGCACACAGCAGTGGAGCTTCAAAATGAGTGCGCCTATATACGGTACTCTAGTGGCACAGGCTAAAAGGAACCTGTTCACTCCTACTGCTCACTACATTGAAAGCTGCCACCTCTGCACTTATGCAGCTTAACTTCTGGTGAATGCAGTAGCCGCCCATCAATATAAGAGTAGTGCATTGGGTGCCCCTCCCGGTCCCACAAGACCGCCATCAATAGGACAGGCCTATATAATGAAACACACGCACGATCCGTGTTTGCCTATGACAAAAAAATCTGCATTATGGATCCAGACATCAGTACAGTTGGGCACTCAAGGCAGGGGTGCTTGTCCATTACCATGCGGAGAAATTTTCTGTCCCAACACAAACATATAATGCTAACTTACTATAACTAAACAATTTCCATTTTTTTTAAGTGTCTGTATACTAGTAGTAACAATAAACCGAAGTGTTTAGAATGAATAACACAACTATTCTGAAGCTATTCTTGATCCCAGTTTAACAAGTAGACATTAACACAACCCAATCACTACTATGTATGTCTTTAAAGCTTGCAGATAACATCACAGGCAGGACACACTCACCTGCCAAGTATTGTACTCATATGTTCAACATAGCTGTAAGTATCATAATGTATGGCACGTACCCTATGTGAACACCAATATCTGAAGGTATTCCAGCATTTTAACTCACAAAAAATGAAATAAAGTGTAGTCACACACATTAGCCCATCCCAACACCACTCCCAGTTCCTTTAGCACACATGGTAAAGGGAACAAACTCACCTCCCACAGTGCAACACATAGTTAACCACAAGACTTGGAAATGGAAGTAAATATTTAATATAAGCAACATATTGAAATACACAATCACATATGGAAAACATTAAAACATTTTAAAAAGCAAACAATATCTACAAGTAAACAACAGACACAAATTGTTGAACCCTAAGTTTTTGTAAGTTTTAAATACAAATGGACAGCATAAATCTTCATCCTCTGGGTGAATAAAAGTCTTAAGGAATAAAATGAATAAAAATCAAAGTCCGGTGGTGAGTCAGAAAAAACAGTTTCCTATCACATTCTCTCATATAGGCTCAATGACGTGCACTTGCCTCATACCTTTGCAGCAACATATTTCTTCTGGAGCTCTCTGTCCTCCTGGAGCACCTACATTTTGGGTTAGGTGAGGAATTAAGAATTTGATTTAGGAGAAATAGGGCCTTGGGTGTCCGGGAAAGAATGTTCTTGGAAATGTGAGGTTTGGGGTGTGGGATTGTTTTGGAGCATGGCGTGATTAGAGACAGGTGGAATAAAGGAGGGAGGTGAAGGATTTGGGTCAGCAGGGTTAATTGGAATGAGCTTTAAAACAGGGTCTGGTGTTGGAATGTGCTCAAGTGGTGGAATCGAGTCAGGAGAAGGAATAGGGGCTGGTGTGCCAGGCGTGCTGGTGTCAGAGGAATCACTAACAGAGAAAAGACCTCTCTGTGTGGCAGACAGAGCAGAGAACATCATCCAGGATGTCAATCACTTGAGACAATTGCTGACTGACACCCTGGATATCATGCAACAATGTTGTCTGCCCCACAGATAGTTTCTTAAGAACCTCCAGTGCCTCCTCTAACACCAGTGCTTGCGGGATGGGAGCAGGGGTAGAGGTGTCCAGAGTGCAGGTTTCAAGGGGTTGGTCCCTCGGGAGCAGTACCCTTAATATGCCCACCTTCCGGCAGCACCGACTCTGAATATGCAATAGAGGTTGGGAGTGGCTTGCCGAGGGGAAGGGTTGTGTCAGTTGCTCTGCCTTCCAACTCCCACTGGCCGTCCTAATGGTACGCTGAAGGATGAGAAGTATTTCCCTTGCTTGTTCTGGAGAAAGCTCATCTCTAGTATGAGAGAGGTTGGCCTGCATGAAGGGACAAATAGGTATTAAACCAGGCATGTCTCCTTGACAGAGTTAAGTACCGGATTTCTTTATTTTTGGGACCATTTGAACTCTTTCGAAATACGAGATGGGTGCACACCAGACATAGCAATACCTTGTACTTTTTAGCTGTGGTTCCAGCCACATAGCAATGTGATATATAACAAACTTATGCATGATAACTTTTAGTTTTTATATTTTAGATGCACTGGAAAAATGGTCACTTGCAAGAATAATATAAAAGTATTAAGTCTTTGCATATAATGAGTCCTTTTTAAAAAAAGACAAGTAACCCCTAATATTCCATATATGAAGTGTGTGACTACAGGAGCGGCCTACCCCCACCAGATCATAAAGTGAACTGTACTCTACTCTGATTCGGGTAGGTGGGAGTGTGTCAGCATGCATGTGAACTGTGACGAATCTCCACTTCGCTATGCATGTTTTATGTTTTTGTGATTTGTGGTGCCACCTTATTCATCTCGTGTGCTGTGTGTCTTAACAAGTTTTTAAAAACAATTACTACCATTTAAGCATGAAGGATGGTAGGATAACGTTTAATTAATGTGCTTTTGTATCCTGACCTTCCTTTAATACACATTAAAAGCATTAGAGATAGGGATCCTGCGATAGCCCTGAGGAATGCCCCAAACCAATTATTTAGTACCTTGAGTGAGCAGAAACATGTTGGCCCCCTTTAAAGATGGTGAGATCATCATACCCGAAACATCCAGTGATCTGTTAAACTATTTTTAACCATATATAAGGAACCACAAATAAAGGATATTCTTGTGATGTACCGTAATTAATTAGAATTGGATCCTTGAATTACCCAGGTAATCCACATATCTCTCTCATTAACTGGGGTTGAGTCCACCCTATTAGTAACATCTTAACAGGGTGGGGTGAGGTGGCCAAGGATAAAGCATGCCACATTACGTGGGTGAGATCACCTCATCCAAATATATTTTAACCCACAAGGAGTCCAAAACCTAGGGACAAGTAACTAGGAATAGGAATGGGAAAATACCCTTCCTTTTGAATATATACACTGCACCTGCTGTGTTGTGATGATGGTGCCTCATTGCAAGCGCATTCTTTCCTATAGCTGACTGGATATCAGTCACTTTTGTGAATGAATACCCATCTGTAAAACTCTAAATCTTGCACAAGATCTGTTAATTTACCTATTTATAGCACAGCTAACATTTAAGAAGTATGCACAATTATTTACCAACCTAAAACACTGTGTCACATCTATATAGTTTGACAGACAGGACGTTTTGTCACAAAGGTGACATAAATTGTAGCCAACATATTATAATAACAAACACATTAATGCATTTGCAATATGGCGTATGTGTGTTCAGCGATGTTTGTGAAGAAGGACCCATATGCCAAACTCAAAATCAGGCACATATTGTTGCTTGCTGACATCAATGTTGCTTGCATGGTTCAGACTCCTAGCTCATGCTCAGCATTCACATTTTTAGTTTTCATACTTTCTGGACTATATGGACGAAACCTCAAACAAAATCTGTGTGTGTGTCCAGGAGTTGGATATCCACCACAAATGTCAACTTCAAGTAATGACCAAGGGATACTTACTATCCATGTCACAGGATATTTTAAAAGGCACAGTAGTACCAACACAACATGTTTACTAGAAGTCTGAGCATGACTTATACTTTTACCTCCCACCTCAGGAGTGTGAGTTGCATCAGACACATTGGGGCCGATTCCGATCTCGGCCGGTAGTGCTCCGAATCGGATTCGGATTTACCGGATCCGATTCGGAGCCCTGTTTCCCGACCGAATCGTACGCGGGTCCGGCCGAGCGAGTACGATGCAAGCGCCCGCGAAATCTCCGACCGACTCGTACGCGGCTTCAACACGCTCCGACCGACTCGCACGGACACGACTCGCACCGCGCTATGGAGACGTTTCCCGGCCGGGTAAGTACGATGCGCGCCGCGAGCAGTCCGACCAACTCGCGCCGTCCGGCTCGAAAGAGCTGTCGGAGCCGTACTTTGGGGGTCCGTGTCGGACCCCTGTAGGCGTAGCCACGCGAGTCGCACACAGGGGGGACCCATGGGTCCCCCTACCTGTGCATGTACGCTGCGATGCGCATGGACGCGTACCCGCTGTAGGGCGCCCTCGTTCGCCTCGCACCCATTGAGTCAATGGGAGCCTGTGTACGTGTTGTACGACCGGCTCCCATTGACTTCAATGGGAGTCCGACCGAATCGAGTCCGATAGCATGCGAATGCATCGTACTCGTCCGGTCGGACTGCTAGGGTCCAACTCGGTCGGAAATCTCTCCGGGTCCGGCTCGGTCAGAGAGATTTCCGGCCCGAATCGAATCGGCACTTAATGATGGGCCTGGTTTCAACTTTGATGGAGGGGATACTGCATCAGCAATGTGACAGCTATCCCATCTTCAGTTTTACAATTACGTTATTGCCTGAGTTATTTGTACGACAGCAGATGGGATATTCTTCATGTTTACAAAGTTACAATGGAGAGATCAATGGGGTGCCTGGCTGGGTGATCAAGGTGGAGAACATGGCGGCCGGTTAGTAAGCCGAGTCGCGAGCTCCGCAGTCGTGGCATTTTATCATCAAAATATGCTTTTTGAAAGCACTTCTTAGAGGCAACAACATTCGCAGTTTAATTACCGGTCTGGAGGTTCTGGTTTCTTCCGTGCCCCGCGCTACCGCTGCTGCCGCCGTGCCTGGAGAGCCGTGTTGGGAGAGACGCCGGCAACGCTGTCGGCAGCAGAGTTTGTGGAGACGGAGGCGGCGTCATCAAGGAGGTGGAGCGGGTCGAGGCTGGGGGCGGAGGCGGGTCCTGCCTGGCCCCGGTGTTCTTGCACTTTGGCAGTGTGTGGGAAGCGGTGAGTCCCTGGGCAGTAGCTGCAGCGGATTTTCAGCGCCTGCGAGCGCTGACTGTACGAATAAGTTATCGAGTTTCCTCGTCCTGGTATGTGAGAAACCCCCTACCCACCTTTAAAAACTCTGCACAAACGTTGGGGGTCCCTAGTTTTTTAATTGCGACCAATGCCCCCTAGGAAAGTCGCAAAAGACCTACTATTACTTCAAATTAAAGGGGAAATAAAGAAGACTTTAAAATTATAGCTTCATCGAAATTTTCTGAACCTGATACTAGCCCCAAAGCGAATGCTGTCATCTGTATGAATTCGCTTAGGAAAAAAGGTAGAAACAAAAGAAGAGGATTGTCTTCTTCAGACACTAATCCAGCGCTGTCTACAATATTAGTTGGCGGCACCTCTTCTCCTGCCCTACAATCATTGGCAATTCAGGATAAGGGTGCATTACTTCTTTGTGAGGGGAGACATCAAGGATAGCAGTACCGCCACTGCCACTACCAGCTTCTTTAAAGAAACTGGTTACGCTTTAAGAAGGAAAGAGCAGAACTACCATCCAGGCCCTGGAAAAGTGGGTGATATTTCTTCACCGAATGCTGATTCAGAAAGTCCACACACACAAGATAAAGAATCTCGCCTTACACAAGATGGGGTTTTAGGAAGGTATCCCTCCAAGAAGCAAAAGGGTCAGAAACCTAAGGAAGGAGGAGGAGTAGTAGTCTCAACCAGAGCAGCAAAAACGGCCAAAAAGGAACAACTAAAGAAAGGTTCTAATCTTAAAGTAACCCCCTCATTGCGCTCCTTCTTTAAGTTTCAGGACAAATCGACCCTAGAACGTGGGTCGCAAAACCTGAAGTGTCTGACCGAAGTAAACCAACAGGCAGGGTCTATGCCAACTGTAACAATAATGGAATCTCCCAATAGATATCAAGTTCTTATGGATAAGGACAGGGGAGACGAACGCAGCGAGGGTGAAAACCTTACAGAAGCCGAGGGCGGAGAGGAGTCACCACCACCAAACTTACAACAGTGCATGAAGAACAAAGATCAAGATCTGGAGATACCTTCGCAGGAAGAGATTGGTAAATTGATGGGTTCTCTCTTTAATGAGATGAAACTTAGCTTTGCAAAATCGGAAAAAAATCAGGAAAGAATCCAAGCCACTTGCGAAGCTCTTGAATCCAAGGTTAATGCATTAATTGACAGAGTAGTAGTGGTGGAGACCGCCCTGGAGCAGACGAAGGGAGAAGTCAAACATTGCCAGGGAAACATCGAAAAGCTAACACAATCCAAAAGGAACTCAGGGAGAAAGTCGAGGTTCTGGAAAATAACTATAGAAGAAACAATATAAGGCTACTGAATATTCCAGAAGGTCAGGAAGGGCAGAACCTAAGAAGTTTTATAGTTAGTTTGTTAAGAGAGTTTACCCCAGACCTGGACGAAAAACCATAAATGATGACATACAGAGGGTGCATAGGGACCCTTTCAGGTTAAATAAGGACAGGAAGAACCCCCGGAGAGTGCTTGTTAACTTCAAGTCCTATACTTTAAAGGAACGTATCCTGTCGAAAGCTCTCAGTTCGGGCATTCTTACAAAAGATGGTTACAATTATAAAATTTGCTCTGATATTTCCAAAGCAACGGCAGATAGACAGTGGGCCCTAGGAAAGTATATGCAAGATCTAAAGGCTGAGGGAGCAACTGTCCAGATGAAATTTCCAGCCCTCTTACGAATAATGTGGAATAATAAAACATACAATATTAGAGACCCGAAAGAGGTGGACTTGCTTCTAGAACGAATGAAAACCAGTAGATAAATCGATTGAGCCATGCTATCTAAATTAGTTTTTACACGACTGCGGATCTCAAATGGGCAACTAGGTTTAGCCCTATGACAGGAAGGAGGGTTCTCCAGGGTAGGGGAGGGGGAAGGGGTTTTCTTTTTTTTTTTTTGTACACTTTTATCTATTTTTCTGGGTGGGGAGCATTAGGGAAAAATTTAAAAAAACTATCCGATATGCAAAGTCTTAGCAAGCAGGGTCAGACTGATTTATATCAAAGGCTAATTAACGAATTCCTTGTGTAATGAGCAATTTAAAAATTGTGACTTGGAATCTTAATGGGCTAAGATCAAGGAGCAGGCGGAATAAGATTTTCGAATACCTCAAGTTAATAAACAGTGATATTATTATATTACAGGAGACTCATCTTCTTAAAGATGAGTGGTATGAAATAATTAAGCATGAAAAATGGGTTGGGAGGAGTGTGTGTACAAACCAATACTGTAACATTAAGGGGTCTCAATTATTATCAAAAAAACATCTAATTTAACGTTAGTAGGGGAGATGGTAGATTCTAAAGGTAGATGGGTCATAGCCAACTTAAAGTTTGGTGATATGCCTTTATCAGTGGTTGGGTATTATGGCCCCAACATAGACGACCCCATACCTCTTCAATCTCTCTATTCGCAGATGATAACACTGACCACACCAATTATACTAGGAGGGGATTTTAACATTTTACTTGATCCTAAGAAGGATAAACAACCCCCCGGCAGAGCTTTAAACTTGCCCAAAATGAGAAAATGTCTGAATGGTCTCATGGAAGATTTGGGGCTGATAGACATATGGAGAGAAAGAGGGGAGAATACGAACAAATTTACTTATAGGAATCATGAATATGGCCATGCCTCAAGAATAAATTTCTTCATAGTTGATAAACTCTTGTGTAAGGACGTTAAAAGGTTTTTCACGTGCCTGCTCACTTGTCTGATCATTCCCTTGTTCAGCTAGATATAAAAATTAAGTCTGTCCAGGGCGAGAAAAGGTGGACCTTGGACCGTACTCTTCTTTTAGACTCACAAATTGTAGACAAGATTAGAGACACAACACTAAATTATTTTAACGACAATATCGAAGGTGAGGTCTCTAATACCCTAATTTGGGATGCTTACAAAGCTGTTCTTAGAGGAGCATTAATAGGTCTAGCAATAAATAAAAACAAAAAGAAAAGGTATAAAATATCTCAATTAGAGGCCGACATATTAAACCAACAGGTGAGGCTGGATGCTGCACCTACGGGCGAAGAACAGAATAAGGCAAAGGCCGATATACTAAAAAAGAAACAAGAGTTAGCACTTTATTTAGAAGACAGGTTAAGGGAAAGATGGCAGTCTAGCAGCCTATTGAACTATCAGTATGGGGAGAACAGTGGGAAACTGTTAGCGTGGAAGCTTAAAACCGATGTTAACAGAAATAAAATTATGGCAATTAATAAGAGCAATGGAAGAGGAAGGGTAGAAGATAACGCCAGCATAGAAGAAGCCTTTGCAGACTTCTTCCAAGCATTGTATGAAGAAGATCTTTTTCCTGCTCTTCCCACTGTGGACTCTTATCTAGGGGAATCTCAGATTGTGAAGGTAGATTTAGACTGCAGTGAGTCATTAAATGCTGCCATTACATTGGGTGAGGTCCTGGACGCAATAAACAACCTGAAGAGAGGGAAAGCAGCTGGCCCCGATGCAATTCCTAACGAGCTTTATTCAGCCCTGAAAGAATTATTGGCCCACAGACTACTAGTTCTTTTCAATTCCATCTATTTGGATGGCACCCCGATTCCTAAGACCTGGAACGATGCGACTATTAGCCTAATATTAAAACCTGGTAAAAATCCCCTAAACTGTGAGTCTTATAGGCCCATATCCCTTCTTAATACTGACTACAAAATTTTCTCACAGATCCTGGCTAAGAGGCTGGGGCTCCTCTCTAAAAAGTTAATCCATAACGATCAGAAGGGTTTTATAAGAGGCAGACAGTTACATGACCTTACCCACCAGCTTATTGGCGCCATTGACATCGCAGCCCAAGAGAAAGTTCCTTTAGCGGTCCTTACCTTTGACGCAGCTAAAGCTTTCGACCGCGTCAATTGGGTATATTTACAGAAGGTCATTAAGCAATTTGGTTTAGGGGAAAATTTTGCAAGAGCAATTAAGAACATATACTCTGCCCCCACCGGGAATATCCTCATTAATGGTAGGCTATCAAAAGGATTCCGGATCAAAGAGGTACTAGACAGGGGTGCCCGCTTTCTACTCATCTCTTCAATCTGTACATAGAACCCTTAGCCAACACAATAAGGCCCTCTAGAGATGTTATTCCTTTTAGTTTTAATGGCTGGAACTTAAAACTAGCACTATACGCTGATGATCTAATGATCTATACGAGCGCCCTAAATGAATCCTTTACCACCATTGCTTCTTTATTAACAGAATTTGGGAATATTTCCGGGTATCAGATAAACCACCAAAAAACAGAGGTCATGTACTGGAACATGATAATTCCATCGATTGCCTCAAAAAATAAGATCAAATACTTGGGGATTGAAATTTCAAAAAATATTGATGAAGTCGCCCAAATAAATTTAGATTTATAGGTGAAAGAGATGAGGAAACTATTAAAATCATGGAGTTGTCTCTCTCTTACTTTCATGGGGCGAGCCAATGTGATCAAAATGGCCATTTTACCAAAATTCACTTTCATCTTTAATGCTATTCCTCTGGAATTTAAACCAGCTTGGATAAAAAGATACAGAGTGAAATTAATTCCTTTATTTGGGCCTCTAAAGCTGTAAGAATTGCTTGGAAAAAGCTTTGTCTAAAGAAAAATCGAGGGGATATCTAGTCCAGACCTCATGATGTACTACAAAGCCTTCTATTTTAAAAATGTGAGGATTCTCTTTCAAAAACATGATCTCTATCCCCCTTACTGGAAAGCTGTAACGGAACACGACTTCTGTCTTTACAAGTTTGGCCATCCTAAGTACTTTAAAAATCCGATTGAAGGTGCTGAGATCTGCATGTAAACTTTGGTTCGATATGAGAAAAATGTGGAAGTTCCCATATTATAGCCCCTTAGCACCTATATGGGATTCACCGGGAACGCCAGAATGTTTGAAAGACTCTCTTGCAATTCCACTGAAAAGAGCCGGAATAGAGAAGTGGGGGATCTTCTTGAAAATGGCCTCCTAAAATCCTGGGACTCCCCAGAGAAAAGAACAAATAAGGAGATATCCAGGTTTAAGTATTAAAAGCTGGCTAGCTGGTCTAAAGCCCAAGTGACACCTTCAGATCATATTGTGAAGCTGGAAGACGAGCTACAGAAAGACCCAGCCCGAAAGGAAGTCTCGAAGTGGTATTGGTACCTGATGGAGAGGGATGAGGTCGATTTCGACACGCCAGTCGCAAATTGGGAAAAAATCTTTCCGGCACAAGATTTGCAACGACATTGGCAAGTATCCTGCACTTTTTATGGCACATTATTGTTTCTGCACCTCTTAGAAAAAAACATCTTTTTACTTTACATAGGTCCTATTGGACGCCTGAAAAGCTGTCTAAATTGAATAAACAGGTGGTGAGGAATTGTCCCAAATGTGGTGAGATGAAAGCTAACGATATTCACATGTTTTACACATGTACACACCTCGACTCCTATTGGGAGGCAGTCGGTAAGATTGTTGATAAAGCTCTTAACGTCACAATTAAGGTAAGCGCTTTTATAATTATTTTTGGTATTTTGGGAATTGAAGATTCTGATATCTATTTAAATAAAAACCAGAAGCATTTGCTATTTACCTTAATGTTATTGGCTAGACGTGAGCTGTGTATAAATTCGATTCTTCCAGCTCCTCCCAGGGTAGAAGATTGGCTTCGCTCAGTAGACAAATTTAGAAATTGGGATAAACTAAGAGGGAAAAGTAAGCGCACGAAATATTGGGAACTGTGGGATAGTCTTTTGCGGTAGGTTAGGAAGGGATGTCCGATGATTTAATCTAATGTGATCACCCAAATTTAAGAGATCCTCGGGTGCCCTAGCGATGGGTGGATCTGAAAAATTTTGCTGGTTTGCAAGATGTGGTCCTTTTTGTTCTTTCCTCTAGGGCGCTGTTTCAGCGTCGAACGAAAGGTGACCCTGCTGCTGTAACCATTAAGATCGCATAAATGAGGACAAAAAAAAAAAAGTTACATTGGAGAATCAAATCCTCAAAATTACAACAAATTATTATTTTTTAAATCATGCTTGTTATGTAGCCCACGCATACATATGTTAGTACACTTATTCATGCCCATACATGTTAGGATGCAAAGCTAAGGAGCAAATCCAGTAAAGTATTGGTAGTAAAGACACTGAAACTATTGTGGAAACACATAGGGCTTGAAAAACTGATTTTCAAGTTTTATAGTGACTAATGTGATGGACATACCATTCCCTGATTTAAAAGTCTATTATAACCTACAGCACTTGCAGTAGGGACATGAGCATATCAGTCAAGTTTGTGACGTATTATTCCAACCTGCAAATTGCAAAGAAGACTTATAGCCAGCATACATATTGCTTGTGATCAGCCTTGAATGAGGTGTGAACAAATGTGAAAAACCTCAGAAGAGTTGCAAACTGGGCTGACCTGAATGGGCAGGGATCATGCCTCTGAGATCTGCAGATTCTTTAGAGTATGGGCTGAGTGCAGCCTTTATGACACCACAGTCCTGCCTGATAGGTCTGTTTGAGCTGCGATTGTAACACTTTGAAACACTCAAAAGGGAGAGAACAGGATACCAGGGCAATTCTTATGTATCCCTGCCTGGGTGGTGTAGGACCCTGCCGTCGTCCTACCAGACTTCTGACTACTATTTTGTTGCATGTACAGAGCCTGCTTCAAGCTGGATTTTAGTGTTAGATGTGGAAATTTAGTGTTACATTAGGGAGGACACTTGTGATTGCCACAGCCCTCCCTACATACCCACGACTCTCAGAGCCCAAATTTAGTGTGACCAAAGACTTTTGTCACCTTGAAAATACCCTGATACATGGCTTTTTGGGCCTGTTTGTGTCAGGATGCGGATTGCGGGCGCCCGCAGGCCCCCATGTATTGCAGTGGCATTGGCAAGGAGGTTAGGGAAGCATAATGTGTAGTTGTTGTTCTTTCCTAGTTCCCTCATTCGAGAAGCAGAAAGAGAGAGTTTAAGAGAAGCGAAAGACAGTCAGATGGCTAGAAGCAGAAGCGAGTGAGGAGAACCAGAGAAAGCGAGGCAGTCTCTTCTTGTCCCCTACCCCTTTCCCCCGGCAGGTTTCATGCGAGTCTCTGTGCTATTGGAGCGCGTCTGAAGACCTGTAGGGGAGTTGGGAACATACTACATTCTGCTCCCGGGAGTATCGGAACCGAAGTGAGTACTCTGTGTCCTTGACAGTTTGTCATAAGGCAAACAGAAACTACTGAAAACGTAGGCAGAGCTATCCCCAGGAACTTTTACCTCTCTTGTTAGGAGGAGTCTAAGAGTCACCCCCACCCATAAGCAACTGCCAGGCATAAATGTGGCACCTCAAGGCACCCCATGAGAACACTATCTGGACCTGTGGAAGAATAGAAGAGGACTGGACCTGCTGTTTGTGACCTGTGAGGAGCTCTGGGGTACTGGACCTGCTCCCCCTTGCACCCAAGAAAAAGACACAAAACGCGGCAAGAGGACTTTTCCCTACAATTCATAGCTGACCCGTAGCAACTAGAACTTGAACTGGACTTTACTGGTGGCGTCTGCCTGGGACCAAGAAAGTCTCTTGGTCCCCAAACCAAAGGTACAGGGGCGCTATTAGAAGTGTACTCCTTTGGTTGCTTGGGCACCAGGAAAAAGTTTGGAAAATTTTGAAAGCTTCTGCTCTAGAGGTCCAGAGCCTAGAGGACCTACAGCAAAAAGTACCTGGATGGCAGTTCCACAGCATCGGATTGAATTTCAGATTCGGTCCCTTGGAAGGCTCCGGCATCTATGAAAAAACAACAAAGTGCCCTTTCTGATTTGAAACTTTAAAATGTTTTTCAAGCAAAAACCCCAAAAGCTCTAAAGACTTAGCGGGACCAACCTGCAACAGTTATCATAGTATCAGGGCACTTGCTACAATTTCAGATTCGTCCTATGGGGAGACAGCTTTTCTTTTTTTTTAAATGACAATACTTTTTAGATTTGGATTTTGAAACATTTTCACATTTTTTGAGTTCTAGGCTTTCACTGGGACCAATCAACTTGATTCATCCAAACAGGGCTCCATCGCGGTCAGTCTCCAACAATGCCTAGGTCCGGGTCTATCGCAAATATTTACTACCATTGGCTCTTTTCCCTTTTTGGTGAAGTTTTAGCTTAAACCTTTAAAAATTCATATCTTCAGTTCCCCTTATTGGATTTTTGTCGTTTTGGTTTAGTTTTGCCAATTAAATATTTTTTAATTCAGTTTTATTTTTTAATGTTTAATGTTTTGACTTTATTATTGTTTTGGCACTGCATAAATACTTTACACATTGCCCTAATTTAAGCCTATCTGCTCTGTGCCATAGCTACCAGAGGGTTGAGTTCAGGATAGTTTAGTAACTGTAAGTGTTCAACCTGATAAGAGTTGTAATTATTTCTTAAGGGGCAGTCACCCACCCCACATAATAATCCAGTTTCTTACAGGCCAGCTTTAGAGTTTGAGGGACAATTACATAAATGTGACGGATATGCTGTCAGACTTATTACAAGTGTATTATATGCTATGTCACTTGTAACAAAGTGGATGGGATATCTGCCACTTTGTGTCAGAGAAACATGTCTGGCAAGCTCTCAATCAGTTATGACAAAAAGGTGCCCCCTAGTTTTAATTTTAGGTCCAAGAGGAGGGGATAGAAACTGCCAAAAACTATGAAAGACCTCTAACAGACCTATATTTCTTTTAAGAATAGCGTGAAGCTTATACATGCCCCCAAGAAAACAGCTTTTTCCTTCTACAGAGAAATCATTTAGAAATAGCAATTTTTATTGAAAAACATTATTTTTTATTTTTGATTTTCCTTTTCCAAAAGTGAGAATACATTTATAAAAGTGCTGAGTTCACAAATCACAAAATTACAATATGAAAATATTTCAACAAAAATGTAATTTAAATATACACATTTGAGATCAAAAACATGTCAATTCTTTTTAGCTACCCTACCCCAACCAACTCATAAAAACAGCATACACACTCCATATCATACCAATCATTCAACCTGTCATACAACATGTAAGTTAAAAGTACAAATTGCGACACAAATGGGATCCGACAGGGTGTAAGATCGATAACTCATTTCATTTGTTATATAGAAACATCCCAACAGTTTCAACAGTGTATAGAAATCACTGTATCATTTCATTATTGTATGAGGACATCACATCTGTCTCTTTTCCTATATATATCACTGGACGGATTCCCACAGGTCAGTGGTCGACGTACGTTTCGGTGGGACAACCATTCTTTTCACCACCTTCATCAGGACCAATGTTTAGATTGTACAGTTATTATATTAATAATAGGAGCAGGGGTATCTGACAAAACGTTTGTCCAATCCTAAGTTGTGGCTCTAATCATCCTATGGGCCACTATAGGAAAACGGGAAATCCTCTCCATGATACTCAAAATGAGGATAAAGATGCACACAGGACCATTTAATTCGTGGGTACACGCCCCTCGGTCATTTTTTCAAAAACGCAAAACGCCGGGGATCATTCCAACAAGCATAGTTTAAAACCCGGCCTCCGTATGGGTCCGAATATTTGCTCGTTCCGATGTACGTGTCTGACTAATGGCTTCAAAGTAGCAGCGTGGTTTCGGCAGCGCCCGTGATACACAAGGGGACGTGTATAAGCTTCAGACTATTCTTAAAAGAAATATAGGTCTGTTAGAGGTCTTTCATAGTTTTAAGCTCTCAATCAGTCTCATTGTTGTGATTTAATATTGTTGATAAATGATTATTTTAATTTTTTGATGGGCATCACTCAAATTTGGGTGATGCCATTAAGTACCATTCTCAGGGGCTGATTTTGTAGTTTATATATATAGCACTACCACCTCATTTCAGGTGCATTATATGGTATGGGACTTGTAACTATGTGTATGGGATACCTGTCATATTATGATGGAGTAACCCTTCTGCCAAATTGAAGCTCAGGGCCTATGTATTTTATGGAGATGTTAGTCCATTCAAACATTCAAAACTCAATGGAGTATTTTTGTCCTCAGAAATTACTGTATCAATAATATCTTTAGAGTCAAGTGCACTGGGATATTTCCAGTGACTGTGTCCCTGCTGGCTTGAAAGTCAGAAAGTTTACTTCCATAGTCAGGGCCGCCCTTGGCTCAGACAATCCCATATCCTAAATCATTAATGCCTATCCTACACCATTCAGTGCAAAACGTGACATGCTTTGTGACACCATGGATGTTACTCAATCTGTCCATGACATTCTTTTTGCCCTGGATGACCACACAGCTTCCCCATGCCAAAGGGAGGCCCTGCATTCCCAAACCAATGTCTGACAGATTAAATTTTTGTCAACATGCCTAGCAGGGAAAATACTCTGGCCCAATTTGTAGCTTTGTGACTGTTTTTCAATCAGCAATGTTTGGGACTACATTATGTCACAACTCCTGATGTACTAGAGTCCAAAAGTTCTAAAACAGCAGGCAGATCTGTATTACATTAAAACTAATTATCTATGCATCTTTGGTCAAGCATTGACTTTTACTTCCAAAGCTGGGCAGCCCAGGGTGCTGTCTTTTGAATATTCCAGGGTAAACTAAAAGTGAAAGATAGTGACCAAACTCATATTTTAGATACTCAAGGTACAGCAATTAATTTATATTGCAGTATCTTGTTTGTTAAGCACAAATTGGGAGATCATAGGGTTTGCAACACTTTTAATATTGCAGATGTGACATTCACTACATTAGTGCAAAAGTGTCCAGTCACTCACAATATGATTTCTTACAAATTATATATAAATTTGTGTAACATTTATGTATGAAGCTTACTTGAGTCTCTGCTTGACCATATAGTTGGCTGAATTTGGTCAGGCTGCCCTCTGCAAAAATGACCAACTCTTCTGGAGTAAAGTTGGGGGCCCTGTCACTTTCCTCTTCAGCAGCTTTTACCTGAGTTTAAATACCAGGTGACCAACATTGATGGTGTCAGAACAGATCACCCCATGGCCATAGTCAATCTCAGCTGGGAGGGGGTCACAGGCCCAAAAGAGTGGCAGTGTCCCCAACCTTACCTGTAGATTGCCTGATGGGCAATGATCTGGAAATTTCAGCCTGGGCTGAAATTGAACACCAAACCCATCTGAAGATGTTGGGTGTCCCTGTAAAGGTTAGTGGGGCTGTGATGGCCACAGCCCCAGCCCAAGATTTTGGAGAGATGGAGCCTGGAAGAATGGCCCACTCTCCCCCAGAAGAGAGCACAAGGGTTGAAGAAAAGTCTTCTTCCCTCCAGACAGTAGGTAAGGGTCAGCCTCCTCAGGGAACTGACCCTACCCCTAGTGAAGGAACTGCCACAGAGGTAGTCAGGCCTGGCCTGGCCACCCCTAATGGCAGAGGACCCTTACAAGGTGGTACCCAGTCTGGAGCAGGTAACCTGCCCCTCTCTACCCTGCCTCAGTCAGCCCAGGGCTGCAGAGGTCAGGGAGGTCAGTGGACCCCCAGGGCCCCCTGTCCAGAGGAACCCCCCATCAGCAGATTAGGGGCACCCAGGCTAGTAGCCCTAGCCAGGTAGAAATTCCTCAACCCACTGAGGGATCCCCCATACCTTTATGTAGGGACCTCCCCAGAAGGACTCTGTTAGGCAAGGGCAAACCTGGGACCAAAAGGTTCCAAACATGCCATGTCCCTCCAGTGTTCCACCCAAAGGGACCCAACCCCCGGCTGTAGGCAGTCAAAGGTTGACCCTTAGAGCAGAGTACCACTCAGTCATGGAAAGACAGGCATACATGGTGACCAGTGAGCTGAGAAAGCTGAGGCCAACATTCCTAGGGCCACACTTCCCTACTCAGACACCTCACCAGCCTGGTACTTTACCAAAGCACACCACAGGTAGTGATTCCCCATGGTGGAGACCCTCTCATACCCTTAGGGTGAGGGATTGCTTAGTGGACCATAAGACAGGGGGCAACCATGCTAGTGCAGGTGCTTCCTTATATGGCCACTTAGTCAATAAAGGCTCAACTGGCCAAGGTTAGCCTTATCTCCTTTCGTTTGGGGGTTATGTAGGAAGGTGGAATCTGACTATATGGTTGCCCCCACTTTTTTATGGTGTTTTGCTGGTTTATGACTTAGTTGGACTGGGACCCTGCTATTCAGGGCCCCAGTCTATCTGCTCTCTCTAAATGACATGGAGTGCACTCTAGGTGCACTAGTGATTGGATACTGTGGTGCCTTATGAGTCCCTAGTATATGGTACCTTAGGTACCAAGGGCATAGGTACTTCACAGGCCTCCCAGGGGCTGCAGCATATGTTATGCCACCCCTGGGAAGCAGTCTAAATCTGACACCACAGGCCTGCTACTGCAGCCTGGGTGAGGTGGTGCTAGCACCCCTCACTGAGATATAGGTTTCCTATATCTCTCCTGCACACACATATAAACCTATCAGTCACCCCTAAGGCAGGCCCTATCAATCCTGAGGGCAGGGTGCTTGGCTTCTATGTGAGGGGGCCTCTGCATGAGCAGGGCCCTCTGCAGTTCTCAGAGTCCATTCTCTGGTGCTGTTTGTGGATGCGGTTAAACCATATACTCTTAAGTGCATTATATCCTCGCGGTAGAATGCTAACTTTGGAATGGCTGCATCAAAACATGTCGTGTTTGGTGTCAAACATCTTGGAATACTACCCCCCGCCAATCCTGGCGGCGGGGGTAGCATTCCACCCTTCTAGAGGGATAAGACATGTACCTGCTGTGGAAACGCGGTAGAATCCTGCAGAGCCCTGGCATCACAAAATGGATGCCACCAGTCACAGACACTGGGCTGCCCTCCTGCTGATGACCAACACTCACAGTGGAGGAAGCCCAACAATAGGCATCCTGTCACAGGGAGGTGTAACCACCTCCCAGACAGGGTTTAGTGTATTGGGGCTGGGTGGGTGCACTCTTAGAGTGCTTTGAAGTCCTGCACTGGGGGAGCAGAAGGCTCCTCTGTGCATATGCCAGTTCAAACCAGCTCAGGGGCTACCTGCCCCTGCTCTGGTGCGAAACTGGACAAAGGGAAGTGGGTGTAGCCACCCCTCCCTTGACCCTCCCATAGGTGGGGTCATAGAGCTAGTCCATCCCCTCTTTTTAGTATAAGAGGGGGAACCTTGCCATTGCAAAGCAGATAACCCCTGGACGACGCTCTACAGAAGAATCCTGGCCCTTCGACGTTCCACTACCTTTGGAAGACAGAAGAATCTCCTTGGAGTCAAGGAGTGACTCCCCTGCTTGGCAGGCACCAAAAACGACAACGACAGTCACAAACTACGCCGCTCCCGCCGGAGTCCGAAGTCCCTGCAGCCCAAGAAGTGGATTTCCTGACCTCTCCCAGGCCATCGTGAGTCCCCAGCGAAGCTGAGGCAAGTGGACCCCACGAGTAACGAGGAACCGCGACCCCTGGGTACCGTGCACTATTGTCAAGTGTAACCCCTTCACAACGTTCTACGAACTTGTACTTTGGACCACGTGTGGTCCCGACCTCCAGCAGGAATCCTCCGAAGATCAGAGGCCTACACCGTCCCGAGTGACCGTGGGCCCCTGTTGAGTGATTCCGCCCGAGGTGTCTTCGCGATCCCTTGCCCGCTGGCTTGTGGGTCTCCAGAAGACTTCCTAAAGAAACCAAAGGGCTCCCTGGTTGCTCCAGGCCTGCCCTGACTTACCTCGCTGGGTGAGTTCCACAGACCTTACTGGTCTGCGCCATCGACTTTTCTTCATCTCCCCGAGACTTGCGGCTGCCAAGGCTTGTTGGCTCCGATCGAGTTGCCGACACCGCAGTCAGCTGCAGACGCCGAGGGACACACCGAATCCAGCTCCTGGTCGTCGTCGACGCCTCCTGGACCACGTGGCTGAAGAGTCAAGGCACCCGCAACCGACCTGAAGCGACCGACGACGGTGGGCATCCATCTTCCTTGCCCCGGGTCACTGCCAAGTGACTTTGAACACTGTCCCCTCTGCTTTCAGGTCATCCTTCTTCAGAATCCAGGCTTGGATTCCACCGGACACTTCTTCAGCTCCCGCAAGCAGCAAGTCTTCTTTGTTCGCCATTGAAAACGACGCCGCGACCCGACACCAAAGGACACCTGTGCACCCGGCTTCCCTGGGTGAGGTAACTCCAGCACTACGGTGCTCCTGTGGGTGTGGGCCCTAGAACTACTTACCCTGTAAGTGACCAGTACCTCAAAGTAGTTGGCAAATGGTCGAGCAAGAAAAAGAAGAGAGATATAAACTTCTTGGAGCTAAGGGCAGTGGCCTTCGGGCTTTGCAGGTTTCTTCCAGGAATAAAAGGATCTGCAGTATTGGTTCGATTGGACAACACAACCACAAAGTTTTATTTAAACAAGCAAGGAGGAACTAAATCGCAAGTACTATCCAAGGAAGCACAAGACATGTGAAATTGGCCGAATCACACTTTCTGGGCAGACATGATAACCCCGCCCCACCACACCACTATATGTTACAATATATTTTTCAATTCTGGTGCTCCGTCCCTTGGGTTAGTCTGTCCCACAACCCCCTTAAATACACATAAATAAAATATTCAAATGATGGAAGCACTCTATAGTGATTCGGGTCCAATGTCCACCAATTCATATAGGTTTTATGATGGAACCCTGCATGCATTTACCCCGCATCCCTTTACAATGTTGTCACGACCCTGCCTGCGATGTTACCATGCATTACTTTAGCACGCAACTCATTACGACTTGCTTTAGGCGGCGCTGAACTTTGCAATAGTATAAATTACCATTCCAAATCCAGCCTACACAACAGTAGGGAAGGTGTTGAACTTAAAAATCCAACACCAGTCCAACAACACGCCCCCTAGAGCAAGTCATTGTAACAACTTGTGTGGTAAAGTAACGCGTGGTAATGTCGCAGGTCAGGTAGTGACTTCGTTGTAACGGCAGGTCGTTGTAAAGACTGCGGGGTAAAGAATGATTCCCATTCACATATTTAATTCATTAAAGTTCCGAATATCCAAGAGGCTGAGTTTATGCATTATAAATGTGGAATCCAAATAACGTGCACAAGCTTCATCGTTAAAAATATGTTATTTCTTTTTATTCATCAAAGTAGAAAGTGTCAGCCCAGGCAACACATTTCGTCCCCACATGGGACTTCATCAGGGATTAATTAAAAGCATGAATTCATGTATTATCGAAACATATATTATCAAGAGCCGCTGCTTGCATGGCAGCTAAACACAGTTCTGGCATGTTAATGTGAGGACCTTTTGAACCGATACCCAATGCTGATATGAAGTCTTTTTCATGGAAAACGGCTGTTCTCATAGCCCTAACATCAGCTAGAAGAATTAATTAAATACAGGCACTTACAATACAAAGGTCATACCTACAATTAAAAAAATATACGGTTATTTTGCAGATGACTATACGTTCCATTCCTAAAGTACCAACAAATTTTCACCTTAACGAACACTTTTTAAAAGCATACTTCCAGAATCAATCAAATGAAGTAGAAAGAACACTTCATACTCTGGACGTTAAAAAGTGTTTGAAATTTTATATCAACAGAACAAAAAACTTTCAAAAATCGGAGCTCCTTCTAGTTGCCTTCTCACCTAGGCAAAAAGGTCAAGCCTTATCAAGAAGTAGCATTGCCAGATTGGTATCAACGGCTGTAGCTTTTTGCCATGAAAAAGCAGGAAGACATCTCACAGTTAAAGTATGTCCTCATTCGACAAGAAGTGTGGCAACATCTACAGTACTTTTTGCCGGGGTACCACTACCTGACATGTAGGGCAGCCACATGGACAAATAGGCACACCTTCACTAGACATTACTGTCTAGATGCAACTACCAACCAGGATGTGGCAGTGGGTCAAGCAGTCCTGCGCAACCTATTTCAATGAGGTGAGCTACCATTAGCGCTATTGACATTATTGCTATTATTATTATTATTTTTCTCGTCTACAAATTACAGTACACATGAAATGTTTCCCTCCTTTGCAAGTAATGTACATTGGATCAAGTTTTTACTGCTTACTATTCGGATTCAAGCATGTGAATCTATGAAAGATTCATTACTGGTGAAAAAATAAGTTACCTACCTGTACACTGCGGTTCTCCAGTATTGATATCTTTCAAAGATACACATGTGACCCTACCACCTTCCCTTTCTGTCACTCCCCAGATTGAATTCTTAAAATACTAATATATTGGTATTGTATTTATTGGTACGCACATGCCCTGAAATCACAGGTGCGGTGGCTCTGAGGGAGAAGGTTGATGCAGAGGCTGCTGTCTGATTGGCTGGTTTGGTTTGGTTCTAGCTAAAACAATGTGAATTGGTCTACAATCTCACTGGCTTTAGCTTTACTGTATAATGTTTTGCTTCACACTACTAATCATAATTACAATGGGACCCCCAACTCGATGGCGGGGAATATTCAAGCATGTGAATCTATGAAAGATATCAATACTGGAGAATCACAGTGTACAGGTAAGTAACTTTTTTGTGCAATATGTCTAGTGTGGCTTATTAAGTTTCCTGTGTCTCTGCTATGTTTTGACTTGGTGCAGGGGGAATTTGAGAGCCACTGTCTCCAAAAATAGTAGTTGCCACACCAATTTGTGCTTCAACAGGAGGCCACAACTCGGAAGGAGTCTCAGAAAAATAGGTGGATGGGAGAAAGTGATTTGGCAGCACAGAAACACGTATGTTGTATAGCTGTGGGTCTCAGTCCTATTTTCTTAGTTGGTCTCCCAAGTAGTATATGTCAACAATAGCTGGAGGGCCCTGTCGTACAAGTGGGCTGTAGTAGTTGGCAGCCCCACTCTTCTAGGTGTTGCAGGAAATCCTCTAGTCAACTGCGATATGATTCTATCTTCTACATGTCTTTTGTTGTGGTCCTATGTCAGTACAGGGATGATATCATCGCAGAGCGTGAAAGAAAAAGGAAGAGTCTTTGCATTCAAGAGGAGACAGCAAGAAACCACATTTATTCGCGGAGGATGAAAGAATTAGTGGTGGTGTATTAGAGCATTAGATAGGTCATACTGAGTCTTTTGTTTATTTTACCAACACCAATCTCTGTTCTCCCAACTGGTTTAGCACCCTCACATTATGCTGGACATCACTTCCTTCACCTATTATACTGCAGAGTAAACCTCTCTGTGTTTCCTATTGGCATTCATTTCCTCTTTCCAGTTCCACTTCTGAGAGACCACAGGCACCATAAATCAGCCCAGTTCTTTCTTTGTGGCAGCCTGGGCTTGGGTGGGCTAGAATTTCATCCCATAATGCTTTGCAGGGCCTTTGGTTGGTATTCTATTTTTGCCCATAACTGTGCTTGGGGTGGTCCTAGGAGGATGGGACCACCACCGAATCGTTCAGCATGATGTGCTCTTTGTGTTCAAGGCATCTGCTTGGTTCTCTCCCTAGGTTAGGGAGGACCCCAAAATCATCACCTCTCCCACTGCTTGCTGTATTTTCCTTTTCACTTTAGTGAGATGACTATAATATTATCAAAGCTATGTGAGGAGTCTGCTTTATTAATTGGCATGAGACGAAACTGAGTTATGGAGCGGAGTTCACAGAGTTTTTCTTCAACTCCGCAGAATTCTGTGTAGTGGTACTCTGTCAACTACGCCCACCCTTAACTATATATGGGGAGTCCATTTTGAGTCCAGTTGCTTTGCAATTGTTCTTGTTTGATTGTTGGCTTACTGGACTCTGTGGATTCTATTCCTTCTCCAGTTCCTGTTTGATCATTCCTGCTCTTCGTCTTACTTTTTGGCCTGGACAACTGGAATTGTTTTTCTGTCTGATCTCCAGGTTTTTTCCTCCTACTGGATATTATTTCTGGAAAAATACTAGATTTCCAATTACATCCTGGTGTCTGCCGATATTTCTGGAGATAGTAGGTTGTTCCTGCGTACAAAGAAGTCTCTCCAAGCATTGCCAGGAAGACCAACTCTAGACAGGTGGCTACATGGTACCCCAGTCTTCTTTTCCTCAGGTATCCCTTTAACTTGACTATGAATTGTTGGCTTCACACTGGTCCCTTTCAAGTTAATGAAGCTTCTGAAATCTCTCCCCACTGCCTTTCCTGAGCTGAATCCAATATCATGCAACAAGGTCTTCCTGTGAAAATGCTAAAGCCTTTGCTTTTGCTCTGGGAGCAGTTTTCATACCTCATTAGGGGAACACACTGATGGGGGACTGCGGGCAGGCTAGTGTTAATTAAACTACTGGAACTTAAGGTAGGCAAAGTCTAACTTTTTAAAAGCTAGCTTCCATCTATATTTATAAAAAGAACTTCATCATTCAATAAATATTTAAAACTGTATTTAAATCATTTTGTAGGGTTATCTCACACAAACGTTAACAAAACTAGTATTTTAATTGCACTTTACTTTTCTCATAATATCAGCTACTGCACTATACAGTGACAATAGCTTTTGGGGCTAGTCATTTTAGGAACATGCCAACACTAAATGATTGCATGTACCACTTTTAAATACTAGGCATCCTACCTTGTGGGCTACATGACTTACTTAGGGTGACTATTTAAAATATTCAAAAGTAGTGTGCTTTCCTGTCATAAATTTGACAAGTTCACCTGCAGGTTTAAAGCTGCAGTGGTAACATTACTCATGTTGGCCTGAGGTCAGAGTTTTACTAGTCAGACTAGTGAATGACACAATAAGTGCTGCAGACCATAGGTGGCATAACGTTCCATGCCATTGGTTGATTTTAATGCACCATATATGTTGGCCTTACTGAAATGTGAAATATGCCAACTGAATATTAGCCAATTTTACCACGTTTTAGGAGTCAGAGCACATATGTTGGGGATCGGACAGCAGTGCCCCAGTGTGCAGAGTTCAACAATCAGCAATACCAGTCAGCACAAAATGTGGGTGATCACATAAAAAGAGGGATAATCTCACATTGGTCATGTGTGGTGTGCGACTTACTCCAAGGCTTGGCTGAAGTATGTTTAAACTTTTTGGGTCATATGTACTACTGAAGTAAGTATGGGTATAACTTTGGTTTTAGTCTTACTCTTCTGTAAGACTGTTTTTGTATTTGCATGTGCCTCCCTGTGCCCCTCCTTATTTTTCCCTTATATCTCCCATTAAGGCATGCCCCTTTGCCTCGTTACTATAAAAACATATACCTTTGTGCTTAGAGTTCTCAGCACTCGCTGTGGGGAACTCTACACATAAGAGATAGATAAGGTGCAGAAATAGATCTCCCTAGCATGTTTGTAAACAGTATTTGTGAGTACCTAAAGTAGTACAACTGAAGTACTGCTTTGCATACTCAAGAAGGCTTTGATGAATAGGGATACACTGAATATAATGAGTTACGGTCTTCCTTCATTACAAAACAAAGATGTGAGTCTGAAATATTTTATTTATTTATTTTATAGTTTTATAGAGCGCGAACCAGACCCGTGAGGGTATCAGAGCGCTTTACAGGATTAAGGGTGGTATACAAAGAGTTAGGAAGGGAGGGACAAATTGGGTAAAATAGGTAGATACATTATACAAGAAAAAAGAGCACGCAGTCTAAGGTCCCGGCTACATATGGGATAAAAAAGAAAAACAGGTGGATACATTATAATCTAGACTGGAGACAATTTTTCCCCAATTTACAATTTCGACATGAGATTACACCCTATTTCTTAGGATAGGAACATCTCCTGATTTTAGTCCTTAGGAGGCAAAACTCCTCTCAGGAGAGTTAAAGGACCATATGATCACCCAAATGTATCAATTTCTAGTTATCAACACTGCTGAATTTTTTGACACATGGCGTAAGGCATGGGAATATGATTTGGGCCCTCTTTCTTATGAGGACTAGGGGACGCTAGGGCAGCCCTTCATGAATCGGCCAATACTTCAAGGTGCCACGTGGTTCAGTTAAATTTCTTGCACAGACTATACCTTACATGACACAAATGATGGAGGACTGGTGCCAGAGCCTCTCTAATATGCCTTAGATGCCTCTCTCAGATTGGGTGCCCATTATGATATGGGGATGGAGTGTGATCAGCCCCAGTTGGGAAGAAGTCTTCGCTTCATTGTGTTCAGTGTTGGGTACAAAATTGCCAATGGGCCCTAAATTAACTATTTTATATATAAACATAGATCGGACCATTAACAGATACAAGATAGCGCAGTTGTGCCTTCTGGTGGCGATAAGGGTATTGCTCATGAGTGGAAGGAGAAGGACTCTCCCTCGGGGAGGCATGAAGGAGGGGCTTGACCAATACGTGAGCATTGAAAAACAGTATTTGGAAGCCATAGGTGCCAGTATCGAAGGGTTTCTGTGGATCCAGCAGGGCCTGTGAATGCAAAACTTGATGAGAAAATTTATGGGGGCAGAACTCAGAAATAAAGAGATATGCAGCACTGGAGTAAACAATTTGATTCTCTGATGTGGACATGGATTATTGCCTTAAGTATTGTAACATGGGGTGTGTGGTCTGACACTGATGGAGGAAGCTGCTGCTTGAAGAGCTCCCAGCAGCACACTGTCATTAGGCACCATCCTGATATAATTCTGGCCCCTGGTTCCGCAATATCTAGAGCTATTGATTTCCTCTGACGGGAGGGTCATGGGGGCTGATCACTGGAACATGTTGCAAGGGGGAAAAACAGACGAACCCCACGACGGCCGACTCCGGGTGACCAAAAACCCAAGATGGCAGCTGCCTGATCCAACACATTAGTGGAGGCCTGTGCGGTGGAGTGTGGGCCTCAGGGAGCAACTCCCTGTAACTGCACCTGAGACCTCCGGCAGTTGAGCGACAGCTGTGGTGAGTGCCGGTACCGCTGCTGTGAGGTGTGATGCGGAGGCAGTGAGCAGCCATGGCGCGGTACAGCGCTCCCCGTTATGGGAGCTCGGGAGGAGTGGGGGCCGGCCACCACGAGGAGTCAGCACAAAACCATGAAATTGCGTGGGCCCACGTGGTTGAGATAAAGGCCGTCTGGGCCAGAGTGGCAGAGTAGATCTGCACACTGGGATAGATGTCACGTGGGACAAGTGCAGCTCCACAAACAGGGCCTCAGATCAGGGTGGCATATAAGCATATCAGTTGGAGCCGATCCACACCTTAGAGCAACCAGCACCAGTGTAACTGTGGAGGGAGTGGCGACCTGGAACGGTGTGAGGCAGCTGGTAATGCTCAGGGAGAAGTGGAGACTTCAAACTCCACATTCGCCTCCATAGAAGACACACCACCACAAAGAAATGCATTGACCTATATAGTGAGGAAGTATGGCCCTTTTTATCTTTCCTTCTTCTCAGGTGCAGTTACGCTAGGTGAGCACTCTAACTCGGAATGTTAAGTTATTGAATGAGGTAGTCTCACCCACTTAATGTGGCATGCTTCATCATCGGCCACCACATCCCACCCTAGTAAGATAGTACTACCAGGGAGGACTCGACCTCACAAATTCTTTCGTGGAATTTCATGAAATATTATCTTTGGATAGCATTCCAGGGATCCAGTTTACACCCATTAAAAATACATTAAAGTATACTTCAAAGATTGCCGTTATTAGGTGGTACCTTTGTTAAACGGTTCTTATGAATCTAGTAGGACTGTGTATATGGAACAACAAATCTTTATAATACAGAGTCTGAGTCTTCTTATATAATCAGTAAATGTTGGTCTGTTTGGCTAGCTCACAGTACCGCAGATAATCTCCTAAACCTGCAGCGTTATAGATGTTGTCCATAACCAGGAACATGACTCCCATATTCCCAAGGAAATCGTAGAAACATATCTAATCCTTTCATTTATTACTTTTTCATGCGCAAAGTGTGACAAAGAATGATACAATATTGCATTTTGAAATGTTTATTCAAAAGCACTAACCTTCGTACCTAAAACATGAACTGCGATTATTCGAAAGATGAGACACATCATTGTTATAAGCGTTATTAGAATGGTGAAAAACTCAAACAATTCAACCTTGTTAAATGTTCATAATGTTACTAAAGTTACTCCTACCTATTACTAATTCTCTATGCTACAGAGAGCATGTCAGGAGTACCCATCTGCCAAGTCTATTGGAATGACCTTACCCCATACCTTAGTACTGTATGTCAGGAAGCCAGGCTCAGTGCATTCACGAGTGCACCTCCATCTGAGTGAACAGCTATCTTCCTTCTCAGGTTGAAGGTCAGGGACAACGGGTTTGCCTCTCAGTTACAGTTCACAGTAACGTTCCATGATGACTCTGGCAGGAAGTCACCCTCTCAACGACTTCAGCATGGATGCTGTTTTTATTCCAAAGCATCAAGCTGATCACACTGTGCCAGAGGTGCAGAACTACATTTTAATTAGACTAAAACAGAAGAGTTGTCTCCATACGAGCACAGAAAATAAAAACTTGTATCATGTTCTGAATTTGTGCCACCCTGGAAATAAATGTGCAGACTGAAGGACGGACATGTCTATCAGGACTAAAGGCATGCAAGGGCCATTCTTGCAATAAGAAAACACATGCAAACTGCCATTAAAAAATGATGCTAAGTTAAAACAGGAAACTAAAGTGGAAACTAAATATAAGCTACATAACACCCTCCCCTTGGACAGAAAAGAGACGACTCAAAGAGAAATAAGCATTAATAATGAATATATATATATACATATATATATATATATATATATATATATATATATATATATATATATATATATATATATATATATATATATATTCCAATAGGTTCCACACCTCCACACGGCGAGGATCTCACGGCACCAAAAGAGCAGATTCCACGAGTAGGTTGCTTGTAAAAGACCAAAAGTGTTTATTCAATACACCATAGTGCAGAGCATGGACGGTCTCACGCGTTTCGGCTCTCCGCCTTCAACTGGACCATAGAGTCCCATTGTCTAGATCGCCAATTTAAAGTGAAAGAGTGAATTTAGATCCCTTTATCTATTTCTACTATTGTGCAAATACTAGACTACTAACCCTCATGTTTAAACAATGGCGACTATTGTCCGCCATTTTTACTCATATTGCTATCTGTAAAGTACCTTTAGCAATAATTTTCATGGCAGTATAGTGCAAGTATATGATTTCATCTCTATCCAGGACAGATTAATCTATGTTAAGACATATGTGCAAAATAAGCAATTAAAAAGATGTAGAAGTGTGCCGATAACGATTAGATGAATGTTCTGCTCAATTTGAGTACAAATGTAAATTACAGTAAAGTACTAAAAAAGTTAGTAAAGCTGATTGACATAAAATCATTATCTAGAATGTCATAGAAAAATATCCAATTATTTCTAAAAGAAAAAAATAGGGACAGAATACCAATGGGCAGACTCATGGGGATTAATCAATTTCCACCATTCCATTTTTTTCTCTCTTTTTCTCTTTCTTTGATGTAATCTATATATTATCAAAAAGTGCTTAGTACATTTACTCATTTTCCCATTTTACAGGCTGTAATATAGAAATATCTATAAAGTATATATTTCAAAAACAGTCCTCATTTTTTAAGATTAAAGCACTTAAAATCTAGAGAAGAGTTCATTGGATTCAGTCCCATTATATTTCATATGGCATATTTTTTCAATTCTTGTAGAGCGACTTTTTGTTTTTTTGCGTTCCATTTTGCCCTTCTTCCCATCTTTTCTGAATTTAAAATGAATTCATTCATGGTAACATTTCTTCCAAATAGTGGTTTCTCCCAGTTAGTTCCTGTACAATATATTCTGTGAATGTTAACAATTAATTTTTCAAATCCGGATGCATGTGTTTAGATATCAAAGAATTCTTATATATAATATTATTGCAGATGAATGTGCAGTTCAGCATCCAGATTATGGCCAAATGGACTCTCTGTTCCAATGGATAGAATATATCGAGATTCTGTTTTCCTTAAGTCCAAAGTTCTGTCACCTCCTCGTTCTTTTGCCTCACGATCTTTAGGCCAAAGTATTTCAATTGTTGGCTATTCCTTGAGTGGTGTTCAGAGAAATGTTTCGCCATTGGATAGGAAAAGTCTTTATTTTTGATCGCTCTTAAGTGTTGGAGTATTCTTAACTTTAATTTGTTGATCGTACTCCCCACATATTGCTTCTTACAGGGGCATTCCAATATGTATACCACATATTTAGATTCACAAGTGATATGGTCAGTGATGTATTCTGTTCTTCCATTTTGAAGTTGATATGATAAGATGTTTTGACCATGTTCGCAGGCCTTGCATTTTGAACACTTGCAAAATCCGGGTGTATTTAGCCAAGTAGATTTTTAGGTTCCTTGATCTCCGAGTGGCTGTGTGTCAAAATGTCTCCCAAGGAAGCTGTTTTTCTGTATGTTATACTTGGATTTGGTGGTAGCTTTCATTTTAATGTCTCATCAAGCATTAAGATACCCCAATTTTTGTTTATGATATCTTTCAGTTCATTATTTTCATTGTTGAAGTCTACAATTAGCCGTGTAATGTCATCTTTTCTTCGTCTTCTTCTTGATTTTCTTTGTATGATGTTAATAAGTCTGTTCTTGGTTTTAATTTGACTTTTGTTCTAGCTGTTTTTATGACTTCCAAAGGGTAACCCCTCTCCAAGAAAAGTGTTCTAATTTCCTCAAGAGTTTGTCTCGATATCGATCGTTTCTGAACAATTTCTCTTCGCACGGAGCATTCCTCCGTACGGTATGCTCCACTTTAGGTGTTTTGGATGCCCACTATTGGCGTGGGGCATACTGTTGCATGCAGTTGGTTTCCGATGTATCTTTGTGCACATCTTCTGGTCTTTGTTGAACACTTCCACATCTAAGAATATAACATGATTTCTACTGATTGTAGATGTGAAAGACAGGTTATAGTTGTTTTCGTTCAATGTTTTGATGAAGATTTCAAGGTCTAATTGCTCTCCTTCCCAGACCACAAAAAGATCATCAATAAATGTTGTCCAGATTTTGATGTTAGATTTTTATTTGGTGTTCAGTACATCGGCTTCCTATACTGCCATCAGCAGGTTAGCGTATGTGGGGGCAAATGATGTACCCATTGCCGTCCCCTGCTTTTGGAGGAACAGTTCCCTTTAAATAGAAAGATGTTGTGAGTTAGGCAATATTGTAGCATTTCAATGAGCATATCAGAGTGTTCTATATAGCTCAATGATCTTGTTTTTAAGAACTGCTTAGAAGCCATTACTCCGTCTGAATGGAGAATTGACATATATAGGGAGGTTACGTCTATTGTTGCCATGATGAGTTGGTCATTCCATTGGATGTCTTGGATTTTATTGAGGAAATCACTCGTATCTTTCAGGTACAATGGTAAAGATGTTACGTAATCCATTAGGAAGATGTCCATGAAGTGTGATGTTTTCTCGAGGAGGGACCCAATCGAATTCACAATAGGTCTTCCTGGTCGGTTAATGATTGATTTATGTACCTTTGGTAGAAAGTATATGGTTGCTATGATGGGATGGTCAACCTTCAAGTACATATATTCCTCAAAGTCAATCAATCCCCGATCCTTTCATATCTGCAATTTCAGATGGTATTCCGGAGTCCATGCCTCCATTGGATTTGTGTCCAATTTTTTATAATGTTCTTTATTCTGTAGCTGTCTATTAGCTTCATTTATGTATTGCTCCAGGTCTTGTATGACGATGTTACCACCTTTGTCTGAGGCTTTTACAATAATTTTTGGATCATCTCTTAGTTCTTTCAAGGCTTTGTGTTCACCTGGGGTTAAGTTCCATGATTTGTTTTTGCTCTTTTTGATTTTGATATTTTATTAACATCTTCTACCACAATTTCATGGAATAGGTCTATTTTGTTCCCAGGTGGGAGTTGTGGACAAAATCTTGATTGTGTTCTTAGTCTTATAAATATATATATATATATATATATATATATATATATATATATATATATATATATATATACATATATACACACAAAGCTGTGCATTAGGTATATAAGAAACCTTGCGTTTCACATAAAAACTTTAAAAATACAAGCAGAAAGCTATATAAAAAAAATTAATTTAAAAACCACGCAAACTAATAAATCAAGAAAAGAATTTCATAAAGACAAAAGAGCCAATTAATATGTCTAGGAGGCATCCAAATTGAAATGCGCCATCTCCAACAAGTCCAGGACACCCGAATCTAAAATGTTGTTAGGGTCCAGGACGGAATCCGCATCCGCAGAGAACACATCAACAGAAGCCAGTAGAACAAGATCCAAGTGGCAAAGAGAGTCAACTCCACCCCATTCAACAGATGTCGAGGGCAACTGTGGTAGAAGCGCAGCCCGCGAAGAGGAATCAGAAGTCAAAGAAGCATCCTGCAAATGCAAAGGCAGCTCATAATAGGCATCTCGCAGCAAATTTAGCATAATCACAGGAAAACACAACAGGTGCATCTGCGAAGGACGCTCAAGCTGATTTATTGCCAGAACCTGGGACAATTGCATGGTAAGGCACAGGTCAATAGCACACTCGAAAGAGCACCATAGTCAGTGAAACATAGACTGCACTCTCTGAAACCACATGGGACGGAAGGACAAAGACCAGTTCTCATTCAGTTCCAATAATAAGGACCTTCCAAAGTACTGTATCATGTGTTCGCAACACAGGAGGATGTGTGGTAGTTCCATTACCATCAGTCCTTGTTGTCAGACAGCCATTGCACAGTAACAAAAATATAACCAAAACAGCAATGGGAAGAAACAGCACAATTGGTATGCTTCCAAAAATGCTTGAAAACAACAAATGCTTAAGACGAATAACACCAAGCACAGTCTGAAATGTAGAAACAAATCCAGACCCAATTTCCATGAAAAGTGTGCCACTCCAGTGGTGTTAGAAGCATTAAAAATATGGTGTATCAACTCACCAAAATTCTGTGTCAATTGAGTGTGTAACCGTGATTGTCCGCAGCTGAGGAACGGACAACTTGGAGATCAAAAGTTTCTCCAGCAGATGTTAAAGTCACATCTTTTTGAAAAATAAGCATTTCAGCCTGCTTAATCGATCAAAATTAATCTGGGAAAGAAGGACCTTCAGCCACAAAGTAACTTCCCCAACAGAATGTGTAGGAGGATATAAGACATTCATACAGCAAGTCTCAACCTTGAAAATAGTGACTACATAAGAAACACCTGGTTTCATCCCACAGCTACTCTAATCATTTAAATTTAAGTAGCTGCAATTGGAATTGGAAAGTAATAAAAACTCTGTCTTTATCATTGGCACAGAAACACCCATCAAACAACATGCAAGGTTAGCCATGGAAGCATTACAGACACCATGAAGTGTTATCTCCCTGCAAACAAAGGTGTGCCTTAAATAAGTTCCACAGTCATGTAGACTAACAAAAACCTCTTTGTGGTCATGCATACATTTATACTGAAAAGGCAAAAACCAAGCCTCAGGTAAAAAATGTGCACCGATTCCTTCATATCTGCCAACATCTGAATGCTTTAGACATGAGGTGAAACAAAAAGTTGATATAGTTAAAGAAATGAATCCGTGAATCAGCCATGTGGCTGATGGAGTTTCAGCTAATGTAAAAGGCAATGTTTGTAACCTTTCTATATTAAGCATTGTGTTGGTCGATTTCTTCCTTGCCATGATTTTCTGCATATGTGTCAAATTATAAGGCAAAAACAATCCAGTTGCATTCAAATATTTCCATGGCACTAGATTTGATTTCAAAATATGCAATGCCCAACTCAATTGTAAAATCGATCTCGGCTGACTTTGACCATGTTGAAGCATAGACATGTCATTCTGTATAACATCAAATGCAGATGAAACAATATTATTTAATGAATAAATACGTGTTGACAATGTGGTCATCCCATTATCGACAACTGCCAATGCTTTTTCAAGATTTTCTTTATCAATTTGTCTTAACCTTTCAGCTGCTTCTTGTTGGGAAAGTTTCCAAATGTCATTATAGGTAGCATTTAGAATGAGGAACTCTGGAACCCAACAAAAATCCTGTAAATCCATACCATCAGAAAGGAGTGATAAGTGGTCCTTAACTGCAGCCAAGGTGGAATGTTGTAACCACTGTTGGCATAACTTCCCTGCACTATAGGAAGTAACTACTCTCGTGTGTTGGGACTGAATATACCAGGGGTCTAACCTGCTTGCTGTTAACACCTGAGAAGAGTTTAAAAAACAGGCATTGTAACCATTGGTGTCAATGGGCCTTAATAACCACCAACATGAACTCGAAAATTACGAATTGTAAGTTCTATTTTCACTATCTTATTGAGCTGTTGTTCAGTGAAATTAATAAACTGTTGCCAATTAACAAATTTTGCAACAGTGGTAATGCTTGGCATATTTAAATATTTAGTATTGCCTAAGCCGAGACATGTAGTCTGTTTTGTTTACAAAAACATCAGTGCCTTGGAACTGCCAGTGTCATGTTCCCCAAACAGATGTAAGCTCAACATTGTCCTTCCAATATTCATAACCCTGTATGGCTAGTTGTTAAATTAACTAATTGGAATAAATCAATTTTGTTTGAGTGGGCATATTTTTCTTCGCTGGCGAAGGTGTTAGTTTATAGTAATATGAAACAGGATCTGTAGATACATGACAAGAAAAATAATGGAAATTCTTTAAATATGTTTTAGAACTAAATTATAAGATCCATTGAACACTAAAATTAAGAGTTAGTCAATGTCCAATGGTCCAGCGTCATCAATAGTGCTTTATTTCGTATCTTCACATGCATCCAGCAGTCTTGATAACCTTTGTAGCCAACACGTGTTTCGTCACTATGGTATATCCACCATTGACTTCAACATGGATACAAGTAAACAAAGTAAAACCATGCATGACTACATAATCTCATTCTTATGTAGTAATCAATCACCATATTCCTGGTGCACGAACTTCTGTGTTACCCCATAGTCCAAAAGACTACTTCTCATTAAAATTAAAAATAGGAACCATGCAACCTCAAGCAACTACAAGCAAGACAGAGCATCCAAAGAAAAGAGGTTAAATAGTGTGTCCTGGATGCCAAAGAAAAAACACCTAGTGACTACTTTAAAGAACACCCGTGTTAGGAGAACAGGAACTCAAACAGGAAAGGAAAGCCACACAACAACTCATATTACCCAAAATAGTGAATATTGTCCTATCTATAGCTCTTACCTAAAAAGAAGAAATAGCTTATGCCAAGACAGGCAAAACTGTGCCTATAGCAACTTTATTAGTCAAACATACAATATCTGACATGAAAACCAATTTTCTTTATCTTACAATGTGTTTAATAAACTGATACTGTGCTCATATCTCAAATTCTCAAATGTTAGCACTTTAAATTCTGTAGTTGGAAGCGTATATATATTTCCTGTAAAGAATAAAAACACCTTCTGTTTAGTATATAGATGAGGGATATTCTGCCTACACCTTTTCCAACGAGTCAAAGTAAATTACATACAAAACATTATAGCGCTAAAAGTGTGAAAACCATATCTGTACATGCATACACATATGCAATGCACAAACTTTCACATATACCGCACGTCAATAATCTAATGATTCAAGTGGTACAAAATATTGACACATACATTTACCATTCCATCAGTATATTGACATTCAGTATCCAGCGCCTTGAAGTCACAGTGCAATTATAATACATTGTGAACACCAAAATATCCCCTGCACTCTCAAAAGTCCACTAACATATCATCTCGATATACCATACCGAGTTCTATATCGCAAAATAGCACTGTGTTGAATCGGAGAGTGCTCCAACATCCACATAACAACAGTGCAATTATGACATATAGTAAACACAAATTGCTCCCAGCACTCTCAGAGGTCCGCTAGCATATCAGATTGATACACCATACCAAGTTTCTTACCAAAAACATATTACTGCGTCTCATCTGAGAGTACTCTGACTTCCACATGTATTACTGGGGTGTAAAATAAGTGCCATTTTTAAATACCTATTTATACTCTCCATTTGCTAATAAAGAAAATGATGGACTACGCCCAAGAAGTCACACCAAAATTTAAAAGGCCATATGTAATCATGGAAGCCATTTTGGAGTTGCTGCTAGCAAAAGGTGTTGTAAGCAATTAAAACATTGTCCTGTTGTCCATACTATTATCAAGCAGCTTAAATTGTAATAACAACCTTAGGAATATGCATATCAGTGCATAGATTATATTCATATTCTCATTATTTGATATGGGCCACAAACTGTCGCCATCTTTATATGTCAATTTATTGCCTCCACGTCATAGTCATCAATAAGCAACGGACTATGTCCGACTTGGCTTGTCAAGTTGAAGAAGTCATCACAACAAGATGTAAGCGTATGCATACTAGTGCATATTTTGCATTAACATACACAATGTTTACTACCTACTTGTCGAAGTAATTATTAAACCATGGACTACGCCCAACCGGGCTCATCAAGTTGGGGAAATCAACACATCTAGAACGCAAATCTTTAAATATAGATTTGTTGCCTCCTCATCGTGATAATCATCAAAACACGGATACTTCCGACCGGGCTCGTCAAGATGAGGAAGTTATTGCATCTGAAATGTACACGTAATGGCTATTTTAAAGCTGTTAGCAATGTTTCATGCCAGTAACATTTTAAAGCAACATTCTGCTATCCAGGATGGTATCCAACAAATCAATCATTCGACATAAAAAGTAAAATCAATACGCACTATCTATCCAATACAGAACCACTTATTTTGTTTTAAGATGAATTAGAGGTAAGTGACTTATAGTATAACTCCAATAGCTAGAATTACAGTGGCCTCCACAAAGTTGGAAGGGTAGGTAAAGGGTCAAGAAAATAAAACACCATCAGTGTGACCATGCTGGGAAGAGATACAGCCCATTGAAAGAATCTATGTGCCAAGAAAATATTGCATCTCATGGTCAATGTTTAAGCCATTCTCCACAGTGTGCAAGCATATAATCCACCTGGCTTCACATTGTCATAATTTCAGTTCTCTGTTGCCCCTCTAGCTTCACTTTGACAAACATCAATACCATGAAACCTGAAGCTCAGATGTGTGTTCTTAACCTTACAATCTTTTGAATGCAGTGCTAGAAGATACCTGACATCTTGTTGCTTAAGTGCTCTAAAATGTTTCAGTGATTCTCTCTCGTAGAGGTCTAATCGTACTTCCTATGTATATTTTTTCACATTTACATATGAGTACATAAACCAAATAGCGAGTGCTACAATCTATATGCATCCAAATAACAATGTCACATGAATTACAAAAGCTAAATTTGGTTATACCATCCACAGCCAACCTGCAGATGTTACACTGTCCACACTTGTACGACCTTGAGCCAATCTAGAATTACCATGTGCTCTGTACTTGCTGTGTTGGAAAGCTGGGACTGATAATATTCCGTAATGATCAATCTTTACTGGAGGTAACGCTAGGATGTTCCGAAAGAATTGCCTGTTAAGTCTTGTCTAATTTTAACAAATGTCAATGTCTGCATAAAATATTGTAAATTTTATCGAAGGCTGCATGGAAATTAGTAACAAGTCTAACCAAAGATCTTTATTTCTTAGTGTCGCGTTTGGTATCCAAAAGTGTATTGGTGCATTTCAACTTCAATGATCTCGCACTTGCCCTAGAGATAACCCTCTCGTTATATCCTAGTACCCAAAATCTCTTCTCCATATCATGAAGGGATCGTGTTAATTCCATATCCTCATTACAATTTCTTCTTGCCCTCAGCATCTCGCCAAAAGGGATCGAGTTAATCTGACATTTCGGGTGTAAGCTAGAAGCATGGAATAGGGAATTACAAATGTCTCTTTTCTGAACATCCTACTGTGTATTTTATCATCACATATATACAGCTCTACATTCAGATCTGCACTGGATTCAAAAGTAAATGACATATTATGCATGGTTGAATTAAAAATTCAAAGAACTGTTCAAATTCCACTCGATCACCCGTCCAGATCATCAGGCAGTCATCGGTGTACCACCTCCAGTAATGGATGTTGTTATTCCATTTTACACCACTTGGGCCCCAGATACGCACCTCCTCAAACCAACACATAGAAAGGTTCACAAAGGATGGTGCAAATCTGGATCCCATTGCAGTCCAGCAGAACTGCTTGTACCATTCTCCATTGAACAAAAATATGTATTCAAGTATCAATTGCAACATTACAGTGAGCATCTCTGAATGATCCAAAAATGCAGTCAGTCTGTTGTTAAGAAAATGTCAGAGTGCATTAACCCCATGTACATGCAAAATATTAGTATACAGAGATACTACATCTATAGGCACAAGTAACATCCCTGGTTCCCATGTCACATCGTTCAACATATTCAAGATATGTTTAGTATCTCGTATATTTGATGAGAGATTTGGCACAAAAGGACGTAAGAAAATATCAAAACGCTTTGAGACCCTCTTCATAAGGCCCCCAATACCTGCTATTATTGGCCTGCCTGATGCAAAAGGGCAATTCTTGTGTATTTTTGGTAACGTGTAAATACATGGATATCTTGGGGATCTATCAAGAGGCAATAGTATTTATCATCATTAATTAACCCCAATCCATACCAATGTCTCAAACTGGTATCAATACATTTAGAAATCTCAAGAACCGGGTTATGATTCAGTTTAAGGTAACAGGAGGGATTACTCGGTTGTAGATCTCATTATCATAGTCTAGTCTGTCCATTACAACCATGTTTTCTCCCTTTTCTGCCTATCTAATGATCATATCTTGATCTTGAAGTAGTTGTTTCATAGCCTCACGTTGCCCATATGTCAAATTGTTCATGTGGTGACCCATATGCTTATATTGGGAGCTCATTTCCCACCTATCTATATTAATCACTACAGCTATGTAGAAGAGTTTTAGAACTACCCGCAGGTGGTATCGGACAGTGTTCCCACTGTGTATCATTAAAAACAGTATGTGGAGTACTAGCTCTAATAGTGATATTCATAATGATGGTAACAAAACAGTTCACCATAATTTGCAGAATTGGAATGCAACTCCTCATTCTTAAATACAATGTGTGATTCTAATTCAGATAGCATGTTAGAAACATTCATAACATCCCATTCATTAGAAATTGAACCTGGGGAGAGAATTTCATCCATAGCATTTTTAAAAACATATGGAATTTGTAATATCTTCGTTGGGCCAAAAATGTCATAAGGAACCTTATCCTAACCAATACCATCATGGATTGAGACTGCAGTAATGCTCCCCAGGAAAAGTCTCTTTGGACCTTGTGTGAAGAAGAATGGGGCATAAGCACCTCAGCTAAAAGTTCTGGTGAAGTATATTCTGGAAGAGAATGTCCATTTAATAGTAGAAAGAAGACTGTAATAAATCCAATCCAAAGTGAGAGAAGAAATAATGAAAGAAAAATTCAATAGTAGGACCATGGTGGAATTAGATAAGTCTGTTTCATCCACAGGAAAAATGCATGTATACCACGTATAGAGGTATGTGAAAACTCAGAAGTAAAATCATCAATGTCGACAAAATAACCAGAGGCCGTTTGAGTAAAAACAGGGATCTCAGTGGGCAAAGGAGAACAGGCAGGCAACTCCAAAGGTGGTTGATATTATATATAGTTTCACTTCAAGGAGCAGTAGGTGAAAACTGCAAACTCACGCTAGAAACACATCCTGTGTTATCATCGTTAACTGGTAAGATGGAAAGTTCAGCATCTGTAAACCCCAGCTGGGGTGTGGAAAAATGAGGTCTGCTTAATGCATGCAGCGGGATTTCATGCAGGGTAGGGAGAGGTGTGAAGGAACTATCCTGAATCCCCTGTGGTCTACTCTGTAAGACTTGCCACATGGTATGGCTTGATCAAATCAAGTGAAACAAGTCTGTTATATTTACAACCAGCGAGCAGTGGCAAAATCACAGTTCGAGTACCTTTAACAGTAAGGACAGGTTCTGGTGCACAATAGGACGGGCCAAACTGTTTTTTATCTGCAACCTTCTCTCAGACTAGATTCCCAACTTTAGGAACCCAGCCAAAAACCATCCTGTTTCTCCTTCACTTTGTAAGTGGTAGAATATTTAGAGTTCAAATTAGAGTGCTCATCTCGGAAGTCTTTTAATTGCTATAAGACAGCGAAACGTTCATTGATGTCAAAGGGCCCATCTCCAGCCACTGCCAGAATTATCAAGATCAGGAACAATCATATGAACACCGAAGAGTACTTCGTAGGGGTCCAATCACCCAAAGACCTTCTAGGTATTTAATGCTCTCTGTACTCCATACAGGTGATGGGTTTAACTACAACCTGAATGTTCTAGCTATTGAGGACTACTTTAAGTCACTGTCCTTCTGTTCCAGTATCTAATTTCCCTCGGGATGATAGGGGGCCTAATAATGCACAGAAACACCCAGGATGCCCGTAGTATCCAAGTAAGTCTTAGAGGTGCAAGATGGTCCCTGGTCCGAGTGGAATGCTGCTACTGCATAAGTATTGATAAAGACTTGCAAATCTTTAATAACAGTTTGAGCATCAGCTGATAGCTGTGGCCACCAATGTTCCCTCTAATCTTTTTCCTCTGTGTGAGGCAGTGTAAGGTCTACGTGCGCTGCAACCAAGGCTATGTGTGCCAGTAACCAGACCGTGCATTTGGGTGCAGCGCCAAATATCACTCCAAACTTTTGCTTAAAAAAGTGAAAAGACGGTGCATTTCCACACATACAGTGCCAAGTGAACGGTGTTAAGGCAGGTTTTAAACCGTCCCACATAGCAATTTGTAACCTTTGCAGCTATGTTGCTGCATTTCTTTTCTTAATAGAGTTGGGTTGCGTGGTGATTGTGTGCATTTGTTATAGTTTTCATGTTAATTGCAGCTTATGACGGGTGCTGCGATTAAAATGAAAACTTTAACAAATGCTCTCTTTAGCAGGAAAAATAAAATTATAATAACTTAGTTATTATAATTTTATTTTTCGCAGGTTCAGGGCTGGGTTAGGGTAGAGTCGCATCAGGCGTTAGACTAACACATTTTAATGCTGGTGTCTGCATCACTGCATTAAAATGCATTAGTCACGCATTCTAGCGCCCTCTGACAATACTGCAATTGAGGCGCACTACCAATGAGGCAGCACCAGCATGCTACAATTGTCTAACAAATATGAGCATGCAACAGCGCCTTCAAATTTAAAATGCTATGAGTCAGAGATAGAATATTCATGAACAGCGCTGAGCAGGCAGGCCAGAGTTTAACAGATCAATTAGCCGTGCCCCAACCAGCCTTCCTGTGAGTCTACTCTGGGCGTACCAGCCATCACGTGGGTGATCCCTGGGGCGGGTCTTGCCTGCTCTTTTCCCACAATCGCACCACCCTATTGGTGACCAGAAGCACACACATGCTTCGAAGATTGGACACACTGGCGGGCGGTAGCTTTGTTTTTCCTTGCCGCACCCGCCAGCAGAGAAGTCGCATTACCTGAGCCTCTTGCGCAGGATGTTATACTTTTACAGCCTGCTTGGCCCATTCCCTCCCAAGACCCTGCGTCAGCCTGGACAGAGATTGTTGACAAAACAGTCATCTTCTCAGCCCCTGCTGTGCCCTCTGGACAGGTGTACTTTCGGGAACCGGAGGCACAGTATTGGTCTTGTCATTGTCATCAGAGCAGCACACAAGTGTTTAAGTGCGACCGGCAGAGGTAGAGGGCATTTTTTAAAACAAGCTTATAATCCATATTTTCAGACATTTTGTTTGTATGATCTGTGTTTAAAGCAATAATCGCTTATATACTTCAAAACACTTTGTTTTGGAAATAATCTGCTTTGCCACACTTTTTGAATCATCGCCGCTTAACTAGTGTCACCATCAATGAACCTTGCTTTACCGCCCAAAAAGACAATTTTGTTTCTTGGAAAATGGACTTCGTGAGATTCAGGTCAGTACCCAACCCTTACCGCAGCTACCACCTTCTCCCCACAGATGGGGCGCAGCAGTCTTACTGCCTTGTCACACGGTAGCTGCTGCTGAGGGCACATAATTTCAGGGGTCAAGAATTAGGTTTTTAGGAAAGGGAATGATAATTCCAAGCTTACGTGATTCAGGACCCCAGGAGTAAAAAGTAGAGCTTTTGTTAGAATACTGTGCATGCTGCACAGAGAAGGGAATTATACATCTTTTAGCAATAGAATGAAAATGCAGTTCTGCTGGGGATTTCTACCCTCACTGCCAAACAAACTATGTCCATCGGATTCCCTTTCTTTTCCGACTCCAAGCACATACATTTTTTGTAATGACTCTGTCCAATCATGTTGGTTTCCTCATGCACTCTAGCTCAGCCATTCTAGTAGCAAGACGACCATTAACTCTCAAAGTATTCTGCTTGCTTCCTAAAAGCACCACACATGACATCACTGTCTGCATCATCATTACGCCCGTGCCTCCCAGTGCATAAAGTAGCAGTCACGCAGTCAGACTGTTCCGCTCAGTTTTCAGCTGCTTCCCCTTAGCCCACTTTAATTCAGTGACTTCTTAGAGTTTCCTGTTGCTCAATGGGGGTAATTTCTAATATTGATATGTTTCCCTCATCTTTATTGCTTGATTTTGCTTGGGAAAAAGTGTTACTCATAGTAAATGAAACGTCACTCATAATTACACTGAAATTATGAAAATGTCACACATAGCAATATGAAACCTTGGCAGCATTGAATCACCCTGCAGTCCAGCTTTATTAAGAAAGAAAATGAAGCAAGTCTAGAAACACGGAGTGTGCTTTCAGAATCACCTGAAAGCACACACTGTGTTTGTAGACTTGCTGCATTTCTTTTCTCAATAGAGCGCAGCTGCACGGTAATTGTGTGCCTTAGTTAAAGTTTTCATGTTAATCGCAGCGCCCATCATGAGCTGCAATTAACATGAAAACTTTAAAAAAGGCACACAAACACCCCGCAGCCCAGCTCTATTAAGAAAAGAGTGTGCTTTCAGGGGATTCTGAAAGCACACACCCTGTTTGTAGACTTGCTGCATTTCTTTTGTTACTAAAGCGTGGCTGCGGGGCACATTGTATGCTTTTGTGAAAGTATTCATGTTAATCGCAGCTCGTGACGGGCACTGCAATTAACATGAATACTTAAACAAAAGCACACAATGTGCCCTGCAGCCGCACTCTAGAAAACAAAAGAAATGAAGCAAGTGTTCCCTCCTTGATCCCACAGGCTGCCTCTTCCTCCGCAACCAGGGAATTCCTGTTTTACGAGCCGCTCGCCTTTTAAAAGCGGCGGTGCGAACGCTCTCGGAGGATGTGTGTGCACGCCACACACATGGCACTGAGCGCTTGGGGGCACAGAGTTGAGCGCACGCGCACCTTAAAGGGAACAGTGGTGGCCACACCCATAAAAATGAAGAACAATCAACAGCCACTGGGATAAATTTAAAGGCACCAGCCGAATCAAGTGGTCTGCAGTGATCTAAATAGACACATTGTCATAGCTTATTTGAAACTAAAATAGGTGTCTGCGGCATACGTACAGCAGGGAAAGTTGTAATTTATTGTAAAACTAAGGCCATAATGTTTAGTCTGTTTGTAAAGCCTCTCCCACCAGTATTGTTTATGTTTTAATGAAACTGTAGCTGCTACACCAGCATGGACAAACGCTAATCCCTCATGAGCAGCTATTATTAACTCTAACCTGCTGTCCCAGGTATCACTCGACAACCCACCCCGGGAATGTTGGGTAAGGGGATATTTTGAGGACTCAATAGGTAGGAGTATTTTGCTGAATAGCCTTTAGGTAAGGGCTCACCACTAGCCAAAGCAGTGACTGCAGCCATGCTGTTAACATCAATCCACGATGTGAATGAATAATCGCATCTAAAAAACTGTCTGAACAGCAGCCTTAGCACCTTCATCAGCCATTGAATTACCTGCAACATGTACATCAACATGTTGATGACTCAATGTATATATTGCATGAGCCTGTGGCAAAGCATCCTTAAGTGCCACCACCTTGCCCCAAAGCAATTTATACTTCATAACCTTTCCATTAGAGTCAGTGAATCCATTCAAGCGCCAATAAGGTAAATTATAATTAAAGGCCTGGATGCAATAATAGGAATCGCACACTATTGTTGTAGGGATTCTGCACATACACAGAGCTATGCACAGGATAATAGGACCTCGGAGTATAGTGGTGAGCCAACCATGCCCCTTAGTACCCACAATCCCAATACGACTAGCTTTAGCGTCTCATTCGCAGCGCAGCTACCAATGATTAGACAACCCAGAACACGGTTTCTCTCAGGACTCGCGGGAGCAAGAACACTCTTTCATAACTCACTCATACTTGTCCACAACTGGCGTAATAAGAGACACAGTATAGTTTAAAATGTTTATTTCAACTATCGTGCTCTAAGATACAGTACACGTGCCAGTACTATCAGCATAATGCATAATGATAAAATAATAAGCATGGTTACAATTCCATAGAATACAAACGGGACAGCATTTTATAAAGACAGTGGATATAGGGCTAAATAGCCTTACCACCCTCCTCGTGCTAATAACTAGTTTATTATAAAAATAGAAGACCTCTGGGCTTTGTCTGGCGGACCCCCATACCTCAATATCTAGATGCAAGGTTTACATCATCAGACAAGCACAGCTCTTCTCCCTGGAAAGGTTTTTATCCAAGTGCCACAAACAGCGAGATCACAATATTAAAAACACACGAATATCTCCAGTGCAGCTGTATTCTGTGTTATGTCTAATGCGAGGGGCTGACCAGAGCAGCAAGAACAAGGGACGTTGTTTTTCGACCTTGTACATGTTGTGCAGACGCAACCCACAGAAAACAGGAGAAAAGGTGAAAGGCAAAAAGGCAGACAGTTCTAATATAGCCGGGCACAAGCAGAGTCTGGAAAAACAAAGTCACAAAGTAACGTGTGCAAAAAGGTATCATGGCAGCCAGGCCTAAGCTAACTTAGCAATGTATGCAATGAGGCCACAAACCACACTACACCCTCCCTGGTCAGTCCACAGGCCAAGACATAGAACGAAGACAGAGTTCAAATAGATGGAGCAGAATGCAAACGTCTAAGCATGAATAGTCCCCAATGAAGGACAGTGAATGAATAAAAATACAGGACAAAATAAATTCCAGAACAGCAGGACGCAGCAAGCGAAGGACCTTAATCCAATAGTGTGTAAGTGCAGAAAAACGCCACACCTTCCAAGAGGACATCATTGGTATTGTCTGAAAAAAGAGACGCCATCCAGTTCAACAAATCAAAACTGCACTCATGGTCCTCACATGAGGGAGCAGTGATCAGCATTGCGGGACAACTTGCGTGATACTCAACATAACTTCGTTGTAGGAGAGTCTGAGTAGCCGCCCAGACATCCCTTTGAGCCAAAATTCCAAGTGCAGCCGCACGCGCCATAAAGCCTTCGCCGGAACAGTCCCGTTCATGGGCCTCTAAGGGACCCATTAACTGGCCAAAATCCGGGTCCGACAGAGACGTATTGGAAAGGCAAAAATCCAAAGACCAGGAGAAAGGACATCTTAAGCAAGACATCACAGGTTGCACGCAAGTGAAATACGCAAAGCGAAAAGAACGCCGATATGACACGCTGAGTGTCGCTAAGGGCAGGATGCCGAAGCTGAGAAGCATGCGTTCACGGAGCATCCGGAGCCGACTGTGGTCGAGGAGGCCCCCATGAAGTGCATCCATTGCGTAGCAAACAGACCAAAAGCAATACACCAGCCGCTAAGGTGAGGAGCCACGGAAAGCCGCCAAAGACGCTGGAAAAAATAGAATTAATAAAAGCCGGTATTACACCAAATATAGCTTGAAAGGAGGTAACAAGGCCAGAGCCCACAACTTTAAAAAGCGCACAAGACCTTCGGTGCGAGACGCATTGAAAACACGGTGAATCAGCTCACCGAAATGTTGCGGGAGGTTTGTGTTCAAAAGGGCCTGTATCTCACTGTGGGTACTAGCCACCTGGAGGATGAAGGTCTCCCGTGCGGATGTGAGCATAACCTCCTGGTTCAATAATAGCACCTTTATTCTGCTCAATTTATTGAAATCTGCCTTCAAAGTCGGAATGGAAGGCCAAATGGAACTATCTATTATGTCGTATGGGGAGGAAAAAGCACATTTTTGCAGCACACAACGCGGTGGGAAACTGTTACAATATAGGGGATGCCGGCCAGCATTCCACAGCAGTCCTGATTATTCAGAAGGAGATAGCTACCATTTGCAAGCACAGTGAAAGTAGGTGAAATAGCAGGAGCAGGAATGCCCTTTAAAACACAAGCAAGATTCGGAGCCGAAACGTTACAAGCCCCGTGCAATTTAATGTTTTACAAATCAGGGAATGACCCACAGTAGAATCGCATGATTCCCCTGTGAGAAAAACCTCTTTGTCGTCCCTAAGGCATCTGTACATGAAAGGCAGGGACCAAAGCTCATGCAAGAAGGCACTGCCTAAAGGCTGAAAATGGCCAACAGGATAATGTTTCATGCAGGAACTGAACTCAAATAAAGAAAAAGGCAAAGCGATAACCCCGTGTACTAGCCACACAGCAGAGTCCAACTGTGCCACAGAGAATGGTAACGGCTCTATCTTCTCGATATGCAAGAGAGTGTATGTTGCATCTTTCATGGACATGAATTGCTGTTTGTCAGTTACATTAAACGGTAAGAATAAGGCAGAGGTGTTCAAAAATGCCAAGGAACTTTACCCATTTTCAGTGTTTGCAAAGTCCATGCAAACTGCATTACAGAACGCAATTGATTTTGACCATGATATAACACAGACACATCATCTTGTACAATATCAACAACAGATGAAATGAAATGAAATGAAATAGGGTTTTTATAGAGCGCGTATTTGCCGTGGCGTCTTAGCGCTAGCTGTCATCAAACTGTGCAGGGACCGTCTTTATCGACTAAGGTGTATGAGCGAATAGCCATGTTTTCAAGGCCTTTCTGAACAGTAGCAAGTTACCTTGCTTTCTAAGACTTATGGGCATCGTATTCCATAGCTTGGGTGCCTGGTGCAGAAAACTTCTGCCCCCCACTTTAACGTCCTAACTCCTTGGGACCACCAGCAGAGAGGCTGATGCTGATCTCAGCTCTCGCAGTGGGGTGTGACGCTTGATGTGATGGTTTAGGTAGGCTGACCCTGTCCCATGCAGGGTCTTGTGCAGAATGCACATGGATTTAAAATGAATCCTTGCCTGGACTGGTAGCCAATGCAGGTCTCAGATAGCTTGGCTAATAGGGCTAAATTTTGGGATTTTGAGTAGTATACGAGCCGCTGCGTTCTGTAAGATCTGCAATTTACGTATTACACTCCTCTTTGCTCCCAAATAGAGGGCATTACAATAGTCAATCCTGGAAAGTTCTAACGCAGTAATGACTGTCTTTCTGAGAGTCATGGGGATATAAGGTAAAATCTTACGAAGAACCTTCAAAGTATGGAAGCAAGTGGATGTAATGTTGTTCACTTGATCCGATAGAGAGAGCTGATCATCTATTTTGACCCCAAGATTTTTAACATGCTTAACAGGCAGAGGACAGGGCCCAGCTACTTCCGGCCACCAAGTAGAGTTCCAAATGGAGGTGTCATTTCCAAACATGACCACCTCAGTCTTTCCGGTGTTTAGTTTTAAACAGTTTTCCGATATCCACATGATAATGTGACTCATGCAGTCGTTAAAACTGAGTGCCACTTCTTCAGGTTTGGATGCTAGGGAGACGACTATTTGTGTGTCGTCAGCAAAGCATACAACTTTAAAACCATAGAGGCGTATGAGTTTGGTTAGTGGGGTGACGTAAACATTGAATAAGGTAGGGGAAAGAGATGACCCCTTGGGGACACCACATGGCAGGGCGTATGGGCGTGACTTATGTTCATCCATCTTAATGGATTGTTCTCTACCAATTAAGTAAGATCGAAGAATATCTGATGCCTTGTTTACAACTCCTATGTCGGCCAAGCGCTGAATGAGAGTGTGATGATCAACCGTATCAAATGCGGCCGATAGGTCGAGTAGAACCAGAAGAGCCTGCCCCCCTTATCAAGCTGGATACGTATTTCCTCTGTGGCAGCAATCAATGCGGATTCTGTGCTGTGACAGGGACGGAACCCATGTTGTGCTGGGTCAAGTTTATCATTTGCCTCTATGTAAGATATTAATTCTTCGTTGAGAGCTTTTTCCAGTACTTTTGAGGGGAATGGTAAGCATGATATTGGCCGGTAACTGCTGACCTCAAAGGGGTCCAAGGTTGGCTTCTTCAGGATGGGTCTTACTAGGGACTCTTTCCAAACATCAGGAAACTGCCCAGTGCGCAGAATATTATTAAAGAGGGTGTGAGTTTGTTAGCAATTGTACTGGGTGCCATATGGAAGACCATGGCAGGACAGGGGTCCAAGGGGGACCCCGACTTTGTTGCCAGTATTAGCTTCTCTACACCGTCTACTGTCAACGCTTGGAACTCACGTAGGAAAACCTGCGTAGTCTCATTGTCATGGTGAGGTTGGCATAATTTTGTCCCCAATTTACTATCGGAGAACTCGTCATAGACTTTGACTACTTTGTCACAAAAGAAGTCTGCTAGTCTATCACAGAACTGACCAGTGGGATTCAGCTGTTTACTGTTGCCGAAACTAGATAAAGCAAAGATGGTCTTAAAGAGCTCTCTGGCTGAATTCTTAGAGGTCATAATTTTCTCCGTAAAGAAACTAGTTTTTGCAGAGATTATTGCTTTTTTGTATAGTACTAATGCCTCGTTATACTGTGTTTTATCATTCTCGGCATAGTCTTTCCTCCGTATTCGCTCCTTGGCTCTGCACTTTCTCTTTAGCTCTTTAAGCTCGGCGGAATACCATGGGGCCGAAGGTGCTCTGTTGCTGGTGTGTATAAGGGCTTCTGGTGCTAACTTCTGCGCTGCTTGATTAATCCAACTGTTAAAATTACAGGCTGCTGAGTCTGGGTCAACATCTAGTTGTGGCTCTTGGGATTGTAGGGCCATTTCTAAGTCAGTGGTATTTATTTGACTCCAGCGTCGTACTAACCCTGCCTTGTTTTTCTTCTGTTGTCTGATAACTGATTCTGTTAGTAGTAAGTTGAAGAATATGGCCTTGTGGTCGGTCCAAGTCAGGGCCAGTGTGTTCCTAAATTTCAGTTGTGGATGATTAGTAAAGATACCATCTAATGTGTGATTCCCTTTGTGGGTGGCCTCAGTGATGATTTGTTCAAAATCTAAACTTTTTAACATGTCTACTAAATTGCCAGTTTCGTTGCTTTCATTAGACTCTAAGTGAAAGTTGAGATCCACGAGTATGGAAAAGTTGGCATGTTCCATATAGGACTCCATTATAGTAGCAATCGATTCAGTAAATCGGTTTCTAGGCCCCGGTGGTCTATAAATTAGTAATCCATTGAAAACCTCGGTGTTGTTACATTTAAATGAGAATTGAATGGCTTCTTCCATTAGTTGGGGAATACAAGAAAAGGTAGCTTTAATATGGGAGCGATAAACAATGGCCACTCCCCCACCTCGTTGTCCCTCTCGGTCGGATCTATGGAGCAGATATCCGTTAGGTATAGCAATATTTAAGTCCGGATCAGCAGAACTATGAAGCCATGTCTCGGTAAGAAACATTAAATCAGGTTTAAACTGCTCAAGAAAGTCTGCTATTTCAAATTTGTGTTTAGGAAGTGATCTTACGTTCAGAAGCACACAACTTAAAGAGTATTTATTAAGTTTATTAGGGCTTTGCGACAGGCCCATAGAAGAATCAGGCCTAGAGTAACGGTTCATACAATTAGTATCGATGGAATAACTACATGTAGGGCATAGATTTCTTAATGAATTGCACTGGGGAAATATAGGAGTACATCTATTTTGCTCACCTCTTTCACGAATAGACAACATATTCGCCTTTGTATAGGTGAGTCTTGATGTTTGCCCAGGGGATCTGGCGCATGGTGCGGTCTGTGCGCGGACGGGCGCAGATGGGCTTACCTTTGGCGCGCCAGCGGCGCGCCCGCTTCGCGTGTCCGCTGCGCGGTCGCGTGAGCATGGCCTTTAGTAGAGGGTCGGGTCACGTGATGCTCTAACTGAACGCTTGAACTGCTAGAGCGTCACCTAAAGACCCGAGAATGACGGCCAGCCCTAACATACGGGGCTTTTCTAAACGTTATTTGGTTCTTACTTTTAAAAGGAAAGCAGATTCCGAGATAGCAGCAGTTATTTGTTGTGAGTTCGCCCCACAGTGTAACGTTAAGCAAAGTAAGCAAATTCATACAGTTTTAAAATGTGGCAGTGATTCACCAGCGTAAAACAGTATAAAACATCTAAAACGAATGTTAGGCTAAAAATCATGAGCACTCGGTCCCCCCAGCAGTTTAGGAGCACTCCCTGTATCAATGTGAACAGCACCTTACCGACGCGTGAGCATGGCCTTTAGTAGAGGGTCGGGTCACGTGATGCTGTAACTGAACGCTTGAACTGCTAGAGCGTCACCTAAAGACCCGAGGATGGCGGCCAGCCCTAACATATGGGGCTTTTCTAAACGTTATTTGGTTCTTACTTTTAAAAGGAAAGCAGATTCCGAGATAGCAGCAGTTATTTGTTGTGAGTTCGCCCCACAGTGCAACGTTAAGCAAAGTAAGCAAATTCATACAGTTTTAAAATGTGGCAGTGATTCACCAGCGTAAAACAGTATAAAACATCTAAAACGAATGTTAGGCTAAAAATCATGAGCACTCGGTCCCCCCCAGCAGTTTAGGAGCACTCCCTGTATCAATGTGAACAGCACCTTACCGACGCGGTAACAGAGGAAACAATATTCTCTAATGTGTAAATGCGGGAAGACAGGGTATTAATACTATTGTCAACAACAGCAAGCACTTTTTCTAGATTTGCTTGATCGATTTCCCGAAGACGGGAAGCAGCTTCAATTTGTGAAAGCTTCCAGAGTTCATTGTAAGTTTCATAAATGAATCTCTTAGGTCGAGGACCACGAGGCCCTAGAACAAAATCGGACAGATCAATGTTGCCTGATAGGAGGGATAAATGTTCTTTTACAGAATCTAATGAAGAGTGCTGCAACCACTGTTTACACAGTTTACCAACAGAATATGTTGTAACAGTACGAGAGTCAGAAAACCTCGGATCTGGCGTATCCTGTTTGTAACCAGGAGCTGAGTCATGAAAACGCAGTTGGCAGGCATCTGATGCTACGGGCCAGGCCAACCAGGGTGACTGAACAATCGTCGAGATATTAAACAAATTGTTTTGAAACAAAGCTTGCAAATTGGTTAGGGAGATATTAAAACGCAAGCTGTCGTTGGGAGTGGAAGACAATGCGGGAATTGAGGGTACGTTCAATTGTTTGGAAGTAGCCAAACCCCAACAGGTCGTTTGATAGATCGTACTATTTAAAAATAAAATCTGGGCCGGGATGAGGCAAGCACGGTGTAAGGCTTCCGTACCTCGGACCTGCCATGATTTAGTGCCCCAAATAGACTTTAAGTCAATGGTGTCCTGCCAGTGTTCATAACCACCCACTGCTAATGCCTTCAAAAAGGAACCCAAATATAGTAATTTGGAGTGGGTCAACATGATCTTCTGATTGGACGAAGGGTTCAATTTAAAATAATAGGACCCAGGGTTCAATCTATCAAAATCTGTAAAATAAGTAAATTTATTTCTAAGAGTTTGGGAGCTACCTGGCAAAGGGGTCGGACAATGTTCCCATTGAGTGTAATTAAAAGGACCCCGAAGAGTACTTGGTTTATGGAGAAAATGGTTGCCCCAATGCTGGTAACAATATAAGTCAGCATAACTTGCAGAATTTAAATACAGATCTTCAGCATTAAATGCAGCATAATATTTCAAATCAGAAAATAACGATTCAACTGCATGCACATCCCAATCGTCAGAATGAATATTACTTTTAACGAAATCACCCATTGAAACACGGAGGACATTTGGTACATTAATAATCTCGGTTGGTCCATGAATTTGGAAATTTACCGCATCCCATAGGATGCCATCAGCAACTGGGAAAGCTGAAATGTTCACAAATGTGTGGTCATGCTTCATGATGTGCAATGAAGAATGCGGAGCCAAAGTTCCAGCGACACAGTTCACTGCAGAGCGTTCTGGTAAATAGTGACCATTAATGAGTAAGAAGAAAACTGTCACAAAGCCAATGGACATGAACAGAAAAATCAGGAATAGTACCAACCAGATGTATGTCCATGGTGGGACCAAAAAATTGTCTCTGAACCATGATACAAAAATACTGAAGCTGGACGGGATAAGTGATGAGGTGGAATCCGAATCAAAGGAAAAACGGGTTGGGCTCAGTGGTGTTGTTGGTAAATGAGCCACCGACTCGGTGGCGGGATAGGTGTACTCAGTCTCCTCGTTACAGGAGGAAGCCGGGAAGTCGAGCAGGCGATCAGGCAAATTGACCATCTCAATGTCAACATCAGTGTCCGTGCGGGCTGGAGGGCCATAAACATGAGCCCTAGAAATGGCTGGACATGAGATCGCAGGTGTTACACTATTCAGGATCGGCCAGACGTTGTAGCTTAACATTGTCCACTGAGATGTATCTGTTTTCCTTGTGACCAGGAAGCGGTGGTAAGATGACTGTACGAGTACCCTTCAAGCCAAGTACTGGAACTGGTGTACGATAAGAGGGGCCAAATTCTTTTTTGTTCTCCACCTTCTCTCGGACCAGATCTCCAATCTTCGGAAGCCAACCGGCTACTGGAATCTGCAGCGCAGCGTCAGTGGCTGAAGGCAAGTGTTCGTTAGCAAGTTTGTCACGAGCTCCTTGTAAGTCCTGTAACATAGTAGAATGATTATCTACGTCAAAGATTGCGGCATTTGCCGCCATGTCTAGACCATCAAGGTCTGGCACAAACATTTGTATGCCAAAGAGCATTTCGTATGGGGTCCGCCCAGCCAGAGATCTTCTAGGGAGATTATTAAGTGCACGTTGGACGCTATACAAGTGGGCCAGCCAGTTCCTGCCAGTAGCTAAGACTCTAGCTGTCAAGGATTGCTTTAAGTCACGGTTCATTCGCTCCACAATTGAATTACCCTCAGGTCTATATGGAGATGCAAATTGCACCTGCACCCCCAGTGACCCCATTGCGTCCTTGTAGGCCTTAGAGGCGAACGCTGGACCTTGGTCAGAATGGAAGGTGCCGCAGGCCAAAATTCCCACAAAGACACGCAAATCCCTGATGACATTTCGAGCGTCAGCACTTCGTTGTGGCCAGACCCAGATGAAACGTGTGCACGAATCCACTGCAACTAAGATGTATTTATATGCAGTGTCCGAAGAAAATGGACCGCAGTGATCCAGGTAAACACACCCAAAAGGTCTGTTAGAAATGCAGAGCTGTGTTTGTGGTGGTCGTGTAACCGTCGAAGGCTTAATTTGCTGACAAACGTCACAAGAAAGCACATAAGTACGGGTCTGTTTATATAAACCACGCCACCAGTACCGCTGCTGCAAGATGGAAACAGTCGCAGACACGCCAGCATGGGCCAAAGCCAAACCTTTGTGTGCGGCCGTTATCAAGGAAGGTCTGCGGTCCGCGTTGGGAATCAACCAATAACCAACATCTGGAATTCTTACGTAAGGAACCTGTTCGGGACCTAAGTGATAAGAGTACTTGGAAGGGAAACCCCTTGGGTAATTAGCACCTTCCTTTGTTGCAGCAATAGCTGCCAAGATATCATTATCTATTTTAGTCATGGATCTTGTAACTGCTGCTACTGTGCACGTGGCTACTGCTGATTTCAGCTTCATCTGCCAAACTGTTACCGACAGCGTGTGCGCCCACACGCTGGTGGCCAAGGGTGTGAATCACCTGTGTGAGAGGCAAACGTTGTTTAAGATCTGCCACTCGAACCCAAAGCATTTTATGCTTAATTGTGCTGCCTTTAGCATCCCTATAGTCGTTTTGCGACCAAAAGAATAGGTTGTCATTGAAAGATTGAACACAGTAGTAGGAATCGCATACAACAAGAGTAGTCACTTCTGGATTCGCAAACTCAAGTGCGAGCACCAAAGCACGCAGCTCGGCCAATTGTGCAGTACTGTCTCCTAGTGCCTGTGTGTGCACTACAGTCGATATAAACTCTCCGTTCCCCATAGTACCTGCAACAATAGCACACGCTGCGGAATAAGCATGCTTGGAACCCGTGGCCGGTTGTGCCGAACCATCGGTGTAAATAATACATTCGTACTCCTCAAGCGGTAGCAAAGACAGAGGAGGAGGATGAACAAATTCTTACTGTAAGAACTCCTGTGTCTGAAGAGAGGAATCAAAGATAAAAGTGACATCCGGGGATGTCAGGAGATGTAGCCCATTGTATCCAACGGGGTGCAAAGCTTTAGAGTTTGGTACACTCGCCTTCGTCACTGCCTCAAGGGCAGGATATGGTGTTACCACCAAAATGCGTTTTCCCTGTGCCAGTGCGCGTTCCTTTAGAATCGCCATTTGCACTGCAGTCAAAACTTTCTCCACAGAGGAAAAGCGCAACTCCACTGGAGTGTAAAGATGTGACTTGTATGCAATCGGTACTGGGTCACCTTCGTTAAAGGTTAAGTACGTGAAACCCACTGCCCCTGGCACAATTCTAATTACCAGGTTTGTGTGGTTATCACGAGTCAACAAGAATTTAGATTCAAGTAGATCAGATTACAAAGACTGCAGTATAGAGGAATGCTCAGGAAGCCAGCATGACTTCGAAAAGGTAGGTTGTATCAAGGCATAAAGAGGCTTGATACGCTGGGCATATTCAGGAATGTAAGTACGCCCAAAGTTTAGAAAACCCAGTAATGACTGAAGCTTCTTCAGGGTAGTCGGAGGGCGCAAAAGTGCGCACTTCTCCAAGAAATGGGTTGCTAAGCCCTTACCTTCATTGTTGAGCTCATAGCCCAAGAACAAAATGGTAAATTCAGCAATGTGAGATTTGGCAAAATTAAATTTGTATCCTAAGACCGCAAATTCAAGAATAATGCAGTCCACTCGGGAAACATGCGGCCATAATTCGTCGTCCGTCAGATAGATATCGTCGACGTACGAACATGCATCTGGGTCTATGCTGTCCAACAAAGAGACAACACGGGCGGCGAAGACACCCGGGCTGTTCTTATAGCCCATGGGCAAACGCCGAAATTTAAAATGTTTACCACCAGAAGTGAAAGCGCTCCATTGGCTGCACTCCGGGGACAAGTTGTGCGTGTAAAATCCATTGGATAGGTCAAGTGTCGTTTTATATTTTTTACAAACAAGACTGTCTACAAGCGCAGAACTATGGGTATTTTGTACCGCAAAAGTCCGACAATGAGAGTTCAAATGTCGGTAATCCAAAACTAAACGGTACGATCCATCGGGTTTAAAAACCGCAAAAAGGGGATTATTCATTGGTGATACGCATGTTTCAATTACTCCTTGATATTCCAACTGTGTCTGAATATCGGAAACGGGACCTTTAGCTTCCCGCCGGATGGGATATTGGGGTTGGGGCTGTGGCTGTGGCAATGACCGCAATGGTATATCATGGGGTGGAGAATCCTCATCCCAGCCCCCGTGATTACGGTATAGCGCCGGAGCTAGGGCCCCAGCCCATTCAGCTGCGAGAGCCTCTGCTTTGTCCTTGGGGACATGACGAGAAAAGCTCGGAAGGATTACCTCCTCCCCACTACGAGCAGGAAGTACGAATGGGGGCGGCCAATCCGCCTCTGCTAACAAAATGCCATATGAAGAGGTCAGATTTTCCCCAAAAATCCCTTTAATAACACGCTCAATGTCACCTTCAATTTGAATGACAATATTAAATAGTCTGTCAGGGGGTGCCACTCGGGTGTCAGCTGTCTCGACAGTAATGAATGTTTCAGTTGCTGTCGCCTCCACATGAGGACGCAGTGCCTCCTGCACTATGGTAACTTCCGCGGCGCTGTCTAGCAGCGTCACTGCCCACGTCCAATTCAGGAGTCTCGTTCTCACCGTCTGTGGCATACCTCGCTGTTACAGCTGCAACTTTTTTCTTCTGAAACTGTGGGCGAGGACGTAGAAATTCTTCTGGTTTCCCTCGGACTGGTTGTCGAGGTTGGTCTCATCACTGTGGGGCCTCACGACCCCTGCCTCTATCCTGGCGATCTCCTCCACCAGTCTGGGAGGTCGATGGTGCCTGTGAAGAATGAGGAGAACGCGGATCAGGGACCTGAAATCTCTCTGGAGATTTAATTCTCGCTCGGTCGCGCAAATCATAAGTGCGTTCAGAAGATACGGAAACCGGGGATGCAGTACGCGACCCTGGCTTTTTCTGTTGCTTACCCTGTTTCTTCAACCTCCAGCTCTTTTTAGTAAAGAACGGTTTCTCATCTTTCTCAGATTGAGTTTTTTGTTGTGGCTGTGATTGAGTTTGCGTTTTAACAAAAGGCTTAACTCCCAGGCTATTGCGGCCAATGGTTTTATAAGCCTGTGCAATAATTTTCGGTAATTCGCGTGGCTTGTCCAGTTCTGGGATCAAAGCCAAAGCATTAGCTACTTGAAAGTTAACTGCACACCCTTGACGTTAGCAAGGATTAGATCAGCCACTACATCGAACACTCCCACCAGTCTCATCCCTAATTCCACAGCCGCTTCAGGGCCATGTTCATCCTGCACTCGTTTAATGACAGAGGGGAGTTCTGTCATGAAAGGGGTGCCGAAACACTTCGCATATTCTGCTGCGAATACCTTGCCCCAGTTGTTGCATTCTGCCAACTCGGGAATTAAGTCTTTTGGCAAACTAATCGTCAAAATCCTGTGTTTTTCCACAGGAGAAGTATTAGGAAAAACTGCCTCCAGCTGGTCAAATTTTTCTGCAAGCCAATAAGGTAAATCATCCTTATTTTGTGGGCGCTTGCCCATCACCGAATTAACCATGACGGGACTTATGGTTACACCGCCCGGTCCAGCTGGATGCGCCGCAACTCCAGGAGGGGCTCCCTGGACGTTGCGTGTAACATATTGTACCAAAGCTCTGTGAACGCGTATCAAAGACGTATGCAATGCACGCAGTTCATCAATCGTAAGCGTCATATAACGCGGATGTGGGGTATACCCGGCCAAGACTGGCCAAGTGGCCCCATCTATCGATAAGGGGCCTAAACGAACCGCTGTGACCGGATGTGGGAGGGTGCCATTAAACCAAACATGGTGTTGCCATGCTGTAAGTGGTACTTCAAGAGCCTGATAAGGCCGATAAACATTGGGTAGGGCAGTGAGAGTGTACACATGAAACAAGTCGTCAGCTCCATCCACTGCCGGAAAAGTGACCCAAGAATAAAACACCTCAAAGTGGTGAGTCGGGTCAGCCTGCACCACAAAGATGAGTGCGACACCCGCGTCGGGCACTCTATAAGCCAATAAATGAGCCCGGAGCGCGGCGCGGCTATGTGCCGGTATATTTACATCCGCCATTAAGACTGGAAATGTTCAACAACCTAATATGAGGCAGCGCAATATAGGGTTAACATAAACACCTTTTAATAACTTCAAGCTTGAAAAAACCTATAAAAACATCAATATAGGAGGTATCACCCGCACACACGTTTCCGGAAGCGTATGCGAAGGGTGTTGTGGACAAGCACAAGCACTACTCAAGCGTCTCGCAGATAAGCAGCCCACCACGTTGGTGGCGCCATGTTGTAGGGATTCTGCACATACACAGAGCTATGCACAGGATAATAGGACCTCGGAGTATAGTGGTGAGCCAACCATGCCCCTTAGTACCCACAATCCCAATCCGACTAGCTTTAGCGTCTCATTCGCAGCGCAGCTACCAATGATTAGACAACCCAGAACACGGTTTCTCTCAGGACTCGCGGGAGCAAGAACACTCTTTCATAACTCACTCATACTTGTCCACAACTGGCGTAATAAGAGACACAGTATAGTTTAAAATGTTTATTTCAACTATCGTGCTCTAAGATACAGTACACGTGCCAGTACTATCAGCATAATGCATAATGATAAAATAATAAGCATGGTTACAATTCCATAGAATACAAACGGGGACAGCATTTTATAAAGACAGTGGATATAGGGCTAAATAGCCTTACCACCCTCCCCGTGCTAATAACTAGTTCATTATAAAAATAGAAGACCTCTGGGCTTTGTCTGGCGGACCCCCATACCTCAATATCTAGATGCAAGGTTTACATCATCAGACAAGCACAGCTCTTCTCCCTGGAAAGGTTTTTCTCCAAGTGCCACAAACAGCGAGATCACAATATTAAAAGCACACGAATATCTCCAGTGCAGCTGTATTCTGTGTTATGTCTAAGTGCGAGGGGCTGACCAGAGCAGCAAGAACAAGGGACGTTGTTTTTCGACCTTGTACATGTTGTGCAGACGCAACCCACAGGGAACAGGAGAAAAGGTGAAAGGCAAAAAAGGCAGACAGTTCTAATATAGCCGGGCACAAGCAGAGTCTGGAAAAACAAAGTCACAAAGTAACGTGTGCAAAAAGGCATCATGGCAACCAGGTCTAAGCTAACTTAGCAATGTATGCAATGAGGCCACAAACCACACTACACTATAAGTGTGGGGAATTCTGGATCCGTATTCTGTAAAACCAGAACCAAAGCTTTCAATTCAGCCAGCTGAGCAGTACAATCACTTAAAGTTTCTGTATATGTTTTTGTGCCTGAAATACATCTTTCATGACACTTACCACCCTCAGCACATGCTACTGAATATTCGTACTTACTACCAACTGCAGACTGGGCTAAACTATCAGTATAGATTATAAAATCATATTGATGTAGAGGCAAAATTTCACTAGACACAGGGTATTCTTGCTCATACTGGCGGTATTCCTGTGTTTGTAAAGTAAGATCAAAAACATAATCTACATCAGTAGCTGTCAAGGAAGTTGCCCACTGGATCCATCTTGGATGAAAGGCTTCATCATTTGGAATGCTGGCCTTGGTGACAGCCTCTAAGGCCAGAACAAGAGACACCCCAATTATGCGTTTCCCCTGAACATGTGGACATTCCTGTAGAACAGCTGTTTGAACCGCAGTCAAAAAATGTCTGTCGATGCAAAACGCATTTCTGCATTGGAATATAAATGTGATTCAGAAAACAATTGGCAATATGCTCTCACTTGGCAGGATCATTATAAAGCTCCCGCCAAGCAAGAGCAAATAGTAAGTCCACTCCCAGCGGGTGGGAACATGAAAAATGCTCCTACCCGCTGGGAGCAAACTTTTCATCTGTATCCCTGCTCACTGTAAAGTGGAGAGGGAAACAGATAAAAAATTGCTCCTGCCCACAGGGAGCAGCATTTTTTGCTGCTCCCTGCAAGCAGGACCAATTCCAGATCCCACTGGAAGTGAGGAACAGGCTGGGGCTGCGGGGCATCGGGGCTCCCTCAGCAAACCCCAACAAACACACAGTGAGTGCCCTGGGGGGCTCCACTCTCAAATGACAGGAAGGCCGGGATCCACAAGATGGGGTCCCCTGGGCCGAAATAAAGCCTGGGGAGAAGGGCCACATGCCCCCTACAACTAAAAAATGTGGCTGGCCCTGGAGGATGGAGTCCCTGGGGCTGGAATTGGCCTGGTTTGCTACCTTTGGGGGGGTTGGCCCAGGGCCTGACCTGTGGCCAATCCCCGCAGCACATGGCTGAAGGCCGTGCATGGCATGGGTTGCCTGCATGCAAGGGGTTGGCCGCAGGGCCTGGCTGCAGGTCACGCCCTTTGGCCAACCCCCAAAGAGCCCACCTGTGGCCAACTCCCTGCCACGCATGTGGATGGGGTGGTTGTTTGCATGCAAGGGGTTGACCGCAGGGCCTGGCTGCAGGTCAAGCCCATAGGCTAACCCCCCAAAGAGTCCACCTGTGGCCAACTCCCTGCCACGCACGTGGATGGGGTGGTTGGCTGCATGCAGGGGGTTGGCTGCAGGGCCTGCGGCCAACCCCCACTGAGCTAAAAAACCATAGAAATTCACTGAAAAAAACAAAGGTTACAGGGATGTTATAATTAGGTTCAGAATTAACACACACAAAACCATAGAAATTCAGCTGTAATAGTTAAGAGCTATCTCAAGTAACTATAGCTCATGCCCTTTCCATGCACTACTAATTGCCCCACATATTACATCATTCATGCCATCTATAACATCACTGATAATATCAATGCAACATTTGCTGTAAAATTATTGATGAGAAAACTGTGCATGGTGGTGGCGTGAGCTATAGTTACCTTAGGGCGTGAGTTATAGTTAATTGAGATAACTTCAATAGCTGAATATCTATGGTTTTGTGTTTGTAAATTCTGAACCTACCTATAAGGACCCTGGAATCTTTTTTTCTTTTCAGTGAACGCCGAAACACATCGACTGTCCCCTGTTTGTATACACTGTCGGTGAGAAAATCCAAATAAAAATACTGAATCCATTATTGAGGTGCTGCTCGATTCCTGCCTAGGTGGGGAGAAGCAACAGAGTAACAGGAGCTTGTGGTTAGTATATATATATATATATATATATATAAAAATATATATATATATCCCAACAAATTGCCACTTCAGCAGAACAACCTTGTGGGGGGGTGCATCCTTCGTGACTGTGGCCGTCACAAAAAATTGTATCCACCAAATTCCCTCCCCAGGGAGTCTTGGAGCACTCTTCAGTTCTTAAACTTCAATTTATTATAGCAAACGCGTTTCGGCAATTCCACATTTCTCAATGCCATAGTGCACAATCATTACATCGCTCCACATTTAAAACACTCCTGTCTCCACTCCATTCGACAGGACAAATGTTGTTAGGGAAAATGGACTTGTTCCCTTTTGTTTTTAAGTCCATCATCATAAAATAGTCATTTCTCAGTGAGTGTGCCACTATGCTCGCAAAATCCAATGTGGAAATGCTTGTCACTTAGAGACGGATCATACTGGACACAAAACCATTATATTGCATACCGTATGCATTCTTCCAATCACCAACTGTGGGCTTAATTGAAGAATCTGTCCTTTGCCCTGGCGCGCGCTGACATGTACCAGGTACGTGTTCGTAGGAATCAGTTTGTAGCCAATTTCTAATCGCTATAGTAACATCGACCTTGTGTCGACGACCACAGCATTCTAGAGGTCAGCGGAAGTTCTGGCAGATACAAACATCCATCCCCAACAAATTGCCACTTCTGCTGAACAAACTTGCGGGCGGGTGCATCCGTCAAGACTGTGGCCGTCACGAAAAATATTATCCAACAAATTCCCCCACCAGGGAGTCACGGAGCACTCTTCGGTTCTTAAATTTAATTTATTGTGGCAAACGCATTTCAGCGATTCCGCCTTTCTCAGTGACATAGTGCACAATCATTACATCGCACCACATTTAAAACACTCCTGTCTCCACTCAATTGGACAGGACAAATGCCGTGAGGGAAAGCAGACTTGTTCCAATTTGTTTTTAGTCTGCCATCATAAAATAGTCATCTCTCAGTGAGTGTACCAGGATGCTTGTAAAATCCAATATGGAAATGCTTGTCAATTAGTAGAGACAAGTTATACTGGACACAAAACCATTATATTGCATATCGTACGCAATCTTCCACTCCCCAAATGTGGACTTAATTGAAGAATCTGTCCCTCGCCCTGCCGTGCTCTGACCTATACCAGGTACGTGTTCGTAGGAACCAGTTTTGTAACCAATTTTCTATCGCTATAATAACACCGACCTCGTGTCGACAAGCACAGTATTCTGGAGGTCAGCGTTGGTTCTGGCAGATACAAACATCCATCCAAAACAAATTGCCACTTCTGCCGAACAAACTTGCGGGCAGGTGCATCCGTCGCGACTGTATCCATAAAGAAAATATATATATATTTCCAACAGCAAAACTCACAAATTACCGGAGTAAAGTCATGAGCACTCCCTGCAGGTAAATGCTTCAGTTCAGGGTTTATTGAGCAGCAACACTCAATGCGTTTCAACACCGAAGTGTCTTGATCATGAGTGAATAAACAACAGTGAAAACAGACATAAGTAAGGGTGACAGTACATAGATAAAAACAAAGGACAATGAAGTGCATGTAACTGCAGGCGCCATCTTTAAATATCAAATGTGCACTAAATAAAGCAGTTTTTCTGGGAAATCATAGTGTATAGATGTATAAATTAACCTCTTGGAGCAGTCATAGGTTACAGACATCTGCTAGCTACCAGGACATGAGCTTAAGGCTAGAATAATAATCACATACCGTATGTACTATTAACAACTAAATATAACACAGTTAGTAATCCCTGCTTCTAGCTCAAGTGGGCAGTGAAGATGTGCCCTCATAAAGCCAATGTCACCGTATTAGGCCCAAGTGGGCTAATAAAATTGCAGGTAAACAAATGATACAAAATGAATCAGAAAGGCACCTGAGGCAAGTGGATAAGAGATATATAACCAAATATGGCCCATCACACAATCCTTGTAATGGTATCAATAAATGAACAAATAACAAACTTGATTGTTGCATGCACAAAACCAGACTCATACACTGCCAATGCCCCCACCCCCCAAAGGGGGCAGATGCAAGTTATTACCCCTGATCTGCCACCCGGGGGCAGTAAGCCAACTAGGTCCATTGGAATATTTTGTTTTGTAAACATAGGAGTGGGGGCTGCCCAAAATGAGCATGCCAATGCTTCCACCTCCCAAAAAACCCAAAAAGGACAGTCTTTCTGCCCCCAGGGGGTAGATGGGGGTTATTACCCCCGCTATGCCCCCCAGGGGGGTCAGAAAGCCCACTAGGCACCAGGAATTATTGTTTTTTTATTTTAAAAAAGGGTTGGGGGGCTGCCCACAAAGAGCATGTCGATGCCCCCACCCCAGATCCTAATAATAACAGTCTTTCTGCAACCTGGGGGGCAGAAAGCCCACTAGGAACCAGGGATGATTTGTTTTGAATGTGTAGGGGTGGGGGCTTCCCAAAATGGGCATGTCAATGCCCCCACCCCCACAAACACAAATGGAACAGTCTTTCTGCCATGGTTTTTTTTTATAAAAGAGGGGTGGCATCTGCCCAGAATGGGTATGCCAATCCCCACCCCCCCCCCCCAAGAAAATGGGTACGGTTTTCTGCCCCTGGGGGCATATGGGGGCAATAGACCCCAGTCTGCCCCGGGGGCAGGCAGAAGGCCAGGGACTATTTTTACTTTGTGTAGGTGTGGGCTGCCCAGAATGGGCATGCCGATGCCCCTTCCCCTCCCCCCAAAAAAATGGGCACAGTCTTTCTGCTTCTCGATGGTGGTTATTACACCCAATCTGCCCCCCTCCCCCAGGTGGGGGCAGAAAGCCCACTAGGCACCAGGGATATGTTTATGGGCATGTCAACCTGTGACTTTTTTAGCTAAATTTGAGGTTTGAGGGATTCTGGTTAGGAAAACTTTGGGGGATCCACGCAAGCCACAACTCCCTGGACTCCCCCGGTGTGTAGTTTTCAGAAATATCTGGATTTGATAGATTTCCCTAGATTGACGCTGAGCCCAGGACTAAAAATGCAGGTGCCCTCCTTGCAAAACCAGGTCATTTTGTGATAGATAATTCTAATGTCTCCACAAAACATTTTGAGCTCTTCCCTGTCACAGGTACTTGGCCCACCCACACAAGTGAGGTAGCATTTTTATTGGGAGACCTGGGGGAATGCTGGGTGGTAGGAAATTTGTATCGGCCTGGTGATTCCACAACTTTCCCTCACAGAAATGTGCGGAAAATGTGGCCTTTTTAGCTACATTTAAGGTTTGCAGGGGATTCTGGGCAGAAAAACTTTGGGAGATCCATGCAAGCAATACCTCCATGGACTCCCCCAAGTGTCTAGTTTTCAGAAATGTCTGGGTTTGGCAGGTTTCCCTGGATGTACGCCGAGTCCAGGTCCAAAAACGCAGGTGAATCCCTCGCAAAACCACGTCTTTTTTTGTGATTGATAATTTTGAAGTCTTCACAGTACGTTTCGGGTCATTGCCTGTTGCGGGCACTAGATCTACCCATACAAGTGAGGTACCATTATTATCGGGAGACTTGGGGGAATGCAAGGTGGGTGGAAGTGTGTGGCTCCCTGCAGGTTACAGAACTTTCCATCACTGCTCCCCTCCTCCCCTCCTGCAACCACATGTAAACACATAAAGCAGCACACCCAGCACTATCAGTTCAACCCTCAGCTCCCCCCTGCCAACAGTGCAATAGGTACAATAGGTACAATAGTGCACAGGTAAGGGGGAGCAGTGACAGCGGACCAGAGTCCAAGGGCCAAAGGGCCAAAGGGGCCTAAGGGGAACCAGGAAAAAAGCGAGAAAGGAAAAGGGACTTATCAAAAAAGGAACAACAAATAAGGAAAAAAAGAAGAAGAACAAAACCCTCCGGTAGCCCGTCCCTGCTCTTTTTTTTTCTCAATCTCACCTTAAACTCGGCCAGCTTTCCCAAAGGGTGCTTCCGCGGCAGTAACCGGCGACGCTGCTTCCAGGCAGGTTCCAGGCTGGTTCCAGAAAGGATCCGGTAAGCATCCACGTTTCAAGCCACACCCGGGTTTGGGCTAAAGCACACCCACCATGAGATCGGGGAAAGCCAGAGGTGTAGAAAAAAAAATGCAAGGCAGGCCTAAGAGGGAAAACGGGGGCCCACAAGGCATGGAACACACCAACAAATCGCCTGGGTTAGAGCCAGCGACCCACCTAGACACAGATAAAGCCAAAGATAGAGAGCTGTCCACAACCATTGTGCATAGCGAAAGCACGCAGGACTTAGAGATGGAGACCAACTCAGACATTGACACTGTCAAAGTCAAAGAAGGAGCCAAAGAAGGAGAGCCGACCGCAATCATTGCACACTGCACAGGTGTCAAAGCCAGCAAGCGGGCACTGATTACAGACTTTCTAAAAGTATGCCGCAGGCTATCGCCCGAGAGCCATAAGGACCACATGGACCATAAGGACACCAAGCGAGGCAACAACAATATTGACCCTCAATGTGAAGGCATTGAGGCTCCCATCCACAGCAGTTGCAACAAAAACAAAGATATTAATCGCACAGAACAAAATGACCTTCTCCACCACATCCGTAAAGGAGCAGGTCACACTCTGACACATCCACATGCACAAACAACCCCTGACGTCAACAACACATCTGCGGACAAACCATGCCCCAGAGTCCCAACTCCCACCAAGAGCCCAATTTACCCAAGTATGCAACATCTCAGCACTGTATAAGCACAGAAGTCAAAGGCACACCGCCTGAAAGGGATAAGGGGCAGCAAAATCAGAGCTGCAGGGGCGACTCTCCCAAAATGCAGCACACACACATAACATTCAGAGCACATCAACATTGACAACAATGTGGTACAAACTGCAACACGTTCACAACAGAACAGAGGACACAACTGGTGCCGCTTGTGTGTAGAAACTGGCCAATCACATTTGTCATAGCAGGGAAATGTGAGATGATAATGTACAAGTACAAACACACATCCGTGATGTTGTCGAAATGTCCACCGTCCCGCATCAAATAGGCAGCTCCTCCCAAACAGTCACAATGTACATTGTCATGCAGTTTGTATGTAAACGTGTACAATGCATCAACATACATGTGAACACAATGTTAAACTGCATCTCCCCTTCACATTGCAGAGGGAGAATCAACACCTCCTGCAGAGCAGACCGAACATCTCTTCACTGATGACAAAGAGGACCTCCACACCTTCAACACCGACGCCCTCCAAGAGCTCATGGACAGCTTCGGCACCTCACCTCCAGGAGCAGGGCAGCCCAGCTGCATCGAGGAGACCTCACCCCCTGCACAGACCACACAGCAGGAAGCACCCACCACCACGGCTGTCTCCCAGGACCCCCACGAACAACACATGGCCTTCCAACGCCATGTGTTAGGGTGCCAGGAGAAGATGGCTGATCGGGTGCGGGTGGGGTTTGACCTCATGGCAGCTAAACTAGATGCCATACGTGGGTGTCTAAGTCCCATCAGGGACCACTTACAGTCTCTAACAGACACCCACAGTCCGCTCCATGCTCTCCAACGATCCATGGCTGACATCGCTGGAGTCCTGACTCTGAGACAAGGACAACTGTCTAGTCAGAGTGGCTCCAGCGATGTCAGTCAGGAGTTGGGACACATGCGGAGGATCATGGAGAACAGGGAGCGGATGGAGGCGGAAAGAATGGCTGCCACGGCTGCACACCAGCGAGATGTAGCTGGGATCTTCCATGCCCTGCAGATCCTCATCATGGCATTGCTGCCACAAGGCCTGGCACCGATGAATGCTGCTGCTGCTTCTACATCCACATCTCCGCCCCCTGATGTGTCAGTGCCTCACAGTACGGCAGACAATCCACCTCCAGCCCCTGATGTGTCACTGCCACACAGTGCGGCAGACATTCCACCTCTGGCCCCTGATGTGTCAGTGCCACTCAGTGCTGCTGACAAAACACCACCACCCACATGTGAGGCACATGAAACATCAGAGGACGAAGATGCGGATGATTCTGCCTTAGTGTAAGAAGGAAGTGGTAGCATTCATCTCCACCATATGGCCTGTTACTGCTTGGTTCTGCCCTCTGCATCATCACCTTCCACTGTCCCCCGATACACTCTGCGACACTCACCTTGGACCTCGACATGGACTGTCATATTCTGTTTGGTTACCAATGACACAGCAATCAGACTGCGGACTGAACTCTTCCTCTTCCGATGAACTTGTCATTCCCTAAAGGACTCTGGCTGGCCCTCCAGGGGGCAACAATGTAAAGTGGGGTTTGCATGGCCCTCTACTGCTCCAGCTTCAACACTCCACTGAATGTGAATAAAACATTCAAATTCACACAGATGTGTCATGTCTATGATCATTCAAGTATGAAAGTATGGATGAATGTAGGGTCAGTGATTCCACCTTACGTCCATGTTGCTCATGTTGTGGGACTTGAGTCACAGGGTGCAACATTGCCGATTGTGGTCCGGGTGGCGCCGACACCACAACAGAGACACATGCATTAGCTACATCCTAGTCCAGCCCAGAACTGAACCACGCCCAGCCCAGCCCACTCCGCGTATGCTTACAAGGGCGGACGACAAAGCTACATGTCCCAGGTCTTCCCTGTAGTGATCTGCTAATCACTGGTTTAGTTGTCAGCATGCCACAGCCACACCCTGAGGGCTGGTTTACACCCACACCACACCCATCCAGCACAGGCGTCACAGGACATGTGACCCTGCCAATAAAAGGGGCCTACCACATCACATTCCCCACTGCCGGAGGTGACATGATGGCATCCGCACCACGAGACTCAATCATAAAGGGGCCATGACTTGTGGCGCACTGGGTTAGTGGCACCCGATGCACTGTGGCCGGCACGGGCCTACCACCATGGGACGATGACTTGCGGTGCACAGAGTTGGTGGCACCCGATGCACTGCGGCCGGCTCGGGCCTACCGCCACGGGACGATGACTTGTGGTGCACAGAGTTGGTGGTACCCGATGCACTGCGGCCGGCACGGGCCTACCACCACGGGACGGTGACTTGTGGTGCACAGAGTTGGTGGCACCCAATGCACTGCGGCCGGCATGGGCCTACCACCACGGGACGGTGACTTGCGGTGCACTGAGGTAGGGGCACCTGAAGAGCTGAGCGGGTGTGCAGCCTGCGATGATGCGTAGACCTCGATACGCCGTCCTGCCAATCAAGATTCGATTTGAATTGAGAGCCCTGCTGGACCGCAGAGTACGCCGAAGGCAGCAGTCAGCACACACATGACTCCGCGGTGCGGTGCCGCAGGGTGCGCTGGGGTCCTGTGGCGCAGAATCCAGCGATCGGCTGAGGAGGTTGCACCGGCACGTGGTGGGCCCTCTTGGAGACACGCCGGTGGCGGCAGGTGAGCATTGAGGCCTGGGTGCACAGGGGCGGCCAGTCATCGCTGGGCGGTGGACCGGTCTGGGGACCAGGGCTGGGGTGCAGCAGGCGCACAGGATCGTGCAGGCACCTCCGGTCACGGCGGCGGCCTCGTGGCTGGGTGGGGGGCGCCGCCCTGGCAGACACGACCCTGCATGCGATGACGAGATGTGCGCGGGTTGGCTTGGGACGTAGCCACCTCGTCTCCAGTGTAGTGTAAATCTGGCCATTGAATGTGGTCGGCCACGTGTGTGTAGGCCTCTGGACAGGATATGGCGGACACAGAGACACACGCAGTAGTTACTTTGGTGGCCATCCCAGAACTGAACCACGCCCAGAGCCCCGGGCTATTTATTCACGACATACGCCGGCCAAGGCCACTCCGCTCACGCTTACAGAGGGGGACGACAAAGCTACTTGTCCAAGGTCTTCCACACTGCCTGAGGTAACCTGTTTGCGTCCACTGTCCACAACACTACAAACACCAGCAGTATATGTCCACATGGACATGTCTGTGCTCTGCATACTGAAGTCTGTCCAGCACATCACCACCACACTTGGCATTGTGTAAATTCTTATTGATGGGTCACTTGCCTCCTTCGCAGATACTTGGTTCCCACCTCTCCCCACATTCTGCAATTGTGTGGCAGAGGTGCCATGCCGTGGATGGTTTGTCTACATGGCTGGCCACGGTTACCACAGTTACTTGTGTTGTCGTGTCTGGTAGTTGGGCATGTTGATTGGCATGTTGTATGTGATTTTGTAATGTGTACATTCCCACAGTTGTGAGTTGTATGTTTGTGGAGTTGAGGTGTGTGGTGTGTTCAGTTGGTACTTACCGATGAGCAGTGCATTTCCATAGGTGCCATCCTCAAAGCGCTGGTTGGTGATGGACTTGCGGAAGATGTAGGAATCATGCACACTGCCTGGGAAGTTTGCGACGACATTCGTGAACAGGCCCCGGTGGTCCACGTTTGCCTGCACATTGATGGAATGCATGTGGTTTCTGTTGCGGTTATTGTGTGCAGTGTCGGCAGGGGGCACAAGTAGTACATGTGTGCAGTCAATTGCCCCCAACACGTGCGGGAAGCCAGCTATGGCGTAGTTCTCTTGCTTGGTCTCCAGCTGTGCCCTGTGCAGTGTGGAGGAAGTGAAGGTGCAGGGGTATCAAGCTGATACAAACCGTGATGCTTACAGGTATGATAAATCCTGCATAATAAGACCGTAACAGAAGTTCGTGTGGTCGTAAATTCCTTTTCTTTCCTACGAAGGTTACGACCACACGAACTTCTGTTACGGTCTTTTTATGCAGGATTTATCATACCTGTTAGCATTCCGGTTTGTCCAAGTGCAATACACTGTACCAGATTACGTTTGTGACTATACGGACACTTGACCATTGTCACCATTTCTCCAACAGGTTTCTGAATACTGACTTTCGGAATATGGAATTGTATTGGGGAGTTCCCTCAGCATATGCAGTTAATTGAATCCACACGTTGCCCTGATGAAGTTTCCTGTTGGGAATGGAACGCGTTGGCTGAGCTTTTCGTATTGTTGATTTGTGTATTTGTAATGAAGAACTGTTTTTACACTACTGTTGACTACTGGACTTCATGACCTGGCGCACCCCCATTTCAGTAACTACAATCTTGGATCTGGAGCACAGAGGCATCAAGCAAAGGCTGGCGTTGGGGTTGGTTGTGCAGGAACACTACGAATTGGAACTAGCGTGTGGTGCGGATACAGGGGCCTGCCGTTGCTTTTGTGGACATGCATCCAAGACATGTGTGAGGAAGTTTGATAGGGCTGGCTGTGAGACTCCTCCGACTCTGGCAGTTGTTGGTTGGAAGGTACCAGAGGCCAACAGGTGCAGCACAGCCAGCAGCTTTGTCTGCGGAGGGATGTTGGTTCTCCGCTGTGTTGGTACCGTCAGCCTGTGGGCAATGTGGGTCAGGATGCGGAGGATGGTTGTCCTTTTGAGCCTGTAGTGGGCAATGGCATCCTCTGGCGTTGAGTGTCTGAGGCTGGTGCATTTTAGGAACGTCCGCTGTCTTCTTCTGCGCTGCCTAGGTGGTAGTCCAGGGGGGGTGGTCCGGGGGGGGGGTCATGGGGGTGGTGGCGGTGGGTGTTGTGGACCTCTTGGGTCTCCGAGCTGCATGATCAGTAGCTCCATGACATGTGTTGGTCTTCAGATGTGGCTCTGGGCTGGTCTCCTTTCATACTGCAGGTTGTCGTCCTGCTTAACACCAGTAAAAGGCAGGTGTTAAATCCCTGCTGCTAACGCGCCTTATCGCCTGTTTTTGGATCGCATCGCAGATCTGGCTGGTCGTTGAGAATATCGCGAAGTGGTATTTTCGTGTGTTTTTGCACGGGAACGCCTACTCTGCATATCATTAGAGTTAGTTGTCGCTCTCATCCGTGGCGATGTTTTTTGCGGAAGTTATCGCTGGATAACTGGTGATATCGGCAGTTTGCACCAGCTTGAGAATAGGGCGATAAATCTATCGCCACTTTTGCGGCGGCTAAAGTGGCGATAAATCGGCGATAAGTCCTTGAGAATATGCCCCTAGGTGTGGGAGGAATTGGGTGAATTTGATTAAGCAGAATTACATTAAAATTCCGTGAGATTCTGTGAATTTCTGCGACAGGGTGGAGTGGGCATTGGGGACTTTTTTCTTAGAGCAAAATATACCCTCATGTCCAAAAATGGATGAGAGGATGCATTTTGCACTAAGAAATAGCACTGGCAAACGCCAAATGCACTGCAGTGCACACACCTCAGTGCCCTTACATACTCTGCAGTGAATATGAAACAGCGCCGAGGGGTTTGCACTGGAAGCGCATTTGGTATTTGCACTGGTGTGCACACCATTCAGCGCCCTTCCATACACTGTAGTAATCACTGCAGAGTATGTAAGGGCGCAGAGGGATATTCACTATAGTGCATACCCCTCTGCACCCTTACATACTCTGCAGTGATTACTGCAAAGTATGTATGGGCGCTGAGGGGTATGCACTACTGTCTAGCTCTGGGTCAGACTCTGAAAACTCATCGTAAGGGAACTCCAGGCTCCCTAAGTGACTCTTTAACAGCTGATGGTCTGTAAAGGTACCACCCACTACCTGAAGGGAACTTTGGAATGTAAGCTTTAGAAACTAATTTATCTCCCCCAATAAAAAAGTTTTTGGAAGTGTGAAACTTGAGGGAATGTGGATGAGACAAGAACATTAAAAGGAATAAGGTGGGAGAAAAAGGATACAGAGATGGGGATCCCCTATTGCCCCCCCCCCCATTGCATCTTTACGAAGATAGTGGATTATCAATTACCTGATTAATGTGTGTACAGGTAACTGTTGCCATTCTGTCCTGGGAACGTAGCTGTCACAGAACATTAAGTGTGGGATTGTGGATGGTCAATCACTGATAGAGGGAAGAGGGAGCAACTAGCATATGAGAGCCCAATAGGGGATAACCCAAGGTTAACGGCAAAAATTTATAGATGTTAGGCCTAGTTCAATACACATTTATAACATGAAAAGTTAAGGGAATGGGCATCATCTCAAAGAGATGTAAAATAAAATCCAAGTAAAAGCGAAGAGATGTTTAGGTGGCATTCCTATAAAAAATCTCATTTGACAATGAGAGAAGCTGAGAAGTTACAATGCAGATGGCATTGCCAGCTATTTGCCACTGGGTTCTCCTTATATGTGAGAGGAGCATTGATTTGGCTAAGCACTTCATAACAACTCATACCTGGATTGACAAAGCGGGCAGATATTCACTAGTATACAATAGACTCAAGGGGCATGAAGTAGTACTGGGCAATATAAATGCACCCAACACAATCAGACATTCTTTTTGTGCTGCTTTCTCAGAGCACCTAGTCTTATCACCTGCAGTCTAGATGATCCTGGGGAGAGACTATAATTTTATACTGAACAAAAATCATGACCTCTCCTGCACCCCAAACTCTGGCATGCCAGTTCAAAAAGCAGTCCAAAGACTTAATGCCTCACTGGTGCACTGGAACCTAGCAGATGCATGGAGATAAATGTGTACTAATGCCTGTGCTTACTCTTTCTGCTCCCCAGAGAATTACATAAATGTGAGACCAAATGATAGTAAATGTGAGACTAGACCACGTACTGTACGACTCAACACTACAATCCTCAGTGAGCCACACAGAATATCTTGGCAACTAAGGTACCCAATGATAATTCACTTCTTATTACAATAGCTTGGAGCACGGCAGGGAGTGGCACTGGAGGACCAACCCTTCAGGACAAATGTGGGGCAGCCCATTGAACATTTTTATTTTGAAGAGAACAATATCACACCCTTCAACACATTATGGGGATGGGAAGCATTTAAGGCAGTAGACATAGGCCACTATACCAGGAACGTGTGGGGTCAGGAGAGCATTGGAAAGGAAACTGACTGACTTGAACAAATGACTACATGACTTGGAGCAGGAGGTAACCTGGGGTCAATTCCAGTGACCAGCACTTGTGAAAGCACTGGAAAAATATGCATCGCTTACAGAAAGTCTGTGATGCCTCACCTATAAAGGATACTTGTCTAAAAGAGGACAAACCCTTACCCTTGCTTGCTCTGCAAAATAACACAGAACAAAAAGGAGTGCCCTTGACACAAATTAGGAATGGGACCAGGGACATACTTTATATGTAAGAGGACATTTGTGATCGATTTTTACCATGCTATACTGATTTGGACAGAGAACGCAACATGACTACTACAGACGAGGTGGAAACCTGCCAGGGTGGATCGATCCTAGTATGCATCCCACAAGAATCACAGGCAATGTTTCACAACAATCACTGATTTGAAAGAGCCATTACGAGACATGACCATAAGGAAAACAACAGGAGGTGTCAGTTGGCTTTTACCTTACATGTACCTTCAATCTGGCACCAAAAGTGGCAGCAATGTACACCACTGCAGCAATAGGACATCTCCTGGATTTTACTAGGAAGTCCCTGATTGTCTCTTTACTTAAATCACATACCGATCCCCAAGATAAGGCTTTGTATAGGCCACTTTCCTTGCTAAACGCAGATTATAAAATCCTCCGCTCATTACTGGCAAGGAAGCTATATCCGCTGCTCCCCACACCAGTTCAGTCGAACCAAAATGGGTTTAACCTAAAGTGTAACACTCCATAAACGTAGGGCGCCTTTTCAGGGTGTTAAAAGAAACCCCCTGTAGACACTCTAATGTGATAGCGATGTCAGTAGATCTTTACAAGGCGTGTGACAGCCTTAGCTGGCAATGACTGTATTGGGCACTTCTGTAGATGGGAGTGAGCAGAGGCATGTTAAGGTGGATCACCCTTTTCTATACTAGACTTACAGTAAGAGTAATAATGGGCAGAACAATATCTCTCTCATATGCAGTGCAAAGGGGCAATGAAACACGGTTGCCCATTAAGTCGGATGCTCTTTGCATTGGCAATGGGGCCATTTGTTAATATAAATACATACATATATACATACATACATACGTACATACATGGAATAGAGGGCACTTAGAGGGGCATTCCAAGGGCGGATGGTATACACGATACACGTAGTATACCAATAACCTGCTGCTATTCCTGAAAAAAGGGGACAATGGGTTGAGACCCTCAGTAGACAAAATAAATGAATTTTGGATGAACATCAAGACTCAGAGTTAACTGGATTGAAACTTGCATCTTTTCAATGTCCTCAACAGCCGACAGAATTGGGCATCACCTCGGGACCACATTCTTTTAAACATCTGGGGGTACATATTTATCTTGCAGAAGAAGACCAAAGGCCAGGAATCCAGAAGTTACGAAGCAAGCATTGAGGTGGTACGTATCATCTTGAAAAACATTACCTACATCTGTTACATGCCGCATTGAATTAACTAAAATGACAATGCTGCCTCGACTCCTATATTACTTCTCTAACTTACCAATATGCTTTGTGGACAGGCCGTGGTGTGTCTAGAAAATATAAAGCAACACAAAACAATTATCAATGATATAATATTCAAATTGCATTTTTATGTCATGATTATGCCTCTTCTTATTCTCAGTACTGGATGAAGAACAATATTTATTTCTTCCAGTGCACTGTATTGAATTTAATTTTTATTTCAAAATATTATTTTTTTCTTCATCTTAAATCTAAAGTTTCCTCAGGATCCCAATAAAATAAATATATTTCAGTCAGTATTACTTGGCTATTTCAATTTTTTTGCCTGGTAAATCCCTTTTGCTATTCAATGTAAATTAATTACCTAATGTTCTATCATTTGGATGCTCCTAACTTCATGAATGAATACTTGTTCTCAGCATTTTAATCCTTCTTGCATTGCATCAGAGATTTACAGTGAGTAAGGTACATAATCAAACTTTTCAGTCTTACTCACTATTTCTTATGGTACATATATAAAACGCAATCCATGTCTGACTTACTATATAGCAGAATATATTTTCAATTTTTCAAAAACAATCATGGCCTTTTTTCTCATTTTCTCTTAGCACAAAGAAGAACTACTTTGCTATAAAACTATAAAAATATCAAAAACAGTGTTGCCACTCACTTCTATGGGGCTTATTCACAAAGGTAAATTTACATGTGAGTAAATGGTGTATGGGAACAGTTTTTATTCATATGGACACCCATAGATCCCAACCACTTCCTCCTTTGTTTATATGCAGATTTTAAAACTAGCTTTATGGCCCATGTCTCCCTTGCTGCGCATGGCCCAAGCAAGAGAGGGGTGAGATGTAGGGCTTTTTGTCCCTTTGTTTTTTACAGAAGGGGGCAGACAGCTTGCTTTGGGTTTTAGACCTAGGAGTGATGGCCCAGTGGAATGGGTAGAGGAGACAGTCTTTAGGTATCATTGGTGCAGCAGGTGCAGTGGCACCGAGACATAGGGGTGTGAATGGCCAACTAAACCCTAACTGTGGCTTTTTTACTAACATTCCTTGCTAACATTAGGGCCCAGTTCACCTGTGCAGTGCCACTGTTGCTTTGGGCCTCAGAGAAATGGCCAAAGGGAGGGGACTATTGATGCAGAAGAGAAACCTTAGCTTGGGCCTCAGAGAAATAGCAGAGATTGGAATGGGGCAAGACGAGGGCCCATTTTTTTACCAAAGAGAAGAGGATTCAACCCACTTGTGAGGAAGTAGCTAGCAGCTACTACTTGTAAAGCTAGTGCAGTGGCACTTGGGACCAGGAGTCTGAGGGTCCCACTGCATCACAATTTTGGAATGGATGTAAATTGTGCAATTTGCTGCCGTGTAATTATGCAAAATGACAGATAAATTACACCAGGTTACATTGAATTACAGAAGGAGCATAACCCATCATTTTGCACTCTTTTCTTGGTGCAAAATGAACCCTTGTTTCGAAGATGGACATGAGAATGCCCTTTGCACTAGTAAAATATTGCTAAATGCAACAGAACACGAACAGCAGCAGCCCGCAGACACTTGTGCTCACTAAGTTTGTTGGTCCTGTGCTCCTGCAGTATAATGTAAAGTATTACCTAAATTACTCCAGTTACTCCGGCATAATTACAATTTAACCCAGACCTATCACAATTATGGCTGTCTTACACTACATAAGGGACATTGGGGCTCATAATCCTTGCTAGCATTAGAGCCAAGGGCACCCTTGCCTCATAGAGAGGGGCAACATAAGGGAGTTTTTTTCTGAAAGGGGTACAGAGCCTGTTTTAAAATTGGAGCGATGGCCACCCATGGTGGGGAAGGGATGAACGAAGCAGAGGAGACAGCCTGCTACACAGGGCCATAGCTATCATCAGTACAGCAGGTGCTGTTGCATTGGGGCCCAGGAGTGTGAGGAGATCACAACACCCCAATTATGGGGGGTAGTGTTTGTTGATCAATTTCTGTTTGTGTGTGGTGTATTTATTCTTTTGTGAGTCTCCCATTTAGTGTGGATTATGAGGTACAGAAGAAGTACCCCTGAAATGATCTCACAAGACCAGACCCCTACGCTCAGCCCTGCCCCTCCTTCTCCTCCAGTCCTTGCCAAAACGTTTTGGACAAACAACAAAGAAATTTAGATATGTGGTGGCGGGGCTCATAGCATAAATGTTTGAAAGCCTCTGCCTTCCATGTCTTGAAATAATAGTCCTTTTTTATTTTCATTTTTATCGAGCAGAGGAGATAAATACATTGAGTAGTTGCTTGAGGTAAAACAAAAAATAATATATAGATGATATAAATAAAACAGATAATACCAATCTGATCTTGATCATTAGCTGTCATATGTATAAAAATGAGCATTATTAATTTTAAGGAATTCATAGTGCAACAAATATTCCTGATGCTCTAAACAAGTTCTTAAATGCCTGACACGTCCCACATTCGTTTGATTAGAAGAGTGCGCTAGTACATTTGTAATAAAAAATAAAGAGCACTCGATACAATTCGGCCTGATTTAGAGCATCTGTTCGGAAACAAAGCACTATCCAATCTTTGCAAAAGCCATGACTCATCATCCATAACATGCGCAATAAGCAATTAAAGTGCAACAGTGCTACTCAGAAATATTATAAATTACTAAACCCATTCTAGGTACAATACGCTATCCTAAATCAAACAAGCGCTTAAGTGTATAAAAAGTGCAATAAATATTAAGGCACAACAATACTACTCAAACATATTTTCCTTTCACAAATGCATCCTCAATACGGTACATTATTCTCAATAGAAAGTGTCATAGTGCATAAAAAGTACATACTTGGGTAAAAAAGTGCACCTCAGACTGCAGAGCAAAGAAAGATAAAACGTAATTCGGGATATTTTCTAACAAACAATATCCCCAATTTCCATAAGCTATTCCCGAGTGCATGTTCATTGATGGTCTACACAAGGAGCCGGATTTGCTTTATAGGGGAAGGGTACTGGCGGACCATTCCTTCATGGTGAAGTACAGAGCTTTAACATAACCTTACACCTTATTTCAAGTATTTCCAAAGGGCATTAAACCTTTTAAGACCCCCCACATGCTTTGCGAACGCCTCCTCGAACTTCATAGTATGAGACATTTTATTCTTCCAACCCTGGACTGTTAGGATCTTAACAGTCCTCCAATTCTGGAGGATGAATGAGCGTTCAATTGTCAAAGCTATGGATATGAAGTATTGTTGGCCTTTCACCAAATAGTAAAAGGGTGGCATCTGGAACTACTGTTACCTCTATAGCCTAACCGATTGCCTCAAACAGCTACTGCCAAAAATTAAAGTGATGCGGGCATCAATAAAACATGTTGAGCCAACCTCCTTTGCCTTGTTGTTGACAGTGAAAACAATTATTAGATACCGCTGGATACATTTTATGAAGAGTTTCCAAGGTATAGTATGCCATCTATCTGGACAGGAATGACATTCTTTTAAAATTTGCCACCTGAGATTTCCTATCTCTGCAATAAATTGCCAATCTCTCTCAGATAAATGACATTGTGCTTTTTCTTCCACCCTAGAGAGAAAACTAGTGAGATCAAACTGCAAGTATAGATCCTTCAGCAGTCTGTACCAATGTCCTATTCCTAGCAATCTGCTCTTAATCAGAGCACTACTAATTTAATTTGGCTCATGAGTTTCCCTTTTTATTGTAACCTGCAGAAGGTGCTTGATCTGGCTGAAGCTTAAAAATTGTTGCGTACATTGTGGACCACTCCTAGCAGTTTAGTTCTACAGAGGATATGGATTTGCCTCATATAATAAAGTCTATTAACAACAAACAAGGGAACCCTTATAGTCGAAAGGGACCACGGGTAGTAGTGAATTATCAGAGACAGTGGTCCCTTTCAGAAATGAATATGAAGGTATAGTCACAATGCTGCAATCAGGATTGGGTATAGATGTGTTCAATGCAAAAGATATGACAAGTTTATTAACATTGGTAAAACCACAATTGATAAGGAGAACATAAAGTGAGCTGAACGTGACGGGGTAACTGGAAATCAGAAGATTTCCTTACCTCAGGCATAAAGTAAAAAGTGACTTAGTGGTAAGAATAAACAGTCAAATTAGTCACAATAACAAAGACATCTTATGCTCCGCATAATTTACTAATGTAAATAGGAGTCAAGATGTGGGTGTCGATGACGTTTCGATCCCCAACAAAGGTTATGGGATCATCATCAGGACTAGGAGATCAAGAAATGCCTGAGAAGTTGCCTAGATAGGGCAGAGGAATAGGGAAGGAGGAGAGGGGGAGAAGGGAAGAATGGGATGGGAGGGGGTTGGGGGAAACAAGGGAGCAAGGAAAAGGGGGAAAAAAGGAAAAAAAGCCAAAATAGGTCAGGAAGCGAGCGACTGAGTACTGCAATGCGCTTGCGACAAAGTGAATCGCATCATGCGGTAATTAGGGGGTAGCTAAGGCAATGCCAAGGCAACTATGTGGAAAAACGCGATTGGGACAAGGTCATGAGCCCTGTCTGACTTAGTGAGGTTAACCAGATCTGCAGAGAGGTGCTGATGCTTAAAAATACGCAATGTGAATTAGGGAGGTGCTTACGGTGAATAGTGAGAATAACTCCTGGGAAAGAAGTCCCAGTTGCAGCTGGAGCTATACGGGATCGCGGTGAAGCACGATGGGTCACGAACATAAAAACACGGGCCGGTCCAAAGTAGTGCAGCCGTGGCAGGGGTGCCAGAATGCCTGAAAGGAAGCACAGGGGTAATGGAACAGGTGGGAGCACAAGTGTGAAGTGAGAGGTAGAGGTGGGGGAGAGCTTACCGGTGCGTTCCGGCGGGAGAGCACGGTTACGTTACCACGCGGGTCGCAGTGGAACCAGGTTGGTTGGAGGAATAGGCTGTATGAAAGGAAGGGAAGTCAGTGGTGGAGGTGGGAGGAAGGCGGACGTAAGAGCCATGAATTGTGGAAGTACTCACCCGCTAAAAAGGATAACCTCACGCGAATTAACGGAGGTTCACCGGGGGCAACATCATTGTTGTAATGCGGGAATGTCTTCCGGATCAACCGGGGAATACCAAAATTGGAAGCGGCGGGGTTCTAGAAAAATTGGGGAACAGGGGATTAGCAGATTGTAAAGCGATGTCCTATGAGTATAAATAATGTGAAGTATTTCAAACGATAAGAACCCTGCTGGTCACAGGACGTTTTCCGGACACGGCTCCTCGAATATACAGGGTTCTTATCGTTTGAAATACTTCACATTATTTATACTCATAGGACATCGCTTTACCATGAGCTTCACCTATGCGCCCTAGGACTCGCTTTTATCTTTCCTGACTCAGCATCTGAGGATACATATTATTCCTCTACCCTATTGCCCTGAAGAAGCCCATGTTTGGGTAAACGCGTTGGCTGGTTCTATTTTTATGAAGCACATCTGAGAATAAAAAGACCAGAAACGAATAATTGCAAACTGTCTGTTATTGATGTGCTCGTGTGTATTAGACTGTTTTGTGTCTATATATTGCCTCTCATCCAACCAATGTATATAGCTATATTTATGGTCTACAAGCAGCAAACCATTTGAGGTGGGCAATATTTCTTACAATTTGTGACTAGATCTGGTGGTGCAGTCATCTATGACCCAGCAGCTTGTTCTTCCTTTTTTTCTGCTTTGGCATTTGGCATCTCTTAAGCGCCTCCTGAATTTCTGTAGACGTTATAGGCTTCAGTAATGACTGAGAAAGAGAGTTAGATAGACTTGGAAGTTGAGTGGTATCATAGTACTGTTCAATGCTAGTCATTGACACAGTATATTGTGTCTGATAGATGTCACAATAGTCTATACCAGTTGTCCCGTAGTAGGGTTCTCTTAAAATTTTAGCGCAGCCTTTTCACTTTTAGTTCTAGTGGACCAGGGCAAAAACTTGCCAATATGTTGGTTTTCTTCATATATTTTTTGTTAGTAGGGTTTGGAATTATTAATCTCCTCCAAAATAAAATAATCTCTAAGGTTTTGTTTTGCTTTTGCTAATAAGCCCACCACTGGCTCTATTCCGGAATTCCGCTCCCTTATATCATACTCACTGTCTAGTGCTGCCTGCAAACTCGCTACCTGTTGGGAGCGTTCCTTATTCTGGTTTGCTTTAAAGGCAATAATCCTGCCCCTTAATGTTGCCTTAAAAGCCTCCCAGATGGTGAGCAAAGAGCCTGTTGCACTGTTGATGGCAAAAATCTCTGGGATGAACTGCCTCATTTCCGTGACCCATTGAAGATTTGAAAGCAAAAATCTATCTAGCTGACATCTGAGTCTGTCCCTTTTATTTAAACCTATATCCACTACTACAGAGACCAATGAATGGTCTGAAAAAGCATTGGTCTAAATATCCGATTGCCCTCTGCTCAGTGATTTCGAAGCTAAAAAGAAATTCTATCTGTGAGGCACTTTTAAATCCCTATGAGAAACATGTGTATTGTTTGACATTTGGATAGTCTTCTCTCCAAGGGTCCAACAACAGATAGCTGGACTTCAAAGCTTCTATTGTTCTTTTCATCTTCGGTTATAACTGTTCTTTATTCCTATTTGATGTATCTTTAACCAAATCTTGAATAAAATTTAAATCCCCTCCAAAAATCAAAGGACCTATTGCCCCCAGAGCCACTTCATAAAGCTGGGTAAGATAGTCGATATCATCATTTATTGGGCCATAATAACTAATTAAATTTAGTCTCCATCCATTGATTGCTACTGTGACCCTGTTACAAATGGGGGTCTCTAGTTGGCAGGTTGTTACCCTGTCCAAGTAAGGACCCTTCTTCCTAGTCAGGATAAGTGGGATACACTACTGAAATAAACCCTGCTCACCCACTTGAAAGCTTTTGCACATAGCTAACAGTAATGCAGTGAAAACACTACAAAAGGACACCACACCAGTTTAGAAAAATATCCAATATTTTTATATATCCAAAACAAGTCCAAAATCTATAAAAATCAACAATACAGTTCTCAAGAATCAAAAATAGGCTTAAAATACAGTTCCTTGAAGGTGATAGCTCCATCCGGGGCTATCACTGCGTCATGAACAACAAATCCAAACAGTTCTGGCTGACCGCGGCGTCGCGGGCCAGCTATGGTGCCAGGAAGACCCATGAAACAGTACCTTTAGAAATGCAGGGCGTCGACAAACTCTTGCTGAGCTCCGAAGAGCCGACGTCCACAGGTGTCGGTTCCGGTGGTCAGTGCAGAAGTTGTCGGGCCCTTGAAGTCACACACGTTGCAGATCGAACTCCTCACGGTTGAGGTCAGGAGCGCTGGCGTCGGGATTGCAGTGCGAAGTGCAGCGGTGCGGCGTGTGGTGCCCTCAGGTCACGGTGCAGGCAGCTGCTCAGTGACGGTCATCCAGCGGCGTCGGTGAGTCCAGGGCTGCGGTGCGAAGTGATGAGGTGCTCTTCGCGGTGCTGGCAGGTCACGGTGCTAGCAGCGTCGTCGTCGTTGCTGAAGCACTGTCATCGGCTGACAAACTGGATAGCGCCGGCATTGGTAGACCAAAGCTGCAGTGCGGGATGAGGACGGTGCTCCTGTAACTTACGAGCGGTGCCCTCGAACCACGGTGCAAGCAGCTGCATCAGTGTCGGTGTGGAGCGGCATCGTCAGAGATACCAGTGCGGTGCCGTGAAGCGAGGCGGTGCGAAGTGCGGTGCCCACAGGTCAGGGTGCAAGCAGCGGCTCGGTGGCAGTATCGGGTGTCGCCGTCGGTGAGACCAGGGTTGAATGAATGAATGATTAGACACTTATAAAGCGCATGGCTACCAAAGGCTTCCCAGCGCTAAAGACAGAGCCCAAACCACGAAAAACGGAAAAATCAGGAGAACAGAAAAGTTTTCAAACGTTTACGAAATAAAAGGTGGTTAGCTTCAAGCCGAATAAGATCTGGTAGCTGATTCCAGCATTTTGCAGCGATGACAGAGAATAGACGGCCACCGCTCCTAGCTCGGTTGACTTTAGGAACATTAGCAAAATGTTTTTTCTCAGAACGAAGGGATCTTTTCGGAAGATACGGGGAAATAATGGATCTTAAAATAGGAGGAGCACTATCCGTCATTGATTTGTGGGCAATACATAAGGCCTTAAATTGGATTCTTTCGGCCACTGGCAGCCAATGCAGAGAAGTAATATAGGGTTTGGCAGACTCCCTATTGCTGGCCTGCATAAGGAGTCGAGCTGCACAGTTTTGAACTGTTTGAAGTTTCTTTATAGTCGAGCAGGGGAACCAAGATAGAGCACATTGGCATAATCAAGTCTTGAGAGAATAAGGGCTTGTACCAACAGTTTCCTGGCATTAAAAGGCAGGAGGGGCAAAATCCTCCTAATCATTTTCAAGATTCCATAGCAGGTACCTGCCACCCTATTAGCCTGTACCCTGAAGCTCAAGTTAAGATCCAGACAAACTCCAAGGCTTTTTATTTGATCTTTAGGGGGGGGCATAGCCCCTAGGCATTTGGGCCAAAAAGCGCCACTCTCCAAGTTGGTAGTCTTACCTAGAAACATGAGTTCAGTTTTAGCAGCGTTCAGCTTTAGGAAAGAAGAGTCCATCCATGCTGAGACCTTTTCCAAACAATTGGCCAGCATAGACTTATTGTTGTCTAAAAGCTTAAGGGACACAATAAGCTGAGTATCATCATCATACGTGACGATCTTGACCCCAAAAGGCTCAACCACCTCAGCCAAAGGGCGCATGTAAACATTAAAAAGTGTGGGGCTCAGGGAGGAGCCCTGAGGAACCCCACACTGCAACGGCATCCATTCTGAGGTGGCATCGTCCTCAAAAACTTGAAACAACCGACCTGTCAAAAAAGATTCAAGCCATTTAAGAATAGTTCCCGTCACCCCATTCTCTCTGAGTCTTGCTATCAACAATTGGTGATTGACCGTGTCGAAGGTCGCGCTGAGATCAAGCAATATAATAGCTGCGGACCCTCCGACATCAAGTATCTTCCTTGATTCTTCAATCACCGCAAGCAGGGCTGTTTCGGTGCCTTGCTGGGGTCTAAAGCCCGTTTGGGAGAAATGGAGACGATCATTCGCCTCCAGAAAAGCGGAGAGAATGCAGTTGACGTATTTTTCGCTTATTTTAGCAAACCCAGGCAAGAGAGAAATCGGGCGGTAATTAGTGAAAACCTCGGGATCCAGGGTAGGCTTCTTCAGAAGGGCTCTAACCATAGCCCGTTTCCATAGGGAGGGGACAACCCCAGAAGAGAAAGAGCTTTTGACCAGATCCAGAATAACGGGGGCGACGGAGTCAAATACCTGATTGAGAATACTCGGGGGGGCAGCATCACAAGGGGAGCCAGATTTCAAACGATCCAAGTGCATTTTTAAAACTTTCATGTCCATAAATGGAATGGAATCAATAGAGGGGTTTAAAGATTGGGGTTGATCCTCAGTCAAGGGGGGCTTGCCGAGGCCAATAGGGGAGGGAAGGCAGTGTAAATGTCTTCAATTTTCTTATAGAAGAAGTGGGCCAAATCACTGCACCGTCCTAGGGAGTCCGCTGGGGGCAAAGGGGGCTCAGGAGGATGCAGGAGTGATTTAGTTATTTTAAAAATTTCACGGGGGAATTAGAGGCTAAAATAATTTTCTTTTCATAATAGCCAGATTGAGCAGTTCTAATTTCTGCCTTATAAGCCTTCACGGCATCTCTATATTTGGTTTTCTCACAAGTGGAGAAGTCCTTTCTCCAACTTCTCTCGAGACGCTTACACAGCTGTTTCAACTCTCTAAGTTTAGGAGAGTACCATGCTGCGCCATGCCCCACTTTTCTGCTGGAAATCCAGTTTTTGGGGATTAAAGTATCTAATGACGTCTCAAGCCATTGTTTCACCTTAATGTTGTTGGATTCAGGGTCAATACCAAGCACAGGTCTCATATTGTCAAGAGTAGACGCCCAGGCCTCCATGGAAAGTTTAGACCAATTTCGGTTCCAGGATTTTACCCTTTCCCGTGGATGCCCACCCTCCTGTGGGTTCCAAACAAAGGGAACCACATAGTGGTCGGACCAGGGGATAGGTATAGGTTTATCCACTATGAGGCTATCAATATTAGAAAAGAGCGGGTCAAGGAGGTGTCCTTTGATGTGGGTGGGACCGGCGACTTTTTGCTTAAGGGCCAAAGCCTCCAAATAGTCAGTTACAACCTCAACGTCAGGGAGGACGCCAAGTCAAAGTGGATATTGAGATCACCCAATAATGAAAAATTAGAAGAGGAGCTCACAGATTTAGCTATGATTTCTGGGAGCTCCCTACTAAAGTGTCCAGTTGGTCCCGGCGGCCGGTAGACAAGAACGCCAGAAAAGGTGCAGGTAGGGGAAAAGCCAAGAGCAAAAAAACAGCTCTCACAATCAGGGATTAGGCCAGCTGTAATTTGGCAGCTAAAGTCATCTTTATAAATGATAGCTAGACCCCCACCCCTACCCAACTCACGATCTTGTCTCTGAATAAAATAACCCGGGGGCAATGTTTGAACTACCGCCGGATCAGCAGTATTCGAGAGCCAAGTTTCGGTGAGAAACAGGGCATCAAGTTCATTATCCTCCAGTAGTAGACGAAGTTCAGTGGCGTATTTAGGTAATGAACGGCAATTCAGAAGGGACATTCTGAGGGATTTTTTCAAACTAGGGGAATCTTTGACAATGGACTTAAATGAGGTTCCAAGCATAAAGGGGCAGTGTAAGCATTTATTGTAATGATTATCTAGAATCATAGAGTGCCTACATTTAGGGGTACCGACTCTCTAAGGTGAAGCAATTGATTAGAGGTATAGGAGAGCTTACCTCTTATTAGAGGACCAGGGGTACTGGCCCCAGGGCCCGGTTGGGCGCGGACGGGCGCAGACGGGCTTGCCTTAAGCGCGCCTTTGGCGCGCCAGCGGCGCGCCCGCTGCGCGGCCGCTTCATCCGCCCCTTAAGAGGTGCAAAGTGCGGCGGTGCCCTCTGCAATGCCTTCAGGACACAGAGTCGGCAGCGGCATAGTGGACGGCGTCAGTTTGCTTTTTCTTCTGTTGCAGCACAAAACACACAGTTCCTAGTGCTGGTAGCAGATGAACTTGAAGTCTTTGCTGTTCCTGAGACTTCTTGAACAGGGGGCACGCTCTACCTCAAGCCCTTGGAGAAACTCACAGAGAGAAGTTGCAGAGATTCAGTCCAGTCCTTTCACTGCCCAAGACAGAAGCAGCCACTGCAGGCCAACACAGCAAAGCACTCAGCAAAGTGGTAGTTCCTCCTCACAGCTTCTCCAGCTCTTCTTCTTGGCAGTCTTCTTGGTCCAAAAGAGTTCTCAGCAGGATGATGAAAGTACAATCCAGTCCTTTCCCTGCCCAAGAGAGACAGAAGCAGCAAGCAGCAGGCCAACACAGAAGTGCATGCAGCAAAGTGGCAGTTCCTCCTGACAGCTTTTTCAGCGCTTCTTCCTGGTAGGTTCCGTAGTTCAGCAGTAATCTAAAGCTCTGGGGTCTGGGCCCCAATATTTATACTCAGTTTCTCTTTGTTCTTTTGGGCCGAGAGTGTCTGTGCTCAGCCCAAACCAGTTCTGTCCTCTCTGGTCCAGCTTCCCGTTAGGAGGTGGAGACAGCATTGTCCAAGGTAGACAGAGCCTATTCAGGTGCAAGGGAAATCTCTTCCCCCCACTCTAAATGCAGACCAGGCCTATTCAGGTGTTAGTGAAAACTCCTCCCACTACTCTGAATGCAGCCCAGGTCTATTCAGCCTAGCCATGACTCATTCAGGAAAGGCAGGACACACATCAACCCCCCCAGTGGCTGTCTGAGAGAATGCACATCCCCAGCCCCTGTCATTCCAAAGCCAGACAGTCAATCCACAAACCAGCAGAGGCACACAGGATGGCTAAGCAAGAAAATACCCACTTTCTCAAAGTGGTATTTTCAAACACACAATATAAAAATCATCTTTACTAAAAGATGCATTTTTTTATATTCTGAGTTCAGGCATACCAAACTCCATCTTTTTATCTTGTCCCAATGGGAAGTTATACTTGTAAGATGTTACAAAGTATTTCCCATTCTATCCTATCGAACTGATAGCCTTTCAATAGTGAACAATTAAATACACTATATTTCACTATCAGGACATGTCACACACACCAGTACATGTCCTACCTTTCACATACACTGCACCCTGCCCACAGGGGTACCTTGGGCCTACCTTAGTGGTGTGTTACATGTAAGAAAAGGGAAGGTTAGGGCCTGGCAAGTGGGTGCACTTGCCAAATCGACATGGCAGTCACAACTGCGTGCAGACACTGCAGTGGCAGGTCTGAGAACCCTTTGAAAGGTTGCTTGTGTGGGTAGCACAATTAGTACTGCAGGCCCACTAGCAGCATTTGATGTACAGGCCCTGGGCACACACAGAGCACTGTACTAGGGGCTTAGTAGTAAATCAAATAAGTCTATTATGGAAACACCAATCCATAATAACAATTTACACAGAGAGCATATGCACTTTAGCACTGAATAGCAGTGGTAAAGTGCCCAGAGTCCTAAAACCAACAACAATAGGGTCAAAAACAGGAGGCCAAAGAGCAAAAAGTCTGGGGGTAAACCCGCTGAAAAAGCCAAGTCTAACAGACCCATATCCATCTGCCTTATGGATCCCTGGTCACCTCCCTGACCTCCCAATCAATATTATTCCCTAGCAATATTGCGACACCCCTTACCGCAGCCTGTGCTGATGCAAAGAATGCATGGGAGTGCCTGCGTGGGACTGACAGCTTTGGGATATTGCTCTTTAGATGGGTCTCTTGTAAAAAGATGACCTCTGGGGAAAAAGAAGATAGCCACCCCAGCAAACTGCTGTATTTACCTTTGTTAGTTAGCCCATTAACATTGCACAAAAGAATCTGAACCTTGCATTTCACAGGAAATGACATCATGAAGTATTTTTATAAATCCCTCTTTGCTCCTGACACCAACCATTTACGATCATATTATCAAACTTTAATAATAATTTCTGTTCTTCATAGCTCTGCTTTTTTTTCTTTTTGCAAAAGTGTTCCCAGTGTCGCAACTTGTAATGTTCTTACCAGTTCTGGTGTGTTGGAGAGATTCTCTGCTTCAGTTCTTGAGGGCTCTGGTCTGTCATTTGTTCTGTCCGATGCAAATTGGGTTGGGCAGAGGACAAAAAATACTGTTAGAGAATCCAGAAATTCTTTCAACTTATTCGGATTTCCGGAGGAGTGGTGGTAGAGACTGTGGGTACATCAGAAGTCTTAGCAGCCAACACTTGGCTTTCTTCACATAACTGTTGTAATTCTTCGGCTTTTTGTTGAATAGTCTGCATTAACGCCTGTGTCGCTTCTACTGGTCCTTCAGGAGGTGATGTTTGAGGAATATCAATAGCATCAGTATCAAAACGGGTTTTTGGGCGTTGCAATCTGTCACGACTTGTAATGTTCTTACCAGCTCTGGCGTGTTGGAGAGATTCTCGACTTTGGTTCTTGAGGGTTCTGATCTGTCTGAGGTAAGGGTGACTCTTTCTGGTAGCCACGGTGCTGCCGACCTCGAAAAGCCAGAGCAGACGGTGCCTTCCAAAAGGAGTCCCAAGAGGAAAAAACCCTGTAGGGAAAAACCTCTAATGGAGATGGAAACTCCAGAAAAGGAAGGAAAGAATGCACAAAAAGAGCAAACACCAGCAAGGACGGAAAAATGAAGGCAAGGAATCCAAAAAGAAGTAGAAGGCTTCAAGGAATCCAAACTGGAACAGAAAGCGTCAAACGGAAACAAGGATATGCCAACTGGAAACAAAGATTCACCAGGCAGGAGCACAGGTCACCAACAGGAGCGAGGACACACCAGCAGGAGCGAGCAAAGAAATGAAGGATTCAGCCCCTTAAATACCCATGAACAGGAAGTGACCATACAGGAATTGAGTAACCAACATCTTGGATAAGGAAAAGGATAATGAATAGAATAGAATAGGAAGGCTGCCATCTGGGAATGGTAGAGCAAATACTTCCCAAGACCTTCTGGGACCTAGATTGTGGAATCATGGGAAGGCAACAAGATGGCCTCAAGAAGAATAAAGAAAGAAAAATATATCACCCAGTGAAAAAAAGGTAAGTACCCAACATGTGAAAAATAGGAAGTTGCAGCTCCAATACTGGACCTGCGTCATTCCTAATATGCCAATATTAAATAACGGGCCGCCACGTAGGTCTGTGGCGTCCCCGACACAAAAAGGGAGTAGGCATCGTGGAAAGCACCCTTTATGGCAGAACAGCAACAGCGGGCCGCCGAGAAGCACCGCGACGCGCCCGATGGAAAGCGGGAGGCACCGCGAGCTGCACCGCAGCCCGTGATGAGGAAGCAGGCAGCACTGTGGGCAGACTCATGGCCCGTGGTGCAACAGTAGCGCTCCCCCGAAGCCCCAGGTTTGTTGAGGAAAAGCCGAAAAAAACAGCAGACAAGAACAGGAGCGTGAACTGAATCAGCATCCTCCCAAAAGCTATCACTGGGAGGATATCCTTTCCAATGGATAAGGAATTGCAAGCGGTTCCTAAAGAAACGGGAGTCACAGATTTCCTGGACCTCGCACCTGGAATGCTGTCAACCAAAACAGGAGGTGGACGAGAAAAACACTAGTATAAGGATCCGAAACATAGGGTTTCAACTGTGAAGTATGGACAACAGGGTGTATCTTTCACGGATGTGTTAGGTTTAGACGAAAAGACACAGGGCTGACCACTTGAGTGATTTTAAATGTTCCATAAAAGCAAGGTTTGAATTTACTACGTGACAAGTGGTGAGTCAAAAACTTTGAGGAAAGCCAAACTTTACTATCAACCTGGTATGATGAAGACTGACGTCGAAGGACGTCAGCAGTGTCTTTCATTTTCTTTTTGGCAGCCTGAAGATTAATATGGACTTTTTGTCTGACCACTCGGAGATGTCGGATAAAAGAGGCTGCTGCTGGAACTGAAGTAGTATCATGTAAAACAGATGGAAAGGTCCTAGAATGGTAACCATATAAGCAGAAAAATGGGGTAGTGTTGGAGGCACTATGGACTGTGTTGTTATTGGAATATTCTGCTAATGGTAGATATGAGGACCAATCACTTTCGGTAGAGTTGCAAAAGCAACAAAGGTACTGTTCTAGCCCCTGATTTAGGCGTTCAATTTGACCATTAGTCTGGGGATGAAACCCTGAGGATAAGGCTACTTCAATATGAAGGGACTTGCAAAAGTGTTTCCAGAACTGTGATATATACTGAGGGCCTTGGTCGGATATAATGATCCGTAGAAGACCATGATGGTGGTAAATCTCCTGTTTGAAGATCTTTCGCAGTTCTTTTGCAGTAGGTAATTTCTTTAAAGCAGTGAAATGTGCCATTTTGGAAAAGAAGTCTACTGTCACCATAATGACTTGGTTACCTGCAGAAGGAGGCAGAGAGGATATGAAATCAGTGGATATGGTATGCCATGGAGCCGGTGGAACAGGTAGGGGCTAAAGTAACCCCACTGGTTTAGTGTGTAGTGTCTTGGCCTGGGCACGGACAGGAGGATACATAGGTTTCAGTATCCTTTTCTTATCAATGGCCACCAAAAAGAACAAAGCAGTAATTCAAGAGTATTTTTAAAACCACGATGACCAACAACGGGAGAATCATGACACATTTGCAAGGCTTCTAGTTGTACCCTTTAAGTTGGGAGGAATAATGCCCTTCCATAGTAGTAGTGTTGCTCACATTGCGTAATCTGACCGTTTAGCTTCTCCCACTCTTATTCTGGTTTAGGGAGGTATACTCTGACTGGACTCTGTCTAGGAACGATTGAACTGTGCCAATAATTTGTTGTGGCTTGATTATGTTTTGTTGTGGGTGTGTTGGACCTTCCGGATAGTGACGGGATAAGGCATCTGCCAGACTGTTCTGAGACCCGGTTATAGGTAATGGTAAAATAGTATTGGCTAAAAAAGTTAGCCCACCAGGCCTGGTGACTGTTCTGACACTGGATACTGCGAGACATTGTAGATTCCTATGATCTGTTCTGATTTCAAACGGTTCCTTGGTACCCATTAAGAACTGTCTCCATTCACGACAGGCTAACTTCATGGCTAATAGCTCTCGTTCGAAAACAGAGTAGTTTCTCTCGGAATCTGACAGGACATGATATAAGTAAAAAACAAGATGTTCCAGCCCGTTGTCTTCTTGTTGTTGGAGAAGCACAGCACCTATTGCTCTGTCTGATGCATCTGTTTCTACAATAAATTTCCTTGTTGTATCTGCATGACGTAAGACAGGAGCTTGAGTGAATGCCTGTTTCAATGACTGAAAGGCTCTTTCAGCAGCTTCAGTCCATTTGAATCCTTGTAGAAGGTTTTCCTTCTTTAAGGTTTGGGAGATGTAACTCGTACGGAGAGCAAAAGTATTGATGAATTGGCGATAGAAGTTTGTCAAGCCTAAGAAACATTGGGTTTCTTTGATGGTTGAAGGCCAAGGCCATTCTAGAATAGCTTTTACCTTTTGTGGATCCATGGCAATACCTGTCTTGTTGATCCGGTAACTCAAATATTACACTTCAGTTTTGTCGAACTCATACTTTTCAGGCTTACAGAAAAGACTGTTTTGATGTAGTCTTTCCAGGACTTGAGTGACGTGTGCATAATGTAACTCAGGAGCAGCTGAATAAACCAAAATGTCGTCTAGATATATTACATCAATCTGATTTAGGAGATCAGAGAACACGTTATCCATGAATCTTTGAAAGACGGAAAGAGCATTGGTTAGTCCAAAGGGCATAACTCGATATTCTAAATGGCCCAAGGGTGTTCTGAATTAGGTTTTCCACTCATCTCCTTCTTTGACTCGAAGGAGATGATAGGCACCCTAAGGTCTAATTTGGTAAAGACTTGTGCCCCTCTAACAGTTTACAAGCTATCCTTAATCAAGGGTAAAGGATAACAATCTTTTATAGTGATCGTGTTCAGACCTCTGAAGTCTATGCAAGGCCGTAGGTCTTTATCTTTTTGGATACGAAGAAGAGGGGTGCCCCAGCAGGTGATGAGGACCGAATAATCAATCCACTTTGAAGGTTTTATTCAAGATATTGTCTAAAGATTTCCTTCTCAGGCTCAGTAAGAGAGTACACTCTTCTAAAAGGTACTGTCACTCCAGGTTCTAGAGGAAAAGCACAATCAAACTCCCTGTGAGAGGGCAGTGTCAGGTTCTTCGTTTCTGAAACACATCTGCATACCTTTGGTAATGACTAGGAACACCTTGGACTGTATTAGCAGAGTTACATGCTTGCTCTTTTACTATAGGCATCACTTTAGGGGACCAGTATTCCTCAGTAGGATAACAGAATTGAAGACAAAAATGAGACAATAAGGAAATAGTCCTCGTTTCCCAATTAATGTAAGGATTATGTCTGATCAGCCAGGGTTTTCCTAAAATCATGATATGATTGGGTGAGGCTATCAAAACAAAGGATAAATATTCTTGGTGTCTTCCAAAAGTTAGTTGTAGTGACGGTGTCATTTCTTTGACTGGTCCAGAAACAAGAGAAGTGCCGTCTACTGTATGTACTTGTTCTGGAGCCTCTTTCGGACTATGGCACATTTGTCTCTCTGTAGCCTATCTTTCATCCAAATATATTCTGCTGACTCCACAATCTAACAGTGCCAGTAAACTTTCTTTAGTACCATCAGACAACTGCAGAAACATAGGCAGAAGAAAAAGAGAATTCAAGGTCTCTTTTGACGTGCAGATTGAAGGTATCCCAGACCAGACCATCCCGTCCTCTCCCTTCTTACAGAGGATGGGATCTGGCTTATGGGTAGGACAATTGCGAATTACATGACCAGAAGCACCATAATATAGGCACAGTCCTTGTTTTCTCCTGCATTCTTGTTTGGCCTCAGACAGCGGTCCTCTAGTCAGGCTTATTTACATTGGTTCTTCTCCTGATGAAGGGAGTGTTTCTGGTACAGGGGCTTCTGTTCTGTGAGTGCTAGTTCATATCATTCCTGTATGTGGATGGACACGTGATTTTCACCTTTCCAATCGACGTTCATTGAGACCCTGCTCAACAGACAATGCTAAATCCATTAATTCAGTCATGGTTTGGATGCGAGGAGAATATACTAATTCATCTTTAATGTCTTCTCCTAGACCTCTGCGAAAAAGAGTGACTAATGTTCATTCCACCCAAGTGGTCTCTGCGGCCAGTTGTCGAAAGTGTGTGATGTATTCCAGGACATCCTGATTTCCCTGTTGAACCTCACACAGGGCTTCTTCTGCTGAGGTCTCCAATCCGGGTCTTTGAAACATTTCTTTAAAGGCAGCAAGAAAGGACATGTAATTTGACAACTGATGATCTTCCGAGGCTACCAAGGGAGTCGCCCAGGCCAATGCAGGACCAGACAAGGCACTAATCAGATACCCATTCTTTGTTCTATCTGACGCAAATTGGGTTGGGCGGAAGACAAAAAATACTGTTAGAGAATCCAGAAATTCTTTCAACTTATTCGGATCTCCGGAATAACGAGGAGTGGTGGTAGAGACTGTGGGTACATCAGACGTTTTAGCAGCCAACACTTGGCGCAAGGCTACATTTTCTTCACGTAACCGTTGTAATTTTTGGGCTTGTTGTTGAATAGTCTGCATTAACGCCTGTGTTGCTTCTACTGATCCTTCAGGAGGTGATGTTTGAGGAAGATCCATGGCATCAGGATCAAAACGGGTTTTTGGGCGTTGCAATCTGTGACGACTTGTAATGTTCTTACCAGCTCTGGCGTGTTGGAGAGATTCTCGACTTTGGTTCTTGAGGGTTCTGGTCTGTCCAAGGTAAGGGTGACCCTTTCTGGTAGCCACGGTGCTGCCGACCATGAAAAGCCAGAGCAGACGGTGCCTTCCAAAAGGAGTCCCAAGAGGAAAAAACCCTGTAGGGTAAAACCTCTAATGGAGACAGAGACTCCAGGAATGAAAAGGAAGGCAAGAATCCACAATAAGAGCAAAGACCAGCAAAGAAGGAAAAATGAAGGCAAGAATTCCAAAAAGAAGTAGAAGGCTTCAAGGAATCCAAACTGGAACAGAAAGCTTCAAACCGAAACAAAGATACGCCAACAGGAAGCAAAGATTCACCAGGCAGGAGCGCAGGTCACCAACAGGAGTGAGAACACACTAGCAGGAGTGAGGAGTTTTGCAACGCAAGGAAATGAAGGATTCAGCCCCTTAAATACCCATGAACAGGAAGTGACCAAAAAAGGAAGTAAGTAACCACCATCTTGGATGAGGAAAAGGATAATGAACAGAATTGGAAGGTCGCCATCTTGGAATGGTAGAGCAAATACTTCCCAAGGCCTCCTGGGGCCAAGATTGTGGAATCATAGGAAGGCAACAAGATGGCCTCAGGAAGAATAAAGAAAGAAAATATATCACCCAGTGAGAAAAAGGTAAGGAAATAGTGCCCAACATGTCAAAAATAGGAAGCTGCAGTTCCAGTACTGGAACTGCGGCATTCCTAACATTCCTAACATGCCAATATATAATAACGGGCCGTTGGGTAGGTCTGCGGCATTCCTGACACAAAAAGGGACTAGGCACCAATGCCAGAACAGCAACAGCGGGCTGCCATGCAGCACCGCAACACGCCCGATGGAAGGAGGAAGGTGCTGTGGGCTGCACCGTGGCCAGTGAGGAAGAAGCGGCATGCACCGCCGGCAGACTCATGGCCCGCAGTGCAACACACCTCCCCTCCCCAATAGCCCAACCTCGAAAACCCTAGTGTCCCCTAGAAAAACCCCCAACAGGAAGGGGAAAGCCCACCTAACACCCTTCCCTCTTTTTGTGCCCCCTTGGTGTGGCACTAGAGGTCTCAGCCCCGGTGTTGGTCGCCGTGAGACCAGCAGGCCCCAAGCCCTTTACTATCTGGATCACCTTTATGGACTAGCTGATGTATCCTAATCCACTGTATCACTGCTTAACCTGGCCTCCCGTTATTTAACTGCCGCAAAATCTCTTTCGCCTGCTTGATTGAATGAAAAATTTGAAAATGCCCTTTTACAGGGACTTACAGTTTTGATTGTTGCACCATGGCCGCCTGTATTCCCTGACTCTTAAACTGATCCAGCATTGACTTAAACTCCTGGCACTGTCTCGCAGCCATAGCTGACATGTCCGAAAAAATAGTAAAACAAAATGTATCAGATGTCTGAAAGCCTCTTGACTTAATGGCCACTGTAATGATTGATTCCTTGATTCGGAAGTCCCCAAAGTTTACGAGAAATGCACGTGGATATTTTGCATTAGTCTGTTGATGGATGGGACTCGATGAGCCCTCATGATCGAATGGCAGTCTTTACTGGGCCCCTCCCCCGTAAAGACATATTTCTGAATAAGGTCCAAGATAAATTTAAAGGGATCTTGACCCGCTTCCTGTCCTTCTGGGATACCCACAAAAAGTAAATTTGACCGCCTGGATCGATATTCAAACTCTTCAAGCTTGATCCGAGTGTCTTCCAGCTCCTGGCTATACTTTGTTTGGTAACTCATAATTTTTCTGAGCATCTTCGAGATCGGAGATACACTGCTCTGCAAGAGTTAGCCTTTGATTTAATTGTAAGATTTTATCATTGACAGTGTCGAGCTGGCATTTTTCTTCCTTGTGGGACTTTTCTTGAAATAATAGTCCTTGATATTCTTTCCTTCCCTTGGTACCTCATTGCATCCATTCTTGTGCATCTATCTGCCTCAATGATTGCAGAATCTGTTTGAGTATCATAGACTCAGAGCACCTAGTGAATTGCTGTGAAGCCAGGAACTTCAGAGGTGGATCAGGTCTTATTTTCTTTGCTTTTCCTTCCTTGTATTGATACGGCATCAGCTTTCCCTTGTCTTCCTGACATACATGTAATAATATATGAGATCCTAGAAAAGAATCAAGAACACCTTGCATGTCTAGAGTTCGCACACTTCATTGATTTTCAAAAAACTCAGGTTCTTGGGGTCAGTCCATACTGTTAGTGGATGTTTGGACCCTTCTAAATAATGTCTCCAGTGAGCAAAGGCATCCTTGACTGCAAGTGACTCTCAGTCAATGACGATGTTGTTTCTCAGAGGGGCTGCTATGGTTCATGAATATATGTTACTGGATGAATTTGTTGCATTTATGGGTGATTTGGGGGCACTATGGCACCAAAAGCGAAAGAGGATGCATTGGTCACTACAAAAATGCTTGGGAGGAAAAAGGATATCTCAAAATTGTAGGGGAGATTAATGTTTTTTTCAGGGGTGAAAAGCATGTTCTTCTTCTGTTCCCCACTGAAAAGATGTATCTTTGTTTGGGAGTTATGTGAGCTTAACTACCTGTGAGATGTTCTCAATGAAATGTCTGTTAAGCTTGTGAACTGTAAACATTTTTGAATCTGCTTAACATTTGTTGGTGGTAATCATTCTAACACAGTTTTGATCTTTTTAAAATTCTATTTGTATACTTTTATCTGAAATAAGAAATACCATGAATGATACAGGGTTGGTTCAAAAATGCATTTCTCTGTATTGCATAGAAGGAATTCTTAAGAAGTTACAGGACCACTTCCCTCATATGGACTCAGTGTTGTTCCAATGTCTCTGAAAATACCAAAATATCATCTGCGTAGATGAGAATCCAAGGTTTCTAATATGTGCCTTAAAACACGTTATGAAATGCTGGAAAGCAAACATAACATTGCATAGCCCCAAATGCTTGACCAGATACTCATAATGCCCATACTTTTTGATAAAGGCTGTCTTCCATTAATCTCCTTCCCTGATCCTGAATAGGCCTGGTGAAATTTGATATATGCTTGAGTAATTAGCATAATTCCATGTTACTCTTTCTGTGCAAAATTTTCTAAATTACTATGTGGCGCCACATCACATAGTTACATGTGGTTCACTGTAAAAATGTACTACATATGCACCATTCGCTGTAAAAGTCATAGTAAAATTGTACTGTAGATGCATTGGAACAACAGGAAAGACAGAGCACTACCGGGTGTTGTTTGCAATGCTTTTGTTGTTTTGCACTACTTTTTTAGTGTTAAATGAATCCTTGTATCTGAAGTAGACAAAAGGACGCATTCACGCTAAAATACAGTGACAAAGGCTACTTTAGAATTTTGCATTCTTATGTGTAATTTTGCATAATTGTGCTGAAATTTTGCAATAATTATAGAAAAGCAAACTCTGCAACTTACTCACACCCTAAACCTGACCATGTTGTAAGCACTTCCGAGATCTATTTTTAAGAATACTTCCTGTAATTTATACAAGGGCAATACTCACCATCCAGTTTGGGAATAAAAAGGTAGGAGCTCCATCAGTAGATACTAAATGTTAGATGACTCCCTCTTCAAGATTTTCTTCCAGACAAGTTTTCAAAACTGTAACTTTCTTACGAATGAGAGGATAGATGTGTCCATGAGGTATCTTGGCTGAGGTTGCAGCTCTGTAGCACAGTCATAAATGTGATCTGCTGTCATGGTATTGGTCCTTATTTACTGAACACAATTCAGAATTCCAAGTAGACTGGTGCAATAGTACAGTTCCCGGTCTTCTCTTGCAGGACAAAGCATATCAAGGATTACATAATTGTAGCACGGATCTGGGCCAGCAATGTTGAGTACAATAATCAGATTTAACAGTTATGTGTTCTTCTACCCAGGCAATTAAAGGGTTGTGTTTTCTGAGCCATGCTGTTGATAACACCCAAGGAAACATGGGAGAAGCAATAACATCAAAAATGAAAGTCTCTTGGGGTCCAAAATCCTACACCAGAAAGGTAGATTTTGTTTCCCACTGTATCTAGCCTGAGCTTAAATGGATTCTGATGATTGTTAAGATGGGTTCTGCCACAGTCTACTCTTTCAGATGAATCTCCTTGAGTGTGCAGAATGTTGTGTCGATTAAACAATCAAAGCACTACAGTCGATCATTAGTCACTCTTAGATGGAAACAAATTATTTTATTAGCAAACAGTTTTTTCTTAGCTATACTCACCCAGGGTTTGCTGCATATGGGTAAGCATTCTAGTTTTCTAGAAGTAATGGCAATTTCGGAAAAAATGCCCACCTTTACCATAGTATAGACATAACCCTTCCTTTTTCTTCGTTTCATCTCTTCATTGGCCAGAGTCTTCAGTTGGAGAGCCAATTTGCATGGGTTCATCAACCTAACTTTCAGTCTCTGGTAATTAATTGTAGTTGAAAGAAAAATGTCAGCTGACTCCTATTGTTCCTAGTGAGAACAGGCTCAGTTCTCACATTAATTTAGGAATATTGAGGTTTTTAACGAGCTCACTAACCTCCAAACAATCACTGCTTTCTCTGCCTCCCCTCATTGAACTCACACAAACCTGGGTGGGAAGTACATACTACTTTATGGTGGCAGAAAAAATCTGCACAGACAAGCCCATCTTCCTCATAGCACATTTTTGCTCTCCTGCCCTCTCCTGCCCCGTGTTCTATTTTATGATTAACATGTTCACAGCAAAGAAAAAATACCATGACACTTTTTAAAAATGTCTGTGACATGGAAATCTATTCGCCATTAAAGTTCCCACAGTGGGATGATATTTGGAAATGTTATCTTCTCAGAAGGACATGTAAAACAACCACATTTGTAAAATGCACCTTTTGATACACATAAACTAAGATAGAAACTTGGTGAAATTTGACAACTCGGACGCAGCATAAATCATTTTAATGTAGTTAAAACATGTTACATACCTTTGTGGGACAATATTAGCACGTGTGGTTCATTAGCCTCAATTGTCCTTGCGTTTGGTTCACACACAATTATATTGCAGTGTTTTACTGTCCTTTATTCTATGTCATTTGGAGTTTTGAAACGGGCAGCAACAATTCCCCAAAGCCATTTGTTTGTTTGACACTGCACGGCAGCGCCACGTGTAAGTTCAGTAAACTATATAGTGCCTTCTTTTAGCAGAGTGTACTTTTACTGTTTATTTCACCCCCGTCCAATTGCACTCCCGCGGAGTTGGGTTGCACTGAATTTATCACAGGCCTCTGAGATGATAGCAACTGTTTGATGTATATTGGCTGTGAATTTTAACGTCGTATTGTCACCGTGTACAGACACCCTTTGTATGAGTAGCATAAACAATCAGATAAAAGAAACGGTCAGTGCTGCGAGTTAATTTTGTCTCACTTGTGAGGAGATTAATTTTGATCTTGGAAGTCATACTCTGTCTAAAACATCAATTTGAACTGAAAAAAGATACATAGCCCTGTGAATAGCCCCATCCATGTTTTTATTGCGTTTTGCAGTAGTTCCCGCTTGTTGACATGGCAGTATTTTACAAGTTTTCCAGAAGAGAACAGCAATCTGTTGTACCATATCACAAAGGGTCTCAAGAGTGTACTTTCAAATGTATCTTTTTGTCCGGCACCAAAAAGAATCATTTAGATCAGGAAAAAAATGTGCCCAAATTCGCGAAAACTCCGAAGCTTTTACATCTGAGCCATCAAAGATCCAAAAGTCAACGGAAATCTTGGCATCCACCTCACAGTGCTAGCGCAGGAGTGGCAGGTATATTGCTGGGCCGTGGTGACGTAGGTGGGGGTGCGTGCGCTATTTAGTAACCTTTTAATAGAGTGACTCGTCCTTTCTCGCAGTCGGGCCAATAAACAAACCCCACCGCAATAACAAATGTTGTTTTGCTGCGCAAAAGCCTGGCACCGAGCTGGTCATACACACCAAGGTCCAGGTTAATAATAATAAAAAAAACATGTAGTCAGTCACACACGCAAACACACAAGGAAAACAAAAACAGCGAAAGGCCTTTTCTGGTCACTTACAGCAGACAGATATGCTCTAGACTCTCGGCCCACTCTGCCCTGTAAGTGACCTCAACCCTGACCCGGTGGGGCCTCCCTCTGCCGGGGAGAGACGTCCTCCCCTCGTCGCTGTGGCAGCTGCGGACGGGAGGACTCGTGGGCGGTATGTGAGTGGTGAGCCTCTGCCCCTCTAACGGGACCGAGCCTGGAGTCCGTTGGGGTCAGGGGCAAAGAAGCGTTCCACTGGAGGCAAGGAAACTGCCCCATCCTCGTTTGAGTAGTAAAGACAGGTATGGCCAGTGGGCTCCTCATACATCCCCGGTGCTACTGCACCTGTCGCTGTAAGATGGGGACAAGGGGTATAGGTCAATTTTAAATTAAAACTGTCTTGTAAGCAACGAGTTCTCTTGATTTGATGTTATCATGTTTAGCAGCAGCGCATACACACACAAAAAAAGACTGAAACGTTTCACATATGTTCACTGTTACACAAACACACTCGTGTTTCTTGGATGTCTTTCTGTTCGTCTACAGCTGCAGCTAGAAAAACACTCACGGGCAGCGGGATTAAGTGCAATACTGCTTTACAATTTTTAAAGCAGGAAGATGGCCTGTTTCTTCCCCACCCAGCCCCTGTCTGTTAATTGTCTTAGTGTATCGGGTCTATGTGTGTGAATTATTCCAGGGCTTACTGGCAGCCAGCATCCCCTGTCTTTTAGGACCCACGGTGTTCAAGGACTCCAGTCCCCAAAGGGCAAGGGGCGCCGGGGTAAGGCTTTCCCGGCGGCTCTTTCCCTTCTTGGCACTGAGCATTGCCTGCAATCATCTCTGACTGTAGAGGGCGCCCGCGGTACCCGGCACGCACACCGCGCAGATAAGGACGCAGGCGTGGCATGGAGAGTGCCTGAGATGGAGTGACAGAGCTGCCGTCAGAGACCCCCGTGGGCCGGCGATTCCCCGAGCGAGGATGATGCTAATGCGGGTAAGTGTAGTGGGATCAATCATTTACCAGCCCTGTTCAATGCCTGCCCGTAGGTGGTGCCCTTTGGGGGGCTTTGTGTCCTTTGCCAGCTCCAAGCAGCCGGAGAAAACAGGGCGGCAGCGCCGGCTGAGGCACCCAAACAACTGTCTGCTAATATTAGCACGGCCGTATTCTCGAGCTATTATAGTCCGTCCAGACAGATCCCATTGTAACGCATCTTTTATTCAAAGATTAGCAGCATCTCCTGCAGTTGGTGGAAAAAAATCTGCTCTCGCTGAGTTATTTGCGGATGGGGTAAGAGGGGGGTGCGGGCTGGGGGTTGGGAGGGTCGTTGGAAACCCAAAGCGCAGCGACCTATCAATGTGCAAGAATTCTGTCTGCATATTTGGCGGTCTGTTGTGATGTTCTCCGGGCTGGGAAACGAAGAGTACAGACATGCGTACAGGGGTGGGGCGAGGGGAAGGCACCCTAACAAGCTCCACCAGGAGCCACTGCCCTCGAGCAGACTTCTCCACAGTAGACGTCACGGCGCACTCAGAAGTCATCGAAGTAGATTTCACTGCAAAGTGTCAGACTTGACCATGGTAGATTTCACTGCACAGTCAGACTTCATCACTGTAGACCTCACTGGACAGTGTCAGAATTGATCACTGTAGATTTCACTGCACAGTCAGACTTCATCACTGTAGACCTCACTGGACACTGTCAGAATTGATCACTGTAGATTTCACTGCACAGTCAGACTTCATCACTGTAGACCTCACTGGACACTGTCAGAATTGATCACTGTAGATTTCACTGCACAGTCAGACTTCATCACTGTAGACCTCACTGGACACTGTCAGAATTTATCACTGTAGACCTCACACTGCACACTGTCAGAATTTATCACTGTAGATTTCACTGCACAGTCAGACTTCATCACTGTAGACCTCACTGGACACTGTCAGACTTCATCACTGTAGACCTCACTGGACACTGTCAGAATTTATCACTGTAGACCTCACACTGCACACTGTCAGAATTTATCACTGTAGATTTCACTGCACAGTCAGACTTCATCACTGTAGACCTCACTGCACACTGTCAGAATGTATCACTGTTGACCTCATTGCACACTGTCAGACTTCATCACTGTAGACCTCACTGGACACTGTCAGAATTGATCACTGCACAGTCAGACTTCATCACTGTAGACCTCACTGCACACTGTCAGAATTCATCACTGCACAGTCAGACTTCATCACTGTAGACCTCACTGCACACTGTCAGAATGTATCACTGTTGACCTCACTGCACACTGTCAGACTTCATCACTGTAGGCCTCACTGGACACTGTCAGAATTGATCACTGCAGATTTCACTGCACTGTCAGACTTCATTACTGTAGACCTCACTGGACAGTGTCAGAATTTATCGCTGTAGACCTCACACTGCACACTGTCAGAATTTATCACTGTAGATTTCACTGCACACTGTCTGAATGTATCACTGTTGACCTCACTGCACACTGTCAGAATTGATCACTGTAGATTTCACTGCACTGTCAGAATGTATCACTGTTGACCTCACTGCACACTGTCAGAATTGATCACTGTAGATTTCACTGCACTGTCAGAATGTATCACTGTTGACCTCACTGCACACTGCCAGACTTCATCAAAGTACATTTCACTGCAGTCAGTCTTCATCATAGTAGATGTAACTAGATACTGTTAGACTTCTTCACAGTAGATGTCACTGCACACTCAGAATTCATTGAAGTAAATTTCACTGCAGACTGTCAGACTTCATCACTGTAGACCACACACTGCACAGTCAGAATTTATCACAGTAGATTTCACTGCAGTCAGACTTCATCACTGTAGACCTCACTGCACACTGTCAGAATGTATCACTGTAGACCTCACTGCACACTGTCAGACTTCATCACTGTAGACCTTACTAGACACTGTCAGACTTCATCACTGTAGATGTAACTAGATACTGTTAGACTTCGTCACTGTGGACGTTACTGCGCACTCAGACGTCATCTCAGTAGGCGGTGCTGCACAGTCGTCACTGCACCCTGTCATACTTCATCACAGTGGACGTCAGTGCATCCAGTGGGTTTTACTACTGCACCTTAACAAGCTTCCCCAGTTGCACAATGCCAGAATTCATCAGAGTAGATTTTACTGCACACTCAGATTTAATCAAAGTACACATCACTGCACACTGTCAGACTTCATTAAAGTAGACTTCACTGTATGCTGTCAGACTTCGTCAAAGTAGACGTCACTGCACACTGTCGGACTTCCTCACAGACATCACTTCAACTCAGACTTCATCCCTGTAGACGTCACTGCACACTGTCAGGCATCAATGCAGTAGCTGTTACTGTACAGTTTTCACCACTGTAGATGTCACTTGTTACGGTCAGATGTAGTCATAGTAGATTTGACTGGTCTGCCTTCATCTCAGATGTCAATCTGCACTGCCCACTGGCAGTCTGCATTAGACAGCAGTTACTGGGCTGGGTAAGAGGTGCTGTGAGCTCCTGACAACTCCCCCTCTCCCCACATGGTTCTTTTTGGGCGTTTGTTTTACTTTGATCGGCAAGATCCCCGTGTTTGTAAGATGCACTCCCGTCCTGGGGGGGTTCCTTACAAGTGGCTGTGCCTCCCCCCTCTTTCTCTTCAGCTCTCTCTCGCTGGGGTCTCAGTCGGCTTTGTGCACTTCCACTCCTCCTTCTACGCAAACAGCAGGGGGCGGATCACCCCTCCCACCCCCTCCCCCTTACAAAAGATTACATTTAACATACAGCTCAAACTCAAGAACTGCAAATGGTGAGTTTGTTCAGAAGGTGGACATGTCACCTGGTTTACTGTACAGGTGGCGAGCCAATGAAAGCGCCCAGTCTGAAGCCTGGCTCTGGCTCAGTGGCTTCTTTCTGCCAGTCCCTCTTCGTCCACCCAGGGTGGCACTACTGTCAGAGCTGCCGAGTTTGGAAGTGAGGATTCGGGTTCGAGTCTTGGCGTCGGCTCGCCATCCTTTGATTTTGGGCACAATGCATGCGGCTGTATATTATTAGGGCTGCTCACGTACAGCGCTCGGCCTTCGGGTCAAGTTCAGACAGGGCCTAAAAGGGCAAACCAAAGCCTTAATATAAGGAAAGATAAACAGAGACCCATTTTCTGGCTGGTTTATATAAAGTGATACCAGAGAAACCAGAGTAAATCGCGGCTTCCCCAATTAAATTGTGTGATTTTAAGTAAATACTTTATTTATTCAAAACTCTTTTCTCTTCATTATCGGGTCTGAAAGCACTTTAAAATTTGTGAGCTCAGACTACCAGCTGTACAAAACTATCAGTTTTAAAGCTGCTTGTCAGTGCAATGTTATAATGTGCCTTCTTGATGTTAAATCGTCCACGTGATAAAGAAATACACTTTTTTGAATTTGGAAGACATTTGACCATATTTCACGTGGTGTGTTGTATGATTTACATATTACACATTTTCAGGGCAGGCTCGTGCACGGGCTCTAAGATGCGAGCCCGACCCTTCGCTAGGCTCCCCCTGTTAATTTGTTGTCTCGCCCACCTCTCATTTACAGAGAACTTTGTCGCCCACCCCACCCCCAGAGGCACCGGCGCGCACTCTCTCTTTCGCTCTTCCTCTCGCTGTGAGACCGCCCACCGCTAAGACCCCAGTATAGATTTAAAGAGAGACTGCACTCGGCCAGGATTCATTCAATAAGCGCGCTGATAAGCTGCGCCCGCTGGCTCAGTCAGACTCAGTCACTGTCCCGTCGCTGCGCCCAGGCTGCTGCTGCGCCCTTCTGCTCTGCTGCGCCACGACCAGGGATGTTAACCCAGAGAATCCCGCCGGGCATGCTGCTGCTGCTCGCTATCTCCCTGTGCCACCTCCTGGACAGGCGCACCGTCCACGGTAAGCACTGCAGACCCCTTAATAAACCTCTTTTGAAACATTTTTTTTTTCATTTTTCATCAGTATTGTCTATTCTTTGGACCCTGAGCTGCCCTCATATGTGTCCCTTACATCGTGACAACTTCCCTAGCGAAGGCGACGCGCTCCTTTTCGCCCACGCAAGAATTTCTCAACTTTTCGTGTTTTTTCTCCCCGCTCGTATACCTTTCACTCCAAGGAAAGCTCCAAGTTTCACTTCCACAATCTGCCTTTTGGGGGCTGCAAATGCTGGAATTGTCCGTGTAAGGTGTGAGTAATCCCAGCTGGAAGGCGACTGCGAGGGTTTGGCTGCTGCGGACGACCGGCGCTGTTCTCCGGTTTGCGCGGAACCTGGCGCCCCTCTCTCAGGCCGGGGAGTGAGCGCTGCTCTGCGGGGGCTTCCCAAGCTGGCCGCCAGGCAACTGGACCACAAGTCCACGGTTCGAGCCCTGCCCGCTGGCGCCGCAAGAGTCCCAATGCACTTTCCAGGGAAGATTCTGTAAACGTTTTCGAAGAAAGCACTTATCTCTTTGCATACAGTTTATAGAGAAACCTTTGAACATGGAGAACAGCAACAGGAAAGCCGTGTGTGTGTCTTAACTTTTCAACCAGAAGGACGTTACTTTTGTGGACCGACGTAGAGTTGTAGAGTAAATAACTCCCGCCCCGTTTTTTGTTTTCCGTGTAAAGGCTTCGGAGCCGTAGTGGAATGAGCTGCACAACTGTACAGGATACAATATAAATGTGCATGTGCACACATGCATTTATTTATATATATACACACACACACACACACACACTAGCGTGTATTAACTATATGCAACATTCGTGTTTGTATACTAATTGCAGCTCTGTGTTCATATAAATGCCTGCGTGCGCATAAAGGTGGATGAACACTTCATTACTTGTTAGTGTTTTTCTTTACTAGCTCACACGTGTTTTCACTATCATCAGACTGTCCGCACTTTATGGTAACAGGATATGCAGATGTGTGCAAAGTGCTGGTGCGTGGTGAACTGCAAGCAAGGGGCTCTCTCCCGCTTTGTGTTAATGTGACAGGCAGGTGCCTGGTGCTGTTTGCGTGTTGTTGTGTTGCAGAGCGTTAGTAAGGGTGCACACTGAGCGGCGGCTCCGTGACCCACAGTGGGCGCTTGAAAGTTTCGGATCGCGCGGGTAAGTGTTACTTGTTTGCCTGCGTAGAGTAGAGGCAGCCCCGGGTCTAGCCCCTCAGACCCTCCACATCAGGAGGGGTCCCGCCGCTCAGCCAGCAACGCTCCATCACTATCACGACTGTTCACTCTTGCTGCCGGGGAACAGCGCTGGCAGAGTGCCGCTGGCTCGGACCCAGAAATGACAATATAGATTACAGTTACGAAGGAAAACTGTTTCAAATTAAAGTGCAATCCGTCTCTCCCAGAAACCACACCAAGGAGCGGGAGGCGCTGTGCGCGGCTCTCCGGGGCACGGCTACGCAGGGGAGCCGTGGCCGCTCGTTTGTCGCCAGAGGTGCGTCACCGGAGCCCTCCTCACTACTTTATACAGGACCAAAAGAGACACTAAAGCTCTGCGCGTGGGGCATTTGTGCATAATCATGTGCCTTTCCACCGGTGGCTCGGGAGTTGGAGTGGCTCGTGCACCATCAGACGTCGTCTGTGGTAGACCCATGACAGCCACGTAACCCTTTATACATCAACACTCTCTCTGCTTTTTGCCTTCTGTTCAAATCATTGGAAGGCCTCCCTCTTTCCACAATTGCCCTCAAGCACAATGGCTTATCGAAAATTAGCTTTCGGTTAGAGCGCACACGAAACAGGCCTTGCGTAATAGCTGCTCCCAATGAAAAGCCAGCAGCCAAGATCTAAAACAGAAAGTTTCTTGGTATAAATTAACGCTGGGCCGCTACAACCCCAGCATTCCTAACACCGTGGGGGGCACTAGCTGTGTTGTGTGTGGCCGTGACAGACTGAATATAAACATAAACGTTGTCATTTTAATGAACCTCGGGCCACAATAACGCCAGCGCGCCTTACACTCTGGTGTGGGGCCCTTGCGCGCGAGTGGGATTACATCCAAGCTACCTTGTATGGTAAGAAGGGGATGAACACCCCATGCGCGCGAGTAAATAAATCATGGTGAATCATGGTGAGCAGCCCGCTGCCCTCGAGTGCGAAGTGCCTGTTTCTGTCCCTGTGCAGCTTGTGTGTAAATCAATCATGATGACCAGCCCTCTAATGCGATGTCCCTGTGATATGCCTGTTTCTGTCCGCCTGCAGCATGTGGGTATGAGTCATGGCCAGCTCGCTGCCCTTTAGTGCGGAGAACCTGTGATGTGCCTGTTTGTGTCCGCGTGCAGCATGTGTATATGAGTCAGGGCCACCTCTCTGTCTTCTAGTGCGGTTTATCTGTCATGTGCCTGTTTGTCCGTGTGTAAATAATTCACGACAACCAGCCCACTGGACTCGAGTGCGCAATGCCTGTTTCTGTCCGCATGCAGCATGTGTGTGTAGTTGTGCTGCGCCTGTTTCTGTTCGTGTGCAGCTTGTGTGGAAATGATTCATGATCACCAGACCGCTGCCTTGGGGTGCGATGTGCCTGTTGTGCCTATTGTGCCTGCGCTGTGCCTGTTTCTGTCCGCTGCGGATGACAGTTGCCCTGTGAATGCGTCAGCTCGCCGAGCCCGGGGCTGGGCGGCGCGGCTGAAAGGGGACCCGTGAAAGTAAACAGTCTGGCTGCGCACGTGTTGTGTCTGGGGCTTGTAACTGACACTGATATGGCTGCGCTCTCTCTTGCAGCCGGGAACTGCTGGCTGCAGCAGGGGCGCAACGGCCGCTGCCAGGTGCTCTACCGGACCGAGCTCAGCAAGGAGGAGTGCTGCAAGACCGGGCGGCTGGGCACCTCGTGGACGGAGGAGGACGTGCCCAACAGCACCCTTTTCAAGTGGATGATCTTCAACGGGGGGGCGCCGCATTGCCTCCCGTGCAAAGGTAGCGCTCTGCGCGCGCGCGCGCTCCCTTGCAGCGCTCCCTTACCGCGCGCTGCCATGCATTTAGAAAAGTCACTTTTTAAGGAAATTACTGCTTGATTATTTGTGCCTGGTTATAAGTGACAGGAATACGTGATAACTCAGACATGAACATACTTTCCATCTGGGGTCACGAGCCTCAGGATAGGCGAGCTGAGCTCACTGGCCCTCACCTCAAGATTACCTGTCAGAGCGTCTGCCCCCGACCCTGTTCTAAAGCAGCTGATGAAATGCTCGAGTCTGACACTCCTTTCTTCTCTAGAGACCTGCGAGAACGTGGACTGCGGGCCCGGGAAGAAGTGCAAGAAAAACAAATATAACAAGCTACGGTGCGTCTGCGCCCCCGACTGCTCCAACGTGACCTGGAAGGGGCCGGTGTGCGGCCTGGACGGAAAGACCTACAAGGACGAGTGCGCCCTGCTCAAGGCCCGCTGCAAGAGGCAGCCCGAGTTGGAAGTGCAGTACCAGGGCAAGTGCAAAAGTAGGTGAACCCTGAGCGTGACTTCATCGGCTCGATGGGTGAGGGGGCACATTGTAGCGCTGTACACTGCATGGGGTCAGTGTGGTGCATTATATTGTACCAATGAAGTGCATTGTGTTGTGGAAGTGATGCGCTATAAAGTGCCAACGAGGTGCAGCGAGTAGTGCCAATGAAGTTCACTGTATAGTGTTATTGTGGTTCGGTGTGTGATACCATCGCAGTGCACCGTTTGCTATCCATCAGGTACATTGATGCAGCACCAGTGAGGTGGTTTCTGAAGTGCCAATGGACTGTTGGCCACCTGCATAGTGTCGGTGAGGTACATTGTGTTGTACCATAGGTGAACTGTATACATCCAATGGGGCGCAAGGTGTACTTTCAGGTGGTGCACTGTAAACTTACAATGAGCTGTGCTGCGTAATGCCAAAGAGGAGCGCCTTAGTGCATCACTAAGGAGGATCCGTGAGCTGTGCCGCGTAATGCCCAGGAGGCGCTGTAGTGCATCACTAATGCCAAAGAGGCGCGCTGTAGTGCATCACTTAAAAGTATCAGTGAGCTCTGCTGCCTAATGCCAAAGAGGCGCCATGTAGTGCATCACTAGGAAGTATCCGGTGAGCCTAATGCCAAAGAGGCTCGCTGTAGTGCATCACTAATTAGTATCCGTGAGCTGTGCCGCGTAATACCAAGGAGCCGCGCTGTAGTGCATCACTAAGTGGCATCCGTGAGCTGTGCCGCGTAATGCCAAAGAGGCTCGCTGTAGTGTATCACTAAGGAGTATCCGTGAGCTGTGCCGCGTAAAGCCCAGGAGGCGCTGTAGTGCATCACTAATGCCAAAGAGGCTCGCTGTAGTGCATAACTAAGGAGTATCCGTGAGCTGTGCTGCGTAATGCCCAGGAGGCGCTGTAGTGCATCACTAATGCCAAAGAGGCTCGCTGTAGTGCATCACTAAGGAGTATCCGTGAGCTGTGCTGCGTAATGCAAAGAGGCGCGCTGTAGTGCATCACTTAAGAGGATCCGTGAGCTGTGCTGCGTAATGCCAAAGAGGCGCGCTGTAGTGCATCACTAAGAAGTATCCCTGAGCTGTGCCGCGTAATGCCAAAGAGGCGCGCTGTAGTGTATCACCAAGGGGTATCCATGAGCTGTGCCGTGTAATGCCAAAGAGGCGCGCTGTAGTGCATCACTAAGCAGTATACCTGAGCTGTGCCGCTTAATCCCAGAGGCGCGCTGTAGTGCATCACTTAAGAGTATCCGTGAGCTGTGCTGCGTAATGCCAAAGATGCGCCCTGTAATGCATCACTATGAAGTATCCGGTGTGCCGCGTAATGACAAAGAGGCGCGCTGTAGTGTATCACCAAGTGGTATCCATGAGCTGTGCCGTGCAATGCCAAAGAGGTGCGCTGTAATGCATCACTAAGGAGTATCTGCTGTGCTGTGTAATGCCAAAGAGGCGCGCTGTAGCGCATCACTAAAAGGTATCCCTGAGCTGTGCCGCGTAATCCCAAAGAGCCGCGCTGTAGTGCATCACTAATGCCAAAGAGGCGCGCTGTAGTGAATATCTAAGGAGTATGCGCGAACTGTGCCGCATAATGCCAAAGAGGCGCGCTATAGTGCATCACTAAGGAGTATCTGTGAGCTGTGCCGCGTAATGCCAAAGAGGCGCGCTGTAGTGCATCACTAGGGAGTATCCGGTGTTCAGTGTAATGCCAAAGAGGCGCGCTGTAGTGCATCACTAAGTGGCATCCGTGAGCTGCGCTGCGTAATGCCAAAGAGGCGCGCTGTAGTGTATCACTAAAGAGTATCTGTGAGCTGTGCTGCGTAATGCAAAAGAAAGAGGCGCGTATCCGTGAGCTGTGCCGCATAATACCAAAGAGGCATACTATAGTGATCACTAAGAGGCATCCATGAGCTGTGCCGCGTAATGCCAGAGAGACGCGCTGTAGTGCATCACTAAGGAGTATCTGCGAGCCGTGCCCCGTAATGCCAGAGAGGCGCGCTGTAGTGCATCACTAAGGAGTATCTGCGAGCCGTGCCGCGTAATACCAAAGAGGCGCGCTGTAGTGAATCTCTAAGGAGTATGCGCGAGCTGTGCCGCGTAATACCAAAGAGGCGCGTTGTAGTGAATCTCTAAGGAGTATTAGCGAGCTGTGCCGCGTAATACCAAAGAGGCGTGCTGTAGTGAATCTCTAAGGAGTATGCGCGAGCTGTGCCGCGTAATACCAAAGGGGCGCGCTGTGTATGGCCGGTGAGGGCGCCTGTGGTACCAAAGAAGAAGCAGCCTAGTGTCAATAAGGCGCACTGTGCTCGGATAATGAAGTGCACTGCGGGGCACCTCCGAGAGCCACACACAGCTGAAAGTTGGAGGGGGAGGGTCACGCCAGTTCACCAGTTACGGATGGCTGCTGGTAGATCCCGTTGGAAGCACAAGAGTTTCTGAAAATCAGCTGAGCTGTATCGAAGGACAGTGTGGTGGACTCCAGGCGCAGCATCCTGCTAGCCTGGTGTCCTTTGATTTCAGATGGGACTAGATGTGGCCATTAGAACGGCCCGTACTGTCCCTTGTAAGACCCATTTCTGGGTGGTCAGCTGCACTTTCCACCAGGTCGTCACCTTGAGTTTCAGCGGCACCCTAACCATTTGCGCATTGCATCACGCTGGCCGCCCGTTGTGTGTTTTGCCTCGTTCTACACACTTGTTTCCGGTTTGCTTGGCCTGCTGTTGATCTCTGTGCCTCGATGTCTTTATTCCAGAGACCTGCAAGGACGTGTTGTGTCCGGGAAGCTCTACATGCGTGGTGGATCAGACCAATAACGCCTACTGTGTGACGTGTAACCGGATCTGCCCGGAGCCCACGACACCGGAAATGTACCTGTGTGGGAATGACGGAGTGACCTATGCCAGCGCCTGCCACCTGAGGAAGGCCACATGCCTGCGGGGCAGGTCCATTGGCTTAGCCTACGAAGGAAAGTGCATAAGTAAGTATGCAGGTTGTAGAAGACGTGCCCGGCTGTCCCTGGACTCAAGGGTTGCCACCGGGGTGGAGACTGCTTTTGATAATATGCTGCAAACAACTTCTAGCGGCTTCACAAGGGGTTGAACACTGAACTATAGCGCCCAGCCGAAAAAAGAAAATTCAATTTTACTGGTGGGAGAAACATAGTGAAACCAACAGACATCAAAAACCATTTCCGTGATTAAACTGCAATTAATTGGGACTGTCTCAATAGCAGATCATGAGTCGTCTTCCCCCATGTGCTACCAGCAGCTAGTTTTTATTTGTCGCTGGTCCATTGGGGTTTCCGTCAGGACAGATGTGCCTTGGGCATGTCTGCCTCTGTGGCCAGTAGGCCCAGCAGCTCTTTTACTGTGACCCGTCCCTTTAGAGGGGTGTGCCTTGCTCATGTGGTCATCAGGGATGGTGTGGCACACCGCCTTGTTGTGGCTGAAGACAGGAGCCGTTGCTGTGCCTTGTGGGGGTAGGAGAGGAAGATTTAGGACTTTAGAGCGCCCTTCTGTGCACTTTCTGAAACACACCTGTTAAAAGGGCGGTTCTTAGCACGTGCCTGCAGAAACACCAGCCCACTCTGTGCAACATCTGCACCCACTGCCCGGCAGGAATCCGATGTTTCCTGGTCCTTACCCGGTCCATATGAATATGTTATGTGCTATATTCCAATGCTGACAATTCATCAGTTCCTATATTCCTTAATGCCGAAGGCAGCTGTCTGGCTGCTCCACTCCAGTTTCTCTGTGTGTTCACTTCTCTCTAGTTGCTACCTCTGATGACACGGCAAAAGGCATTTTAGGGTTTATTTAGTAAAGGGTGTGCAGTCCCTTGCATGGTGCTATACAGTTCCCCCCTGCTTTTATGATGGTAAGTAAATCAAGCAATGCTCAGTGTCGTGTTTGTGCCACATACATATCCTAAGTAAATAAACTCCTAAGGAGGGGGTGGGGAGGGGGGGTGGAGTCAACACGTTGTGTTGGAGAGTTGCCTAAAGTAACACCAAGTAGCACCAGCACCGCATCACAGGCGTTCCATGGGTGGTATCTGGGTGTTCCCATGCAACCACCCATGGGGTTTGAGACAAGTCCTGAGCTAATAACATTTGTAGACAGGGATTCAAGTCAGGCTTAACTTAATTTCCCCATACTTTTCAAACTTTGCATTTGTGCTGCATTATACACCACACAAAGTGTGGAAAATATTAAAGCTTCTCTTCCCACTGGAAGGCCCCCCTTCTAGCACTTAGCTATGTTTGACAGAACTGCACACTGACACACACATTCTTGCACCCTATGGTGCATGGCAGCCTAAGGCGCACCATCACTGGGGAATGAAAAAACTCACCATATTTTAGGACCATTGATGGCTTTGCTGTGTAGCACCACATTTGTGTAAATGTCCACCATCATGTTTAATAGTGCCTTCAGGTAAACATCACTTACCCCGCATCCGTGACCCTGCATGTTATTACAACGCGGTCGTTACAACGACCGCGTTGTAACAACGCATTACCATTACCCCGCAAGTCGAAACCATGACTTGCGGAGGGGGGATCGACTTGCGGAGGGGGGGAGAAGGTGTTGGATTTAAAATCCAACACCTTCCCTACTGTCTGCACAGACTGGAGTTGGAATAGTAAATCATACTATTCCAACATCCAGCGCCCCCCTCCGCAAGTCGTGGTAACGACTTGCGGGGTAATGGTATTGCGTTGTTACAACGCGGTCGTTGTAACGACCGCATTGTAATAACATGCAGGGTGAGGGAAAGCGGGAAAAGGAGTGCTATTCCGGGAACCTCGCGAATGTATGCCTTTTTTGATTGGCTATGCCTCACAACGTCTTTGCTTCATGGGAATGAGATAAAGTTATTTGTGAAAGGGGGTCTGCTTTATTGCTCACAAGCCCCCAAGAAGTAACAGCCCATTGGAAACTAGACTGTACAGATCCTTAGTAGAGAATGATGGCACGAATAGCACTCCTTTTCCCGCTTTCCCTCACCCCGCATGTTATTACAACGCGGTCGTTACAAGGACCCCGTTGTAACAACGCAATACCATTACCCCGCAGTCGTTACCACGACTTGCGGAGGGGGGCGCTGGATGTTGGAATAGTATGATTGCACCTGCGCCGCGTCTGTGCACGCGGAAAGCAAGCAGCGCCTTCACCTGCCACTGTTTTCTCTTTCAGAAGCCAAGTCCTGTGAGGACATCCATTGCAGCGCCGGCAAAAAGTGCCTGTGGGATTTTAAGGTGAACCGGGGCCGCTGCGCCCTCTGCGACGAACTCTGCCCGGAGAGCAAGTCCGATGAGGCGGTGTGCGCCAGCGACAACACCACCTATCCGAGCGAGTGCGCCATGAAGCTGGCGGCCTGCTCCCTGGGAGTGGTCCTGGAGGTCAAGCACACGAGATCGTGCAACTGTAAGTGAGCTTTTACAGTACTCTTGCAGAACTTACAGGCTTCTGAAGGCAATCCCTCGGTAATGGAGATGTGCAGCCCTCCACCCAAAATCAAGGGGAGCCGAGAAACCCCGCGCACCGATTCGCATCTGAATTGTCTGATAGGTAAATTCTGGCAGATGTTGGACGAGCCAGTGGCCAGCTGCTTCAAACACCACCAAGGCCGCGATTACCCCAAAATAAAAGCACCATTGTTAGCAAGGGGTTGCCTGAGAACATCTTTCCATCCCTCTGTTTGTGTCTTAATCTGTCGGCTTCGATGTGCCTGGCTGTGTGTGCTTTATTAACGCTTTGGTTGCCATAACTTCACCAAAAAGAGCTTTTTCCACTTTAGCCTTGGGCGCTGACCCTCTGCGGCCTGTGCTAACCCCACACGATTAAGCTGCAGAAATAGACCACAAGAGCGCTTTTTATCTGATTTCAGGACCTTCAACCAAAGCCTGGCCAGTGGGTGATTCTCCAGAACTCTCCGCAGTTGAGACACTATAGATTATGTAGGGGTCCCATTAAAGGAGGTGCCAGGGGGCACCTGTGCAAGCCTGGTAGAATGCAACGCTGTATAGTGGCTGTGCTGCAAGGGCTTTCCAATCATGCTCTGAGCTTTCCGCGCTGCTGCTGTTGCCCCTTTTAAACAACAGCTCCCCTGTATTCCCCCATCTAGCCATCATCGAAGACACCGAGGAAGAGGAGGAGGAGGAAGACCAGGACTACGGCTTCCATATATCTACATTTCACTGGTAAAACCAAACAAACTTCAGCCCTCGGCCAAGAACCCCACACCCCCCTCCCCCAGATGTCCATACTGTAAATACGTGTATGCTTTATTTATTTGGGGAAACGGATACATATAGTTGAGACTGGTAGGCCCTTATTTATACTGTGTCATGATTTATAATTTATACATTAAGTGTCTGGTGGACTGTACACCTTGTTTTGAAAAAATAAAAGGAGGAGCAGTATTATTTATTCTGAGAGAACTTGCTTGTAAAATAAAAAAAAAACCTTCTTGTAAATGTCATTTCCTCAAAGCTTAACCCTCAAATCACCAGCATTGCTTTCACCAGTGTCACACACCTGTCTATTCTTTAACCAGCTCGCATGTCAGCACCTTTCATGTTTATTTATTGGATTTTATTGTCGTTCTGTACATATACCTCTTCCCCACCGCGGGTTCTGTTTACAAGGAATGTTGGCTGACCGAAAGAAGGTGTACCGGAGATAAATAAACAAGCGGTGCACTGAGCTCTCTTAAAGCAACTACTCAACCCTTCCCTTCACGTGTGACCAGAGGTGTAAAACTGGATGTGTGAAGTCATTAAAGTATCCGACCCAATGAAATGAGCTTATGCAGAGTGGGTGGGTCTTTTAGGAAAACGTCTTGTTGTGTCCTATGTTACAAGTAACTTTTATTGTGTTTACTGTGCAGTCTTTAGTTCTGAGATAGCCCAGCAGCGCTGCTGTATTTTCTGTTTTTATTTAAAGTTATATCAGAGCTTTATCGGATCAAGTTTCTTGCTTTTCACAATACTATGTTTTTTCCCTCCGGTTCAATTTTATATTTTCAAACATGGAACGTTGAATATGAAAGAAATCATTTAAATATATAGTTTTGTACTTTTCTACCATGTAAATGTGCGGTGTATATAAAAGTATAAATGTGTATTTGTAAATAAGTTATGAGTGAAAACAATAAACATGAAATTTTGCCTATAAAGTCTTTCTTCGTTTCCTTTTCTTTGTAAAGAGTTAAAAGAAAAAGCATCATTGTCACACATTTTAGAGAGCCAGCAGTTCAAACGAAAAGACTTGGTGAGAAAGCACAGAACCCTACTCATTGCACAACAGTGTCGAGAACGAGGATGATAGAAAAGTGTGTACACATGATGCATTCCAGAGGTTGGAGGAGGGATGTTTTGTATCCAATATGGCCGCCTCGTCTGGTTGGACGCTGCAGGGGCGGGGTTACACAACCAGGGCCAATGAAAACCAGCAGCCTGTACCTTCCCTCCGTTTCTATGAAACCCATTCCCGGCCTTTTTCTTGGAGGCCGAGGTCCCACATTCTGCTTGTCAGGCGCTTCTGGCATTTCCCAACTTTGAGACGTTCTAAGAAAATTTTTCTAAGGAAATCCGAGTTTATCCGAGGCGAAAGCCGAGTGACAGCCTGCACTCTAATAGCCTATCAAAGTAACAAGTGAAACAAAAAAGTTGGAAAATGGGGAACCAAAAGCCACAGCATTCAGAGGGGCAGATTTACAAGCCCCTTGCGCCACTTTTGCGCCGCCGTTGCGTCACTTTTGTGACGACGCGGCGACGTAAACCATGCGCCACGTTGCGCATTATTTACAACGTGACGCATCTAGGGAGATGCGTCACGTTGTAAAGCCCTGCGCCACATGAAACCTGCGTCAGGTTTCATGTGGGCGTTCCTCCGCAGGGTGGGCGTTCCGCCGAAGGAATGCCTCGTAAGTGCCGCAGTGAAATCTACAAGATTTCACTGAGTCACTTTTCCGACGCCGCTGCGACGAATCCTTACGCCTGCTTCAAGCAGGCGTAAGGAGTGGCGCACCACGTTAGGTATGGGCGGCCCACGAGCATTGCTGGAGTTGCGCCGCGCTTGCGACACGACTCCAGCAATGCGCCGCCCTTGCGCCACAGGATGCGACACGCATCGGCCTTTCTTGCGCCACGGTGCGCCGCATTGTAAATGCGGCGCTTCCGTGGTGGCGCAAGGAGAGTATTGCGTGTCGCAACTATTCTGGCGCATCCCTGCTGATTTGCAGGGATGCGCCAGAAGTTGTAAATCTGCCCCAGAGTGTTTAAACGCGTGTTATTTGAAAGTGTTATATGTGCTATGTTGTTTTTTATTTGGTTTATTTTTCTGTACGGTGTATACAAGAGGAAGGAGGGGGGCGACCGTGCACCAAATTAGGAACACGACCCATCATCGGACTTTAAAAATACATACAGAAAGCACTGTTTTCAATGCCCAAAAGTCACCATCAAAGCACATAAAATGAGACTGCGGGAAATGACGTAAAGCTTGTTTCTAGTTTCAGTTCACTTTGGTGCAGATTTACAAGGCCCTTGCGCCACTTTTGCGTCATTTTTAACATGGGAAAAGTGACGCAAAAGTGGCGCAAGGGCCTTGTAAATAAGCCCCTTTGTGTTGTTGCAACACCGCAGATAATACGCAAGAGGGTTGGGTAACTTGCTATTTGTTGCAAGCTTTATTCATATTGTATACTCTTGGGGGCAGATTTACGAGCCCCTTGCGCCACTCTTGCGCCGCTGTTGCGTCACTTATGTGACGCAGCGGCGACGCAAAACATGCGCCACGTTGCGCAATATTTACAACGTGACGCATCTAGGGAGATGCGTCACGTTGTAAACCCCTGCGCCACATGAAACCTGCGTCAGGTTTCATGTGGGCGTTCCGGCGCAGGGTGGGCATTCCCTCGCAGGTACACCTCGTAAAAGTGACGCAGTGAAATCTACAAGATTTCACTGAGTCACTTTTACGCCCATGCTGCGTCAAAACCCTGCGCCTGTAGATTGACGCAGCATGTTAGGCATAGGGCACCCCCGAGCCTTGCTGGAGCCGCGTCGCGCTTGCGACGTGACTCCAGCAATGCGCCGCCTTTCCGTCGGGGGATGCGACACGCATCTGCCCATCCATGCGCCACGGCGCGCCGCATTGTAAATGCGGCGCATCGGCGGTGGCGCAAGGGCAAACTTGCGTGACGCATCTTCCCTGGCACATCCCTGCTGATTTGCAGGGATGCGCCAGGGAACGTAAATATGCCCCTTGAAGTTCTGGCAATGTGACAATCGAGACAGACCTCGCAGACCATTTTAAATACCCCCAGTCTCCTCTAGAGGCACAACAGGCTGAAAAGTCAGTGACTGGTGAGCGACTTTGGACTCCCTAATAAAATCCAGAAACTGTGACCCGCACAGCCTGGTGAATTTGCTTTCCCTCCCTCCCACGGTCACTGGGAGTCCGCCTCCCGCCTATTTCATATTTTACACTAACCGCGGTTTGCATTTATTGTTTTCTCGTTCTTCCGTGCAGTGTGCTTTAAGCCTTAAAACGGAAGCGTGGAAGAGTCTGTATCCATTTGTACTTAGGACTGCAGCTTATCTGTTTATTGCACCTAAGTAGCGACGTGACCCTCCCCCATTTCAAACAATTCAGGCCTGTCATTCCTTTCCGAGTATTTGCATTTCTGACTCAGTTCTATTATGAGATGTACACTCCACAGATTCGAGGAACACGTTGTTGCACACTGGCGTCCCATAGAGGGAGCCCTTTCTCAATTGTTTTGGGAAAAGCTCCAATTTCTCTTTCGCGCAAGTCAGCAAACGAGAAGACGTGGACACATAGCAACATTTTGTTGAGGACAGGACAGTCTTTTTTGCCTGCTCCTCAAATACCGAGGTGTTCTCTGTACTGTACCCACTGAGCAGAGTAGGTGCAATTATGTTACAAAAATCGTGAATGTTAAAATATTGCGCGCTTCCTAAGGCACGTACCTGCCACGCGTTCTACACAGTTTTGCACTTTACCATCATTTATTTGGGTTCATGGGTGCTTACCAATTTGGCATTGACGTGTTTATGCGTCGTGGTAAGAACACATGCTCCCGAACACACAGAATACCTTTCCAAATTGGTTTAATGAAGTTATGACCAATATCCTTTATTAACACTGAAACAACCTGGTGTTAGGATACCAGGCTGGCTGTATGAGTCCACAGACTTCTGATGCACGTGTGCCTTCCATTCACGTTGTGCACCTAGTCAGTTAACCCACCCCTGGCACTCATGTGCCCAGGCACCTGCACACCACTGTTGCATTGTGGGATATTACAATATATTGTCTTGTATTCTCTTTTGGAATCTAGAGCGAAGGCTACGAGGAAGAGTCCAACTGTAGACGGTTGGTGACCGGAGCTGCCAAGGCTGGTGGTGGATTGAAGTTAATAAAGGAGTATTTCACTCCCATCATGCACTGCTTTTGCTGTGAGGAGTACTTGGAACCAGCTTTAACAGTGGCGACGAGGATGGGATCCCTTGCACACACAATCTATTCAATTCCTTCCTTAGAGGTTCTCTCAGAACCAGAGGACTGTTTCTCACCTTATGAGACTTTGGCACAGCTGTTTCCAACAAAACAATTTGGTGAGAAAACTTTCTACAATATCCTAACTTATACCTAAACAACTCAGGAAAGAACTGTTTCCATTTCTATGCTTCGTCTTGAATCGTCACTAGCACCTGCTCGGGATGATTCGGATCTAACGTGATTCCCAAAGCAAGTTGTTCCCTCCAGCACAATGAAGTTTTTCCCTTTTTGACCACATACGCTTTAGCTTCATCACTCGTTCCTTTGAATGCTAACATAGCAATAAAATAACTCAGCACAGGCAAATTAACACCATAATAACCATTCATTTCCATGCCTGTCTTCAAAAGATCCCTCTCACCAATTGTTATCCAGACACCCTTGTGAATGAGTGTATGAGAATCTGCCTACATAGGAACCTTCACTCCGCACACTTCTGCAGAACACTTCGGAGGCCTATATGGTTCAGACACCCCACTCACCGACTCCGTCACAATGTCTCTCTCACACACTACTAGTACCTCTATATCTCCAGGGTCACTTTGTTCCTTAATACCCTCATTGGAACGTAAAGCATTCACGCTGGGTTTGTTTCAACTTGTTTCCCTTTGCACACTCTATAAAAATGACCAAACATTTTGCACTTGAAACATTTGGTTTTCACTGCGAGACACATGGTTGGAGTCGATACATGGTTGATGCTCACACATCTGAAACACACTTTTCTGTTGCAATCAGTCACCGGGTTATCCTTGCTACCTTCTTTAATTCTGTTTTTCAAGGTAGTTTGACCTCTTCCATCTCACTTTTTGCAAATTTATGATTAACTTTACGTACTTCTTCTTTCCCCTTCAGCTCATTAAATATCGAGATGTGTTTTTTTAGTATGTTTGACTACAATAATTGACTTTTCCAAAGCTGGTTTCTTAAGACCTAATACGGTCTCCTGTATCTTTAAATTGGATGTTCTATTAATCAACTGATCTCTTATGTTATCACGAAGATCTTTGAATTTTCAAGTTGCTGCTAATGTACGTAAAACTGCCACATATTGTTCAATTGACTCAGCAGGCCTCTGGGCTTTTGAAAAGAATTTATGTTGTTTCACGATTATGCTTGTCTTCTTGCCAAATTTTCCTCCAATGCTTTAATGACTTTCTAATGTTTGCCTTCAGAACCTTCTTCCATGTCAGAGTTTTTGTCACTCTCAATATTTGCTCTATCAGTGTCAGGAAGTGTTTTTAAAACTTTTCTGCCCTCCATATCTAGGCAATGTTTCAATATAGCAAGCTTCCTTTTTGACAGAAAACCATCACGACCCACAGCTTCCAGATATGTCTCAAACGCTTCCCGCCAATGCTCCCAAGGAATGGGTGGTTCGCCAAAAGAATCCAGAAAAGCAGGGGGGAACTGTCAGCGACTACATTTTGAAAGACATTTGCATGAAGTAAGTGTTATTCCCAAACTTGACTTTCAACCTTAACCTATTCGGTGCTTAGGGTATAATGGTTACGTCCTCAGCCGTGGCGATCACATGCTGAGCTTTACACATGACCCGGAAATCCCTCTGCTGTTTGCAGCAGAGAGATTTCCTTTTTTGTTTTTCAGCCTCGGGAGCTGGGGAAGAGAGCTTTCTGAGGCATTTTTTTCAATGTAATGACGATCCGAGCATGGCACGCTGACGTCGTTATATTGAAAGTGAAACTGAAAAGAGCCGATCGGCTCATTTCACTTTCACTGCTTCGGTGCCTGTGGAGCTATCTAAGACCCCAAGCAGCAAAGCACACAGGAGAGGTATCATTGGAAAGGGTAGAATGACCCATTTGCAATGGCGTCCCTCCCTAGTGGATCCCTGCTTGGGGATTGCCATAGGAGGGCGATCCACAAGCTGGGATCCACCCACTAGATACCAGGGAGGGTGGAGTGGCCCCTCAGGCAAGGGCTTTTGCCTCCCCTTGACATTTTGGCCATATTCAACATTTCTGCCATCCCGGGGGGGGGGCAGAAAGCTCACTAGGAACCAGGGATTTATTTTTATATATATTTAGGAGTGGTGGCTGCCCTGAATTGGCTTTATAATACCCCCACCCCTTTCAACAATTGCCACATTCTCTCTGCCAATGCCCCCAACCCAAGACACAAATGGCAACAGTCTTTCTGCCCCCCATGGGGGGCTTATGGGGGCAGTAACCACCGATCTGCCCCCAGGGAGGGGCAGAAAGCCCACTGGGAACCAAGCATTTATTTTTAAAATATATCTAGGGGTGGGGGCTGCCTGAGTGGGCTTGCCAATGCCCCTACTCCCCTAAATAAATAGCTACAATCTTTATGCCCCCCTGGGGGCAGGTGGGGCAAAAGCCCCCAACCTGATGGATCCTCCAGCGTTTTATTACCCAGAATCCCCTGCAAACCTCAAATTTAGCTAAAAAGTCACAGTTTCCTCACATTTCTGTGTGGAAAAGTTGTGGGATCACCACGCTGGCACAAATATCCCACCACCCAGCATTTCCTTCGGTCTCCCAATAAAAATGATACCTCACTTGTGTGGGTGCCCAAAGTAAAGTCAGCCTAAAAACGTATAAAATGAAAAACTGAGGGGGAATCAAAGTGGGTCCATAAGGGCAGTTTTTTTAATACGTTTTTCAGGCTGACCCTGCTTTGGGCACACACACAATTGACGTATCATTTTTGTTCAGAGACTGAGGGAAACGCTAGCTGATGCGAAATTTGTGCCGTCTGGGTGATCTCATAACTTTCACACACAGAAATGTAAGGAAAGTGTGATTTGTTTAGCTAAATCTGAGGTTTGCAGGGGATTCGGGCTAAGAAAAAGCTTGGGGGATCAACGCAAGCCACACCTCCTTGGACTCTCCCAGCTGTCTAGTTTTCAGAAATGTCTCAGTTTGGTAGGTTTCCTTAGATGGCCGCTGAGCCAGGGGCCAAAAAAGCAGGTGAAACCCTATCTATAACAAAACAACTTGTTTTGCAAGGGGGCACCAGCATTTTTGGTCGCCGGATTGGTGGCCATCTAGGCAAACCTACCAAACCTAGAATTTCTGAAAACTAGACACCCGGGGAAGTCGAGGGAGGCAGGGCTTGCGTGGATCCCCCAACAATTTCATACCCACAATCCCCTGCAAACCTCAATTTTAGCTAAAACAAATCACATTTTCCACACATTTCTCTGTGGGAAAGTGGAGGGATCACAAGGCGACACAAATTTCCTACTACCCAGCGTTTCCCCAGGTCTCCCAATAAAAATGATGGTGCCTCACTTGTGTTGGTAGGCCAAGAGCCAGTGACAGAGAAGGGCCCAAAACGTATTGTGGAGGCATCAAAATTATATATCACAAAATAACCTGGTTTTGCAAGGGAGTCACCTGCGTTTTTGGTCCTGGGCTCAGCGGCCGCCTAGAGAAACCCACCAAACCCTGACATTTCTGAAAAGTAGACACCCGGGGGAGTCCATGGAGGTGTGGCTTACGTGTATCCCCAGACATTTTCCCACCCAGAATCCCCTGCAAACCTCAAATTTAGCTAAAACAAATCACATTTTCCACACATTTCTGTGTGGGAAAGTTGTGGGATCACTGGGCGACACAAATTTCCTACCACCCAGCATTCCCCCAGGTCACCTGATAAAAATGGCACCTCACTTGTGTGGGTGGACCAAGTGTCTGTGACAGGGAAGGGCCCAAAACTTATTGGGGAAAGGGGCACTTGTGATCTTGGTCCCAGGCTCGGTGGCCATCTAGGGAAACCTACCAAACATTCAGACATTTCTGAAAACTAAACACCTGGAGGAGTCCAGGGATGCGTAACTTACGTGAATCCTCAAACATTTTCTTACCCTGGATCCCCTACAAATCTCAAATGTAGCTAGAAAATCACATTTTTCTCACATCTCTGTGTGGGATCAACGCACTGGCACACATTTCCTACCACGGATCATTCCCCTCAGTCTCCCAAGTAAAAGGATACCTCACTTGTGTGGGTGGGCCAAGTGCCTGTGACAGGGAAGGGCCCAAAATGTGTAGAGGTTGAGGGGACATCACAGTGAGTTGATAAGCACAATTTTTTTATACGTTATTAGGCTGACTCTGCCGACTTTGTTTAACCTGCTTGCTGCTAAGGGCATAACGGTTATGTCCTCAGCCGTGCCGCTCACATGCTGACGACGTAACAGTTACGTCCTTGGCACACAATCCGGAAATCCCTCTGCTGTTTACAGCAGTGTGATTTCCAGAGCTTCCCCAGCCTTCCGAAATATATATATTTTTCAATGTATTGACAATCGCCATGCATGGCACGCTGACGTCATTACATTGAAAGTGAAACTGAAATGAGCCGATCGACTCATTTAACTTTCACTGTTTCGGTGCTAGCGGGGCTATCTCAGCACCCCCATGCACCAAAGCACATGGGAGAGGTATCATTGGAAAGAGGAGAATCTCCCCTTTCCACTGGTACCCATCCCTAGTGGATCCCAGCCTGGGGATCGTCAGAGGAGGGCAATCCCCAAGCAGGGATCCACCCACTAGACACCAGGGAGAGGGGGAGTTGCCCCTTGAGTAAGGGCTTTTGCCCCCCCCATGAAATTTGGCCATATTCAGTCTTTCTATCCCCCTGGGGGACAGTAGCCCCTGATCTGCCCCCCGGGGTGGCAGAAAGCCCACTAGGAACCAGGGATTTTTTTTTTTTTATATATCTAGGGGTGGGGGCTGTCCTGAATGGGTATTATAATGCCCCCACCCCTCAAAAATTGCCACAGCCTTTATGCCCCCCTGGGGTGCAGATGAGGCAATATACCCAATCTGTCCCGACGGGGCAGAAAACCCACTAGGCACCACAGTTTATTTGTTTTGTAATTCTTTGGGGGGGCTGCCCAAAATGGGCATGCCAATGTCCACACCCCAGACACAAATGGCAACAGCCTTTCTGCCCTCCCTGGGGGTAATATGAAGGCCAGAGCCCCCAATCTGCCCCCTTGGGGGCAGAAAGCCCATTAAGAACCAGGGATTCATTTTTTATATATATCTAGTGATGAGGGATGCCCTTAAAGGGCATGCCAATACCCCCACCTCCCCCAAAAAGCTACAGCCTTTATGCCTCCCTGGGAGGCAGGTGGGGGCAAGAGCCATGGATCTGCCCGCCCGGGGGCAGAAAGTCCACTAGGCACCAGGGAGTATTTGTTTTAGCCAAAGTATGGGTTGGGGCTCCCCAAAATGAGCATGCCAATGCCCCCACCCCCACAAAAACAAATGAGCACAGTCATTCTGCCGCCGGGGCATATGGGGACAAATGCCCCTGATCTGCTCCTGGGGGGGTCAGAAAGCCCACTAAGGGCCAGGGACTATTTCTTTTCATACGGTTTATGGGCATGTCAGGGATCAGCCCCTTAGGCAAGGGTTGCTCCCCTTTTTTGGGGGCAGGCACACATTGTGGGGCAGGTCAGCGACAGTTTTAGGCTCATCTGCCTCCAAGGGAGGGCAAAAAACCACTAGACACTAGGGAAAGTTTCTGTGTGTGTGCAAACTGGAGTTCAGCTGATGGTTTGCATGTCCTGGCATTTGACTGGCTGTGTGTCTACTGGCATTTTGCTGGCGTGTGTGTGGACTTGCGCTTGGCTGGCAGTGTGTGTGGACTAGCATTTGGCTGGCAGTGTGCATGGACTAGCGGTCTGTGTGGATGGTGCTTGGCTGGAATTGTGCGTGGACTGTTGCTTGGCTGGCGGTGTGCGTGGACTTTTGCTTGGCTGGCGATGTGCGTGGATGGAGCTTGGCTTGCAGTGTGCGTGGATGGCACTTGGCTGGTGGTGGGCATGGCTGGCGATTGGCTAGTAGTGTTCATGGATGGCGCTTGGCTGGTGGTGTGCATGGATGGCACTTGACTGGCAGTGTACTGGTGGTGTGCATGGATGACGCTTGGCTGGCGATGTGCATGAATGGTGCTTGACTGGCAGTGTGCATGGATGGCCCTTGGCTGGCGTTGTGCTTAGATTGTCACTTGGCTGGTGGTGTGCAGATGGTGCGTATGGATGGCGCTTGGCTGTCATTGTGACTTGCATTGATCCTCCAGTGTTTTATTACCCAGAATGCCCTGCAAACCTCAAATTTAGCTAAAAAGTCACAGTTTCCTCACATTTCTGTGTGGAAAAGTTGTGGGATTACTGCACCAGCACAAATATCACACCACACAGCGTTCCCCTTGGTCTCCAAATAAAAATGATACCTCACTGGTGTCGGTGTCCAAGGCAGAGTCAACCTAAAAACGTATAAAATGAAAAACTGAGGGGGAACCAAATTGGGTCCAAAAGGGCAGGTTTTTTAAAATAAGTTTTCAGGCTGACTCTGCTTTGGGCACCCACACAAGTGAGATATAATTTTTATCGGGAGACTGAGTGGAAAGCTGGTTGGGAAATTTGTGCCATAGTGGTGATCTTACAACTTTCCCACACAGAAATATGAGGAAAATGTGATGTTTTAGCTAAAATTGAGGTTTGCAGGGGATTCTGGGTAGGAAAACTTTGGGGGAATCAACGCAAGCCACACCTCCTTGGACTTGCCTAGGTGTCTAGTTTTCAGAAATGTCTTGGTTTGGTAGGTTTACCTAGACGGCCGCCGTGCCCGGGACCAAAAACACAGGTGCCCCCCATCTCTCACAAAATAATAACCTGTTTTGCAAGGGGGTACCTGCGTTTGTGGGCCTGGTCTTGGTGGCCATCTAGGAAAACCTACCAAACCCAGAAATTTCTGGAAACTAGACACCCAGTGGAGTCCAGGGAGGTGTAGCTTGCATGGATCCCCAAAGTTTTTGTACCCAGAATCCCCTGCAAACCTCAAATTTACTAAAGAAATCACATTTTCCTCATATTTCTGTGCGGGAAAGTTATGGGATCACCCGGCTGGCATAAATTTATACTCTCCAGCATTTCCCCCAGGTATCCTGATAAAAAATGCTACCTCACTTGTGTGGGTGGGCCAAGTGCCCGCAACAGGAAGGGCTCAAAACATATTGTGGAGGCATCAAAATGATCTATCACAAAATGGGCAGTTTTTGCAAGGGAGTCACCTGAACTTTTGGTCCTGGGCTCAGCGGCCATCTTGGGAAACCTGACAAACCCAGACATTTCTGAAAAGTAGACACCCGGGGGAGTCCAAGGAGGTGTGGCTTGCGTGGCTCCCCCAATGTTTTTTCTTACCCAAAATCCCCTGCTAACCTCAAATTTAGCTAAAACAAATCACAATTTCCTCACATTTCTGTGTGGGAAAGTTGCGGGATCACTGGGCCGACCCAAATTTCATACCACCCAGTGTTCCTCCAGGCCTCCTGATACAAATGGTACCTCACTTGGGTGGGTGGGCCAAGTACCTGCGACAGGGAAGGGCCCAAAACATATTGTGGAGATATCAACATTCTCTCTCACATAATTTTTTTTTTTTCATGGAGTTTTATATAGTGCGAACTTGACCCGAAGGTATCGGGTATCATATCGCTTTACATGAGCACCAGTTGCGTTACATGAGGACACATTCATTTTTGTTAGGCACGGGGAGATTAAGTGATTTGCCCAGAATCACAGGATGTTTAGCGTCATTGCCGAGACTCGAACCCAGTTCCCCTGATTCGAGGTCGACTGCCCTAGCCGTTAGGCCAACTCCTCTCCCAAATAATACATAATGACCTGGTTTTGCAAGGGGGGCACTTATGTTCTTGGTCCTGGGCTCGGCGCCCATCTAGGAATCCTACCAATCCCAGACATTTCTGAAAACTAGACACCCGGGGGAGTTCAGGGATGTGTGGCTTATGTGGATCGCCAAACGTTTTCCTACCCACAATCCCCTGCAAACATCAAATTTAGCTAGAAAATCAAATTTTCCTCACATTTATGTGTGGGAGCACCGACCAGCACACATTTCCTACCACCCAGCATTCCCCTCGGTCTCCCGAGTAAAATGATACCTCACTTGTGTGGGAGCCCAAAGCAGGGTCAGCCTAAAAACGTATAAAATGAAAACCTGACGGGGAACTAAAGAGGGTCCAAAAGGGCAAGGTTTTTTTAAATTCATTTTTAGGCTGACTCGGCTTTGGGCATCCACACAAGTGAGGTATCATTTTTATTGGGAGACTGAGGGGAATGCTGGCTGGTGGGAAATTTGTGCCTTTTGCTGTGCAGAGTACTTGGAACCAGCTTTAATAACCACAAACACTCATGGCATCCATGTGCTGGCTTCATGTCCTTCTGCCTCCTATATTCACTTCACCACACTTAATGTTTATGCTGCCTCCACAGGGGTGTAACATAAGCCCCTGCAGCCCCTGTGGCCCAGGGGAACCCCTAACCTTTTAGGGGTCCCAAACCCTTTAGGGGACCCCATTCAGCCCAATGCCAATGAATTCCTGTGAGATATAGGAGACTAAGGGCCCCTTTCACAATATACAAAGGACCCTTATAATTTTGTGTTACCCGGCTGCCCCTCCCCAGACATTCCACCAGAGTTATGGTCTTATGCAACACTTTGTCCCTGAAGGAGTCTGTTATAATTAAGCGTGGTTCAATGAGCGCAGATAGAGGAACTACTATCACAGCTCAGCCTGTAGACACTGCCCAACTGATTATAATTTTTCATGTTCGGCCACTAAAGCGCTATTCCTCCTAAAGAACATTCTATTCCATTTATATTACATGCCATGGATCCACAGAAGAAACTCCCTCCTTACACCTAGCAAGGCAGACAACAAATGCACCACTAAAACCCTGTACTGGAGAAATTAAGACAGACAACAATGAAAAACAACATAAGGCAGAGGCACAATGCGCTCACAGAGCAGGGGTGACAAAGTTAACAAAAAACAAATTATGGCAGTGACACTCCTTCCCCTTAGAAACTTTACTCTCCACACCCTCCTTTTCAGTCTCCTTGTTCCTCTCACCTGCTTAACTGATTTTCACTTCCCACAAAGACCCAGGCAAATGCCACTTTCAGTGTCGCCAACACCATGAACACAAACTCACACTCAGCCAGCTTGGATGGACACCCCATAAATAAACACCCTCAGCCTTTCATTTATTTCATCCTGTTTTCCGCATGTACGCTACTTTTCTATCCCAAAAATATGCAAACTATCAGTAAACAGCTGGTGCCTCCCATTAACACAAAACTCCTTCTTGAACACCCAATTGAAACTCTATCCACTATAACTGCAACAGACATTATCCTAGTCCTTATCATATAATTAAAACACCTACTGGATGCACCCTTTACGCTCCTGTAACATTTGATGATAAAGAACGGTGGAAATGAAAATATCTTTATTGCAAGGCAAAATCACAGCCTCCACATTCGGGCAGGTTCGACCCATAAGCAATGCCCTTATTAAAGTGGAAAACAGGGCTTAAAAGTCGTGGTTTACCAGCATAGGGGCTAAGCCATGCTGCTCACTTCCAATGTGATAGATCCTGGCCATTGTTTTAGAAAAGAAGAGGATTTAAGCAATACATCAAATAATAATCACAGTAACTGTTCTAATTCTTAGTCAATAAACTCAGTTGGTAAATGTTTAAATGGTTTTATTAACCAAATCTTGTAGTAGATCATCTTTATTGCAAATCACAAGCTGAATTCAGATTAAACTCAATAATCAGTACATGACAGAGGTATAAAAATCTTTATCAATCAAATCATGTAATAAATGCATTAAAGCGCGTTTCATAAAGGAAAGAATCCCTATTCTAAGAATCGGTGGCAAATTAGAGATAGAACCCATAAATCATTCTAGTCTGAGAGAGTGAGAAGAGCATGAAATTTTAGCATTTAAATCAGCTCAAAAAGATCAATATTATCAAAGCAAACAACTTCCCATAAAGAGAGGTTCAGAAAACTCAGTAGATTCTCAAAGTAATGAGACATAAAGTCTGGGTCTGGATAAAATGGAAAAGAGTGTGGCGTAAGTGGGCAAAAAGGTTCTGAGCCTACTCTAGGAATGCACACTATTATAGACATTACATTTCACGAAGCTTTGGCAATATGTTGCTCTTCTCATCTCCGTCAGCCAATCATCGTCGAATGCTCTCTTGGGATCAGGATCACTCCTTATCTTCTGACACAAACACAGTAGTCCTCAGACAGCACTGTTATGTTTGGAACTAAATTGTATCAACAATGTGCTCACAAGGAGTTTGCCTCATTCAGGCTTGCTTTCCCACATATGTATGAAGTATTTAACCTTCTAATATCAATTTTCTAAACAGTAAACTATGTACAAGTTGAAACATCTGTATTAATGAAAAAGAAAACACTTCTGCAGGATCATCATTAAGGGGGAAAATCAAGTAGTTCAGAAAGTCAACTTCACATTTTAAACTTTGCTTTTCAATGAATTAACTCTTTATTACCCCATTAAACCACAAAAATTAGGGATGTATGATGGAACCACGCTTGCCATTACCACATGAGCCTTTACAACGTGGGCTTAACAATGCATAAGTCTCACAACTCATGTCTTTACCACATAAAATTTTACCACACTTGTACCATTACCACACATGCCTTTACAAATGTAAGTATTCCGCGCAGCTAAGTATAAAGTCTTTACATCTATCTATCTATCTATCTATCTATCTATCTATCTATCTATCTATCTATCTATCTATCTATACACACACACACACGCATACATATATATATTTATGTGTGTGTATATATCTATATATATCATCAAAAGGGACTAGGCTGAAGGTATGTGATAACGCAACACTGTATGATCTTTGTAAAAAGAAAAAGATTTTTTCTTTTTATGAAGCCCTCACCCACCAACCTAGTTGGTGGCATGCTTCATCATCGGGCCCACCTGGTGACACCGAATGTGTCCCTGGTGTGCTTCAACGCCTGATTTACAGCGGAGCAGGTTTCTTAACTGAGTGTGCAGTGAAGTGATGAGAACGTGAACTTAAAAACTGTACAGTGGTCCCATTACCCACAGGGTTTATTTTAATGTTTGGGCCTCTGGCAGCAATAAAAACAAGGCAATGGATGTGCGTGGAGTGATAATTAAGAACTCCTACATCCAAAAACGGTCTACATGTTTCAGCCAGGCCTCGGATGTATGCTGGCTTTCCTCAGGACCTAAAAATATGTGTGAGATGTGAGATCTAAACTGGGTTTGTATATTAGATCAAAAATGTGTGGCACGCTCTAAGGTGCACTATGTGTAAGGGGGGGATTCCCTCTTAAGGCATTCCTGTAAAGCAAAAACATAAAACAAAACATACAAACAAACATACAGTTGAATAGCGAAATTAGGCAGGGTTGGTTACGTGCACAATTATACTGGTGTGGTGACCGTCAGGAACGCGGCAAAAAGCGGCGGTGTAATGCCGATGTGGCGGCAATGTGTGGCGAATACCGATATATGCGCTACAGTGAAAAAGATTGTGCATATGGGTAAATGAATATACTTATGTTGAGGCCTTTCTTACACTTGCGATTAGCGGAATTGCCTCATGAGATTCCGGCAGGGGTTCTAGCTGGTAGTTAAAACCTGGGGAGAAAAAACGAAGGACGGCATAGTGGCATAGTGGCCGTGGTAAAGCGCTGGAAAGGAAAAGCTTACCATTGGTAGTAGTAGAAGAGCGGTTCCCCGTTGCCCCACATACCTTCAGCCTAGTCCCTTTTGTTGATATATACTTACTTTGGGGATAAGGACTAGTTCTCTAATCCTCTCTCTCCTCTTGATATTTAAATACTTATTGGCAGCGCAGAGCTGTGAGAGCTAACCCATTCATATAGCCATGGCAGAAAACCAAGGCTTAACTTTCACTGAAAGTGACATCAGTGAAATACTTGCATACCCCTCCTTTCTGGCAGATTTCAACATCTCAAATACCATAGCCCAAACTACTGATTGGGACACCCTGACAGAGAAAAAGCGCAACCGGATCAGAACTATCCTTCATGGACTCATCCTAACGGAATACCTACGAACTAACACCGCTCCACGTGGGCTCCTTGTAACCAACGCCCCCAGGATCTTCCTGGAAGATGCCACCTTCAGGAAGGACTGGGCCCAGATCGCCTGGCACTGCACCAGGGACTGGCTGGTGCTAATCATTAAGACCGCCAAACGTCTGTCTGAGGCAATGATCATTGAGATCCAAGCAACAGAAACCCATTTTAAAACAACCATAACCTCATTCAAGAAAAAACTGGATGAACAAAATAAAGAAATGGCTGAATATAAAGAATACCTAACCCAGGCCAAAATAACTAAACTCCAAAAGGACCTAAATAAATTTTCTTATGTCAAAACATACCCCTACACAGAGGACAACTATGTAGTCCCCAACAAACAAGACAGATCTAGTGAGGCGTCTGGTGATAACAGCTCAGTCTCTAGTGACTCCAGTACAGGCTCATCCAAATCACGAGGCAGAGGGCGCCAACAACGCTGGCAACAACCATGGAATGGACAGCCACAAGGCAATAACTTTGGACCCCCACCCTTTACCCACCCCCCACAAAATCCATACTTTGGCTGGCCCCCGATGTATCAATTCGGGCCACCTGCCTACTTCCAAGGCAATCAAAGACTACCTTTTTTAGGACAAGGCCGCAGACCCCGCGGCCGGAGGAGGAGCAACCAACAGGTTCGCTGGGCAGAAGAAGAGGAGCCAGTGAGTGCCAACACACGGAACAAAACACGGGAGCAACAACCCGGACCGAGCGGGCACCTATGAGAGAGAATGATGAAGAACCATCCACACTGGTATTCAACTTGTCAAGTACTCCACTATCCCCCAAAGAGGAAATAGTACTCAACAAAGGCCTATCGTTTGTCCCCACCACCAAATTGGATAAATTCAAACTCCATGTGGAACTAGCTGAGTTCTTTAGGAAACTCAAGCTTAAGGCCTTTTTCGAGAAACAACAAACCAATGATGACTTCACCAACACCAAAACCAATGAAACGGGCATGAGAGTTAAATCTACCTTTATGCCTCCACCAGCTAGCATTCCTGTGGAAATCACCACATTTGAGCAAGCTGTCTATCATGACATAGAAAGAATGGATAAAACAGAGACCTTCAACAATCTCTCGAAAGAAGACAGAGATATCATTCGAAAACTCCAGGACAATCCCACACTAATCATAAAACCGGCGGACAAAGGCGGAGGCATTGTCTTACAAGACAAAGCAGACTATGACAACGAATGCCGCAGGCTACTGAGCGACTCACGGAACTACAAACGCCTGAAAACGGATCCAACCAAGACTCTGCAAGCTACAATCAAAGCCTTAGTGGAGTAAGCGGAAGAGGCCCAACACATTTCCAAACATGAAGCGGATTACCTGTGCACCAGGAATGTGAAAGTGCCATATTTCTACACAGTACCTAAGATCCATAAAGAAGCAAGACCCCCACCGGGACGCCCTATCGTCTCAGGAATTGGCTCCCTTTTGGAACCTCTATCTAGGTACTGTGACTTCTTCTTGAACCCCCTAGTACAGAAGACAACAACCTATATCAAAGACACTAAGCATCTCCTGAACATCATCAAGGATCTGAGTTTTGATCCAACAACTCAACTCCTAGTGGGATTGGATATCGAAAGCCTTTACACGAGTCTCCCACAGGACGCCACCTTACAAGTCCTCCATGATATACTAATGGACGCACCGTGGGAATACCATACCCCTAGAGAATTCATCCTCAATTGTGCCACTTTGGCTTTGAAGGACAACTACTTTGAATACAAAGGGCAATTCCACCTCCAGACCAAAGGTACTTCAATGGGGAGTGTCTTTTCCCCTAGCGTGGCAGGACTTTATGTCCACCACTTTGAACGGACACACATATCCCCACCAACAATCCATACACTTCCAACATTAAAGTGTGGCGTCGCTACATTGACGACATCTTCCTGATCTGGACAGGTACCCCAACATCCCTGACATCCTTCCTTTTGTGGTTAAATGAAAGGGATCCATACCTAAGATTCACGAGTACATCTAGCTCCACCACCCTGGCATTTCTGGACCTCACTATAACAGCGGAGGATGGCACCTTAAAAACCACCACCCATTACAAACCGACGGCCAGGAACTCCCTCCTTCGTTTTGATAGCTTCCACCCTCGACCCCTTAGGGAAAACCTTCCCTTCGGACAGTTCCTGCGAATACGCAGGAACTGTAGCCAAACAACTGATTACCACAAGCAATCAGCGGCACTAGTTTCCAGACTATATGACCGAGGTTACCCACGCAAGATCGTGTAGAAAACAAGAAAACGAGCTCGCAACCAAAATCGTGAAGCCCTGCTGGAAAATACGACAAGGGAAATTCCCAGTCAACCTATGACTTGTGTCACCACTTACAATGATGCCTCCAACAAAGTGTCCAGTATCATTCACAAGAACTGGCGCATTCTGAACTCAGGCAGTAGAAACTGGGAAGCACCGCTTTTTGCCTACAAACGTGCTAGTAATCTTAAGGACCGGCTGGTATCCACAAGGCCAAGAATATTCCAAAGACCAACATGGGGTCTCCCCACGATCACGGGACATTACCCATGCAATAATTGCAGCGTGTACCATCTCACACGCCCGTCCAAAACACTCGACCTGGAACCTGGAACAACCTGGAAACAGTTACAACATACCAACTATAACTCATCGAACTTGATATACTTGATTGAGTGCCCCTGCGGCCTACGCTATGTAGGCATGACGACACGCAAAGTCAGGACCAGAATAGTTGAACACCGCTGCACAATACGGTGTAAGAAAAACATCAGTCGCCTGACAGATCATTACCTACAACTAGGGCACACCACGCATGACATGTCCTGGACAGTGATCGAACACTTTGATCACAGCAACACTAACAATGACAAATTCCTACTCACTAAGGAACAACGGTGGATTTATCGTTTATCCACCCAGCTCCAGGGGTTAAACGATTCTATCCCCTGGCACAGCCTCACCTATTAATTCGCTACATGAAAGGCTGTCTTCTACTCATAATGCCCAACACTAGACACTACTCATTTGCCACGTTTACGCAACATGAGCATATCTAAGATGTACTCCCCACAGACATAGAACAGATACATAGTGTATTCCCCATGGACCTGATACACGTTGTGGTCCATGCTCACATATCCCCGCAAGCGCTTTACCCTCTGTCAGTGCTGCTGTCCCAATTGCACAGGGGCTCAACCACGCATACCTATAATTTGTTTACTTTCCCTCAATACAGTAATCGGGCGAAATGCGTCCCGCACACCTCAAATTTGGCCACGCCCACCCCCCGGACGCTTTGTCAGTCACCCTGACTACCGGGCGAACACGCCCTACGTCATCTGACATGGCCATACTCACATCTGAGGGCTTCCAATAGTCTGTTTTCTATGTCGCCCCTACCCCCTTTCTCTCGTTCACAGACTAAACTCGAATCGAGCACACCTGCTCCTTCCGCTAATTGCGGGGGATATTTAAGCGCTTTTTAGACCCAGGCCACTCATCATCGGAGATCCGAGGCAGCCAACTAGGTCTTCAAGCGGGTCCAGATCTGCAATGTAGCAAGTGGGGCAACGGGGAACCACTCTTCTACTACTACCAATGGTAAGCTTTTCCTTTCCAGCGCTTTACCACGGCCACTATGCCGTTCTTCGTTTTTTCTCCCCAGGTTTTAACTACCAGCTAGAACCCCTGCCGGAATCTCATGAGGCAATTCCGCTAATCGCAAGTGTAAGAAAGGCCTCAACATAAGTATATTCATTTACCCATATGCACAATCTTTTTCACTGTAGCGCATATATCGGTATTCGCCACACATTGCCGCCACATCGGCATTACACCACCGCTTTTTGCCGCGTTCCTGACGGTCACCACACCAGTATAATTGTGCACGTAACCAACCCTGCCTAATTTCGCTATTCAACTGTATGTTTGTTTGTATGTTTTGTTTTATGTTTTTGCTCTACAGGAATGCCTTAAGAGGGAATCCCCCCCTTACACATAGTGCACCTTAGAGCGTGCCACACATTTTTGATCTAATATACAAACCCAGTTTAGATCTCACATCTCACACATATTTTTAGGTCCTGAGGAAAGCCAGTATACATCCGTGGCCTGCCTGAAACATGTAGACCGTTTTTGGATGTAGGAGTTCTTAATTATCACTCCACGCACATCCATTGCCTTGTTTTTATTGCTGCCAGAGGCCCAAACATTAAAATAAACCCTGTGGGTAATGGGACCACTGTACAGTTTTTAAGTTCACGTTCTCATCACTTCACTGCACACTCAGTTAAGAAACCTGCTCCGCTGTAAATCAGGCGTTGAAGCACACCAGGGACACATTCGGTGTCACCAGGTGGGCCCGATGATGAAGCATGCCACCAACTAGGTTGGTGGGTGAGGGCTTCATAAAAAGAAAAAATCTTTTTCTTTTTACAAAGATCATACAGTGTTGCGTTATCACATACCTTCAGCCTAGTCCCTTTTGATGATATATACTTACTTTGGGGATAAGGACTAGTTCTCTAATCCTCTCTCTCCTCTTGATATTTAAATATATATCTATATATACATTTACTGAAAAAAAAGGTTACAGGTACATTATGGTGAGGCTCAGATTTCACTCTTACAAAATTAGTGAAATTCATCAGTTATAGTTGCATAAGCTAACTATAGCATGAGCCCCTACAATGCACTACATATGACCTCACATATTACATCACTCATGACATGGTCATGACATCACTGATGATATTTCAAATGACATTTCAAATGACATCGCTGATGACATAATCCACAGAACCACTCACACACCAGCTCACACACCCACACAACCTCTCATACACCCACTCACTCATCCATCTATACAACCACTCACACACCCACTTATTCATCCGCAGAGCCATTCACATACCCACTCACTCACACATACAGCCACTCACACAGCCACTCATTTACCCATTCACCTACTCACACAGCCACTCACTCACCCATACAGTCACTAACACAGCCACTCACCCATACAGCCACTCACACACTCACCAATGCAGCTACTCACACATCCAGTCACTCACCCATACAACCTTTCAACAGAACCACTCACACAACCACTTACATACCCATTCACATATCCATATAAGCACTCAAACTCCTACTCACTCACCCATACAGCCACTCAACAGTCACTCTCCAATGCAGCCACTCCTACACCCACTCAATTAACCAAACACCTACTCAAACAGTCACTCACTCACACAGCCACTTACACACCCAGTCACTCACCCATACACTCACTCACACAGCTACTCAGTCATCCATCTAGCCACTCACACAGCCAGTTACTCACTCATACAGCATCTCACACACCCACGCACTCACCAATACAGCTAATCACACAGCCACTCACCCATACAGCTACTCACACTTACTTATTCCCCATACAGCTACTCACACACCCACGTGTTTACACTTACAGCCACTCACACACCCATACAGCCATTCACACACCAATTCACTGACAGATACACACAGTTACACAGCCACTCACATAATATATGTTAGAGATAGTATCACTCATTAGTAGTAAACAAGGTATGTTAATTTAACTTTTGTAGTACCTTAGTATACATATTTAGTACTCAAAAACCTGCACAAAATGCAATCACTGGATGATGTCATCAGTGATGTCATTTGAGATGTCATCAGTGATCCCATCAGTGATGTCACTGACCTTGTCATGAGTGATGTAATATGTGAGTTCATAGGCAGTGCATTGCTGGGGCATAAGTTATAGTTAGCTCAGGTATCTATACCTGCTGAATTTCACTGGTTTTGTGCAAGTGAAATCTGAGCCTAACTATAATGTTCCTGTAACCTTTGATTTTTTTATGTGAATTTCTAAGGTTTTTAAAATTTTGTTTCCTAACTTTAATATGTAAGCTTTCAGAGTGGGTTTGTGAGTGCTACTATAGGTTGGCGAGTGACTGTGTGAGTATATCTGTGATTGGGTGTGTGAGTGGCTGTGTGGGTGAGTGAATGAGTGTGAGTATCTGTATGGGGGAGTGAGTGGCTGTGTCAGTGGCTGTATGGGTGACTGAGTGGGTGTATGGTTGAGTGAGTGGCTGTGTGAGTGAGTGTGTGGATGTGTGAGTGGATGTGAGAGTGGATGAAAGAATGTATGAGTGAGTGGCTGTGGGTGAGTGAATAGGTTTGTGAGTTGCTCTATGGGTGAGTGACTGGGTATGTGAGTGACTGTATGGGTGAGTGAGTGGGTGTGAAAGTGTATTGGTGAGTAAGCGGGTATGGGAATGTCTCTATGGGTATGTGACTGGGTGTGAGAGTAGCTGCACAGGTGGGTGAGTGGCTGTGTTGGTCAGTGAATGGCTGTATAGGTGAGTGGGTAGTTGTGTAAGTAGCTGTATAGTGAGTCACTGTTTGGGTGAGTGGTAGGGGTGTGAGTGAGTGGGTATGTGAGTGTCTATGGGTGAGTGAGTGGGTGTATGAGTGACTCTGTGGGTCTGTGAGTGGGTGTGTGAGTGGCAGTATGAGTAAGTGGTTGTGTGAGGGACTGTGTAGGTGAGTGTGTGGCTTCTCAGGGGATGAATGGGTGAGTGAGTGGTTGTGTAAGTAGCTGTCTGGGTAAGTGAGTGGGTGTGTGCGTGTCTAATGGGTGAGTGAGTGGGTGTGTGAGTAGCTGGCTAAGTGAGTGGGTGCATGAGTGGCTGTGTGGGTGAGTTAGTACATGTGTGAGTAGCTGTATGGGTGAGTGGTTGTATAAGTGGCTGTATGAGTGAGTGTGAGTGAGTAGGTGTATGGGTGAGTGAGTGGATGTATGAGTGACTGTATGGGTGAGTGAGTGGATGTGTGAGTAGCAGTATGGGTGAGTGAGTGTATGAGTGGGTATATGGGTGAGTGAGTAGGTATGTAAGTGACAGTATAGGTGAGTGAATGAATGAGTGTGTGTGTGTGTGACTGTATGGGTGTGTGAGTAGTAGTATGGGTGAGTGAGTGATTCTATGAGTAGCCGTATGGGTGAGTGAGTGGGTGTGTGAGTGGCTGTATACATGAGTGAGTGGGAGTGGAAGTAGCTGTATGGGTGAGTGAATGTGTATGTGAGTAGCTTATGGTGAGTGGGTATGTGAGTGGCTTTATGGGTGTGTGAGAGTGTGTGATTTGCTGTATGGATAAATGAGTGAGTAGATTTGGGGGTGGCTATATGAGCGAGTGAGTGAGTGCATGTCTGATTGGAGGTATAGGTGAGTGAGTGCATATGTTAGTAGCTGTATAGGGATGTGAGTCAGTGTGTCAGTGACTGTATGGGTGACTGAGTAGGTGTGTGAGTGCATTAACCAGTATATGACTGGGTATGTGAGTGGGTGTATCGGTGTATGTCTAGATGTCTCAGTGGCTGTATCACTCTCTACCTCCGTGTGTAACTTGATATTGCAAGTTTGTTGAACAACACAGTAAGAAATCATTAGGAAATTACATCACTCCAACAGATGGTGAGATTTATCTGTATAAGAAGAAAAGGAACATAAATATAAGTTAGTATTATAATTTAGAAAATTATACAAAAAAAACTTTAATTTCTGGAATGCATAAGTTTATATTATAAAAAAACAGTAGACATTTCTTATGCTGTAATAGTATTTCACATTTTATTAAACCATTTCATTTTCTTATTGTTACTGTTCTCAGTTTTGATACTTGTACACCATAAACAATGTACTGTATAAAGATTCATCCTTGAACAATGGGGAAAAACAATTATATATATTGTAGGAAAAAGCCCAGAGCTGCATAGTATATCACTATAAGTGACTCTATGCATTGCACTCACTACAATTATTTAATCAATTGTTTTATCTGTAGTTACTGAACTAATTTAAGCAAACATACCTTAAAAATAACTCTATTATTATTAAAAGTGGTACAACCCTACTAATTGATTTAAAGGACACTTGAATTATGGAGACCCTGATGAAGAAATCACCCCCTGGTACGCTGAATGATGTCATAAACAGTGACGATCCATGTAGAACTAATACTGTATACCACTTTTTTAACAGTAATTCTCCTTAGAACTTTGGTTGAAGAAACAAAAGATAAGAATTTGGTAGCTTGAATTGCAGTTTTTGTTTGAATTTAAGGTTGCTGTCATTACATTCTATCCATCCAGTTTGACTCTTTAAATATACAGTATACAGTCCAGATGTTACACTAAGTCCTTGGTGAAAGATGATAGCCATAGAAGAATAAGTTCCTCCAGAAATTTATATTTTTCCAGCTTTAAAGTTTGTAATTCCTGTTTCCAATTTACTTCCATCTGCTCTGCTTCGTTGAAAGCAGTCCACTTCTTCCTATATGTAATGTTGACATAACATCTGATCAACGATTTGGGCAGGTATTGTTTTGGTTAGCTTTCTTGATCAATCTGTCAAAAGAAAGTTTTTTTGAAATCCCGTAGTGTTAAGTAAATAAAATCGCTCTGAATCAATTTGAGTACTTGACGTGAAAGAGCAATCTTCAAACTCATGTTTCCATGAATCACGTAGTCCAAATAACTCATCAATACTTATTTTTTCTTCTTCTAAAGCTCTAAGGATGACCATTATAAACTCCTGTGCATCTTGTTGAGTGTTCTGAGTAAATTGTACTGATCCACTACATGCATCTACTAGATCTCAAATGCCTGAAGCCCAAAGTATTACAATTCTATCACTATGTAAATGTTGCAGCAAACCACATGGTGCAGAACATAATCTCTTCTGTGGTTTCTGTTCAATTGCATTTACAAGATGTGGTAAGTGAAAGACTACATTGAGAACAGAATTTGCATAGCAGCTGACACCAAAAGGGTTTGACAACTGGTGACCTAGAATATCTCCCTCATTCTTCACTTTCTTCTTCATAACAGATTCCTTGTTCTCTTTCTTTTCCTTATTTTCAGGAATATCCACACAATCCTTTGTAAGCTTTCACTTTAGACAGACTATCCGTTTTCCATAAATGGGATACTCTCCTAACCGATTGTACTCTTTGACACAACTTGCATCAGCACTTACTTTGCTGTCATCAAAATCAACTAAAAACAAACGGACAATGTTTTAACTCGAGATAACACTGCATATGATATACCTTCTTTATACACAGTACTTCCAATAGTAATAAAAGCTGCATCTACAGTCAAACCTTGAGGTTTATGGATAGTCACAGCGTACACTGAGAAACTTAGAAACTGCTGCCGCCAAACATACATGTCTTTTACAAGCAAAAAACGTACAATGCACCTACCAATCTGCTTTAAGCCATCAATCTGATCAAATTTTATTGCTCAGTATTCTACCTCATTCCTATTTGGAAAGTTAATGAAATCAACCACTTTACCCTTAGCACCATTTACTAATCCTTCCTCAACATTTAAATTTCTATGGAAAATGACTCAGTTCTTGCAAGCACATAAACATTTCTCTAATACCGCAGTTCTGGACACAGACTTTTCCAATGAATCCAGCTTTGTTTGCAGTTTTTCATTTAGGAGTACTGTCACACCCTGGTGTTCCATTTTCTCTATTGCTGTAAGTTGAAAAGGTTCTTCTTTCTCCAATTTTAGTCATTTTAGTCATTCTTTATTAAAACAGGAGCACTCTTGAAGTTTAGGCATTTAATTTTTCATCTTGAATGAAACTAAACATTAGCTTTGCTGCTGTTTTGGTTGTAGGGAACAGTTTCTTAACAAGTCGACTTTCTAATTAATGTTTTCCCTCTTTGGTGAGAACACCTACTCTAATATCCTTGAGAATATTTCTCCATTCCATGTCAGATGCTTGATGCATATTTCTATGTAGTTCCTTGTATTGGAAGTTTACCCAAATGTTTATGTTTCCAATACTTCTCAAGGAGTTCCGAGTTTCATCATGGAGAAGTGCCTTGAAAACAGGCTGTCCTTTGAAGTTGTAGTAGGTCACTGAACACAATTAAGTGCTTTGCTCCAAAACAGCACGTCATACTTTGGGGCATATTCACAAGGAGCTATCGCCGAATTAACGGCACTTTATCGCAGCCAAAGTCATGATAAATTTACCTCCCCTTTCACAAGCCGGTGTTAACAGCCCACAGCACCAGTTTACCCGCGATAGCAGGCGCAAAAAACATCGCCACAGAGGACCCCCGCAAATATCGCTAATGAGAGGCAGAGTAGGCGTTCCCGTGCCAAAAGTCGAGACAACATCACACCTCAACATTCACAACGACCAGCCACATCGACGATAAGAACACAAAACAGGCGATAAGGCGCATTAGCACCAGGAAATTTACACCTGCTCTGACCTGGTGTAAAGTCAGACGGCAGCCAGCACCACAAAAGGGAGCACAGCCCAGGGCCACATCCGAAGGGCAACAGATGCCATGGAGCCACTCATCATGCGGCCCGGACACCCAAGAGGGCCACAACACCCACCGCCACCACCCCAGGACCCCAACCCACACCCGGAACCCCCCCCCGGACCACCACAGATGCAGCGCAGACAAAGTCAGCGGACCCCCAGGAAGCGTACCAGCCACACAGACCCAACATCTGACAATGTCACCGTCCACTACAGGCTGAAAGTGACAAACATCCTACGCATCCTGACCATCATCGCCTAACAGGCCTACGGCACCAACACAGCGGACAACCAACATCCCACCCCACACAAAGCTGCTGGCTTGGCTGCACCTGCTGGCCCCCGGTACCCCCCAACCAACACCCGCCAGAGTCGGAGGAGTCTCACAGCCAGCCACATCCAAGTCCCCCACACCTGTCCTGGACATCACCATCACCCTGGTACCCCAGTCCCCATACGTACAACACAATGCGCAGGAAGCGCTGGGGACCAAGCAAGGACCATACGCCCAAGCAGGATGCACGCACGTGTTGGGGGCAATACACAGCACACATGTACTACCTGTGCCCCCTGGTGACACAGCACACAATCACCGCAACAGGAAGCACACGTCTCACATCAATGTGCAGGCAACAACAGAACACCTTGGAACCCCCAACAATGTCGCCTTCAAATACACAGCCAGTGTGCATGATACCTTCATCCTCCGACAGTCCATCATCAACCAGCGTTCCCAGGATGGCAACAAGGGAAATGCACAGCCCCATGGCAATATCCAAATGAACACCCCACACACCTCAACTCCACAACCATGCAACTCACAACTCGGGCAATGCACACGTCACAAAATCACATACAACAGGCATAACAACATGCCCACCCACCAGACATGACAGAACAACTTACAATGTTCACATGGGCAAGCCCTGAACATGAGCCAGCAACGGCATGGCACCTCAGCCACATAATAGCCGAATGTGTGGACAGGTGGCAACCAGGCATGTGTGAAGGATGCAGTAGAACCATGATTGGGAAAGTACACAATGCCAAGAGTGGCGGAGATGTGCTGGACACACCGCAGTATGCAGAACACACCCATATCCATGGCGACATACACCACTGGTGTATGGAGTGTAGTGGACAGTGGACGCCACCATCTCACCCCAGCCAGTGGGGGACCTCGCGGAAATGTTGCCTGTTACGCCCCCTCCTAAGCGTCACCGGAGTGGGATGGCCCGGCGTACACCACGCCAGCGTTGGGGTGTGAATAAAAAGCACGTAGGCCTGGGCGTGGTCCTCTCCCGGAAAGACCCACGTCTCTGCCAGGGCAGCGCCTCCCACCCTGCCACGAGGCCGACGCCGTCCTCGTGAGCAGAGTTGCCTGCGATGCTGTGCGCCTGCCGGACCCCGGCAGGCTGGACCACAAACCCGTCAGGCCCGCCCCTGCGCAGCCAGGCCACACTGATCACCTGCCGACACCGGGGTGTGTCAAGGAGGGCCCACCACGTGCCGGCGCAAGCTCCAAGCCCGAGGCCCGCGACCTTGGCAGCCTCCTCAGACCATCACGGGATCCACGACACAGGCCTGCCTTACTCCTTCCTCATTGACGCACTCTACTGCCGCCTTCGGCCCACTCGTCGGACCAGTAGGTCCCATGTGTGAAACTGTGTCCTGAGTCATGAATGGCAGTGACCAGATGTCTACTGCAGGGGTGATATCACTAAACTCCCTGCTATCAGTGAAGCAAACGAATGCATCACAAGCACACAACACGTGTCTGTGGGCACATGCTGACCACTGCCTCCGGCCTACACTGCGGTCCAGTAGGTCACAAAGTCTTGATTTGGCAATGTTGGAGTTCACATCTGTGTACCGGCATCATCGCAGACTGCATCCCCTCTCAGCACCTGTGCCACTAAGTGTGTTCCCCGACATTCATGGACACTCACTGGTCGTACATTGGTGGCGTTTGAGTCTATGGAATAGGGGCTAGTTTTCATCCTCATGTAGCTAATACCGAATTGTTGGTGAAAACGAGGGTTGCGCTTACCACTCCTCCATTTGCTGCTTCCAGATAACATCAGACCTTCCGCATCATGCCCTGGAGGACACCTTCCACTGTCCCCCGCAACACTCCGCAACATACACCTCGGACATTGATGGGGACCCGCTCAGGTCGCATGGCCCATCTGACTGCACCGCAAGTCACCGTCCCGTGGCTGGGTGCCTGTGCCGGCTGCAGTGCATCTGGGGCCACTAACTCTGTGCTGCTCAGGCCTGGGACCCCTTTTTCTGAGAGATTGAATGGCCTCTGTAGCGATGGTCTTGGGGTCATCAACGCCATGTGTCTGTGGCCCTGCGCTGTCCGCATCCTCTGGCCTCAACTGCGGGCCACCAGGGCCCACACATAGCATCGAGTCTTGACCGGCCCAGACATCGCATCACCGCAGGAGGCACACACCACCACCTCAAGGACCACCTCCAACCGCCATCTGCCAGAGTCAAAACGGTGGTCCTGACAGACCTACGGAGTTGCTCAGACCTGTCGTGGATGCCATCATCGGCCTGATACCCTGCTCAGCACTCCAGGTGCCAGTGACTCAGTGCACCGCAAGCCATTGTCCGTTACTGATTGAGTTTTGTGCTGTTGTGAGGTTGCGCAGCAATGTCACCTCATGCAGCGGGGAAGACCTGGGACTATGATGAGGAAGATGTGTCAAGTGTGCGGACGGGAGACGGCACAGACAATGGGAGGGCAGGAGGCAACAGCCCCAAGGCAGGAATGCAGACTGGTGGTGGTAGTCAAGCTACACACCCGGATCTATTACTGGGTATTGTGCTGTGGACTGCGGACGCAACTGTCACCTCAGGCAGTGTGGGAGACGTGGGACGTTGATGAGGAAGTTGATGCAGGTGTAACACACCCCACTGCAACTGCATCAGGACTAACCCGAAGGGACACAATCCTAGCAATTACTTCACATGAGCGCGCTCTTCTCTAGTGCTCCTACCTCAGTGCACTGCAACACACGGAACCTCCTGACTGAATATTGGGTGACCTCTGTCCTTACTCCGGATCCCTCCATGTTGCTCTGCAGTTGACTCTGTTATGCTGGTGTTTTCTGTTTCCATTGCACTGGTGTCCACTGTTCAGGTTGTTACCAGCACCAAGCACTCCGTGCGGGCTGGCTTATACTCACCCCACACACATCCAGCACAGGCATCACTGTACATGTGGCCCTGCCAATAAAGGGGCCGGGCGCAAGTGCCCGTAGCCAGTTCAACATGATATGTGCATGTGTCCCTGTGGTCTTGTTGTATGCATGGGGGCCCTGGGCCCTACGACATTACATTGTGCTGTGTACAGTGGACGCAGACTTGTCACCGCAGGCAGCGGACTAGAACCTGGACATGTAGCTTTGTCGTCACCCACTCAATTCGTAAGGGGAGTGGACTGTGCCGTCGTACGCAGAGCCAACATGGGTGTGTGACTGATATGTGCATGCCCTTGGCATGGTTCTTTACTGGGTATGTGCATCTGCATGTGTCTCTATGGCAGTGTGGGTCTCCTTTGTGGGGTGTAGGTGGTCCCTGCAGGGTATTGGACACACACGTATGTGTTCTAGTTCGCATTCCATGGGTTCGGCAACACCCGCACCTGTTGGGCCACCTCCTTTTGGCATTCTGACACCTGGCATTGGGGTGCCATGTGTGGGTCGGTGAAGTGTTGTGAGCCAGCCGTGATTGTGGGTGCTTCATGCTGTGTGGTCTGTTACAGGGGCTGGGTTCTCCTCTGAGTAGCTTGTCTGCCCTGGTCCTGGTGGTGGGTTGTGTGGGATGTCCATGGGCTGTTGTAGGGCGTCAGTGTCGAAGGTGTGGTGTTTGTCTCTGGCATCACTGATGGGTTGTCTGTTCTGACCTGCTGGAGGTGTTGTTTGTCCCTCTGCATTGTGAAGGGGAGGTGCATGTTGGCATTGTGTTGGCGCCTTGTTCTTGTCGACATGCAGACTGTGTGACAATGTACATTGTGACTGTTTGGGCGGTGGTGGCTATTTGAGTTGGGACAGTGTACATTTGGCCTACATGGCTGATGTGGGGTTGTAGCCGTAGATATGCATCTCACAGTTCCCTGCTCTGTCCAATGTAATTGTTCTGTTTCTGCACCTGGACAGACCCAGTTGTGTCCCCTGTTCTGCAGTGTGGGTGTTGCACTTTGTGCCACATTGTCATGGTATGTGCTGTGATTGCTATGTGTGTGTGCTGCAGTGTGCCACGGGGATGGGGGACATGTCCCTGGGTAATTGTGGGTGTGCAGTGTGCTACACCTCGTTGTGCATGTGTGCCATTGTGCCCATCACCCCCCGTCCCCCCAGTCCCTGTTGGATCCTCACCCTGTTGTTGTTGTGTCGGGTCCTTTTGAGCTGTGTCCGTACTCCCTCCTCCTTGCACCGTCTCCACACTGATGACTGTGGCCTGGGTTTCCTCCAGCTCCTCCTGTGGCGCTGGACTGCCACCTCCTGTCGCCGTTGCTGCCTTCCTGTTGGCAGCGGGTTTGTGCCTGGTTTAGGTTGTCACGTCCTGGCGGCGCCTCTTGGCCTCCTGGATTGGCCTCCTCGGCACTCCGACTGCATTCCAGGTGGTCTGCTTGTGGGTCAGTTGCTGGTAGTGTTCTGTGACTCCGTGGCGCTGGTCTTGTTTTCCTGCGGTCTGCACCCCGTCTTCCTCTCCCTTTTCTCCTTGGCCTTCCCCGACCCCGTTGTTCCTTGCTGGTGGTCTGTGGGGGTTGTGGGGTTCGCGTTGACCTCTGCGCTGGGTCAGGGTGCATCCATGTTGCTACGTGATTTGGCTTGTTTCTGGTGTGTTGTTTCTGTGGTTTTTATGGTGCAATTTCCCGCCAGACGCGTGGGATTTGCAGGCCTGTGGCTGCTTTTTGCTACTTTTTGTACCGCGATTGGCCTCATCGCATGATTTCTCGCGTTTCGCATTTTTTCGGCATGGCGTTGATTTTCACGCTGACATTTGACGCGATATCTGGTGACTATCGCATGTTACCGCCTTGTTGTGAATTCCACGTTGACACGGGGTTATTTTCCCGCGATAGGCTGCGATATTGAAAGTTGCGTTACGCTACTCTTGCAGTAGTTATCGCACGTTCTTGTGAATATACCCCTTTGTTTTTAAAATCTGTTGCATTCTCAAGCGTACAGAGGCAAGCATTAAGTTTGAGACCATGCTCACCTCATCGATGATTAAAAGTTTCAGTTTCTTCAGAATGCATGAGACTTCATGACAAGTTTCACCGGATAACCTTTGGTACTCCAGTTTGTTGTCATGTTCTACAGGTAGCATAAGTAGTCGATGTAAAGTAATTCCTTTAATTTTTGTGTGTAGCTAATCTAGTTGGTGCTGTTACTATGCACAGCAAATTTAGTTTGTAGTCCTCTGTAGGTAAGCGGTGAGAACTTCAATTAAAAAAGTTTTCCCAGTGCCAGGTTGACCACAGACGTATACAAGTATTGGCTTAAATGATGAGCATTTACATTCAATCTTCTCGTAGAGGAATCCATGCTATAATTTCTCTTTTATGTCCATATACATTTCTTTCTGCTTGTCGTTCAGTTGTCCAACTAACCGCTCCAAATCAACACTTTCTTGTCTTGGTTGTTGCATTGCAGTTTCCACCTCATTCATGGCTATGGCAGATTCATTTCAACAATTGGTTGCCCAAGAGGATCTTGACTTAGCGGTCCTGAACTTTGGCTGCTTTGTGAACTGTCCTTAGCTATCTCAGAAGCAATTGTTTCCTCCTGTTCAATCTCATCACTTAACATTTTGATATAAGTGGCAAATACTGAACTCTGAATGCTGTCTTTCACAGTATTGAAAGAATCTCCATAGCAGTCAAAGTGTCTGAGCAACTCTGATTCAGAACTCCGGGGCATATTATCAAGAACGGCGTTAAAATTATCGCCGGTTTAGCGGCAGAAAACTGCTGCTAAAGCGGCGATAATGGGCTTGATAATATGTCCTGGAGAATTCCAATAGAAGCCCATGTTCACACCAGAACATGGGCTTCTATTGGAATTCTCAAGGGCATATTATCAAGCCCATTATCGCCGCTTTAGCGGCAGTGTTCTGCCGCTAAACCGGCGATAATTTTTAACGCCGTTCTTGATAATATGCCCCTCCAAGACTTAAATAGTTTTAGAAGTGCCAAATAGAAAAACTCTCTTTTATCAGGAATTTGGTAACTACGTTTTCTTGCTTTATTAAATTTCCTTTTGTATGTCAAACCAAATTACCGTTGCAACCAACTACTGCATATTTGCCTTCATCTATGTTTTCTGTTACATTGTATCTATATCAATAGTGTTGAAGTATCTCATAAAGACACATGTTTTCAAGGTGTCGACTCCTTCTTGGATAGTAAGTATCTAACATATTTGTTGTCACAATATCTTTACTTTCCAGGTCAAAGTCTGCTAGGTACTGAATTTCCGGGAAAGACTTCAAGATTCTGTTTCATGTGCTTGCAAGTCTTAGACTTACCCAAACATTTCCCCTTGACTTTGAGTATCAACTGGCTGAGCTCAACCAGTCACAGCTCTCATAGGAACCTATCTCCATATGTGAAAGCCTTTTCAAGCTGAAGCTGTACAATTTATTTGTTAGAGACTTTTCTGCAGAAATCTCCTCCCACATCTCCTTCATATCTGTCTTCTCTGATTTTGTAATGTACGAAGTGACAGAATTAACAACAGCAATGGAGTCGTCTGCAACAAACTGTATATCCATATTTGCATTCCACATTTACAGAATAACAGGATTATAGTCATCAATATACTTGGTGGCCTCTGTTCTTCTGAGGTTGTATGTGTTTTTCGGTGATTTTTGTGTCAGCGTATGTCTGACTGCAAATAAAAAGCTGTTCACTCTTCCTTTGGAAATCCAAAACGACACCTTGTGTAAACCTTTCCTTTACAGCTGTACTTTGGACAACAGTACATGCCACATTTATGTGTTGGAAAGCACAGAACATGATGTTGCAGGCCTTTTTCATCATTGTCTTTCAGGATGGCGCGTGTCATATACTGTTCGATGAAAGAGAGTACAGAGTCCGTTCCAAATTCTGGTGCATCTTTTACCCATAGCAGCATGTGAATATGAGGAGTACCTCTTGCTTGGTTCTCTTTACCCCAAAAGAAGTCAGTAACTTCACTAAGAGGAGGATTTCTTTTGTTGCAGATGAAAGAAGCATGTCTTGAAACTTGTGGTTAAAATATCTTCAAACACTAGCAGGATCCAAAGTTCTCCTGCTATCTTCACATTGATTTCCTTAATGTTTGAGTTTGCTTCTATCAAAAAGTCATGTAAATCATCACATGCCTACTCTTCACAACTGAGTGTCAAAAACCAAATAGGTGCACTTAGGTATCTCAATATACATTTCAGTTCTCCATTACGACTATACCAATATTCATTGGTCCCACGTTGGCACACCATCAAATTAATCAAATTGTATTCCGACTTTGCATCCTTTCCATAATCTTTGTCAACAAATTCCTTTGTAGAGAGATTTTGTAGATTGACTCCGGTCTTCAGTATGTGGCTTACAGCAGATGATAGTCCAGACAAGTCACTCTCAAATAACAGATGGAATATGTATGGAATACACTGGCGAAATCAAGCATCCTCTGAATATAATCTGGTTAACTTGTACTCAGCTGCTGGTATTTGTATGGGACAGTCATCATACTGGCCACCAGCACCAGAGGGATGTGGAAAAAAGCGAGCCTCTATATGTTTCTCCCACACAATCATGGGAGCCTCTTTTGCTTGTTTCATTTGAAAGAGAACAATAGCATTCTCCAATAACGTCTTTGCAATGCAGTGGATGGATGCTATACTGTTCATATATTTCTTCTAATTTGGATCAAACCACTTTTTCAATCTGGCCACTTGATGGTAATATTTCATCTTCCATACAAGTTACATCTCTAACAACATCAACATTTTTGTAATAAACATTATTTTGTTTCAGGTATAATGTAGCTTTTTTACTTTATTAACATCCACTAACTCTTGGCAGAGTTTTTTGTTCTTGGTAGTCACGCCATTTACTAGAATAATGAGTGGTTCATCAACATCTCTTTCTACGCCAACAGTTTTAATATTCATGTAAAATCTAATGGTCAGTAGACAACTCTTCCTTTAAGGACTTTCTGTAGTTCTCTTGGTGGTAATTTCCCAGTATTTGGCTCCATGCGAACTATTACCTGAAATGGATGTATATATTGTATGAGAATTGGTTCATAAACATTTAATTCTCGAAGTTCTTCTGGAATTGCTCTTTTTGGCACTTTATTATCCTCTCCCTTATCATGGCAATACTTACATACAATTTGCTATGTTGACAAATCAAAGCGTTCTTCTACAAATAAATACACAACAAATTCTTGCCAGTTATCACTATTCTCTTGTTTAGTTTTTGAGACCAAAACAACATTTCAAGTTTGGCTTTTGTAGTTAGTGCATCAACAACAAATATAAACGCAGTTTGGTTTCTCTGTAGAAACTGTGTTAAACTTTGCAATCTCTTGTGTAAAGTTATCATTACTAATACTTGTGTCCTGTTCCTCTTCACCTGCACACACCAACTCCTCATTTTCCCTAGACTGCCCTTCGGGACCAAAGAAATGAAACTGAACATCTTCACATACTTTTTCTACCTCTTCTGCTGTACCTGCAATAGAGCTCTATTCATTTCTCCTAAACATAAGGTAGGTGTTTTCACAAAGTAAAGTCTCCTAACTAAATTATGCATTTTAGAGTGATGAACAGCTAAAATTCTGAAGTAATGAAAGGTGCTTCTGCACACTTTCTTCGATAGACATGCCAGTGAATGTCCCTGTAAATTACTATACTTCCTTACTTTGCATGGATCTAATCCTTGCAGAATTCAAATTTTCTGTTTCTGATGTCTGCATGGAAATTTATACAGGATAGTTTTCAATATATATCCATTGATTCCTGATGAAAACTGCAATTACTGTTACAGTTCTATTTGTATACAGGGACCTGCCTAAATCTTCCATGTCCCTCTTCACCTATCACTTCCTCTACATTCCTAGGCACCATCTCCCATTTTCCAATGGGACTACCTTCTTTCACTCCATAACATCGACTAGTTGTTTCAACTGCATGCACTTATGTGTTCTTTTGGAAATATCTTTCTTCATTAAAAAAAGCTCAGTGCTGGTCGTATGCTTCTATTTTCCTCTGAAAATGTTACTAAAATAACTTCTATTTACAAGTCATTTTTTTGGCCTCTTCTCTTCATAAACAACTGTTTTATCCAGTGTTCCCATTCTGTTCAGAATCCAAATAAACAGCTTCCTATTCAGGGAAAATGCCTTATCAACTATAGCCTCAACATGTTGTTTTAGTTTGACTGCTTCTCTTCTCCTTTTATGCTGCCTCATCGTTCGTACCAAATTCTGAATTACCGTACTACAAAACATCCTAACTGTTATTTCCTTAAATTGCTTCTGTCTTCTTGTTAAACTATATTGCTCTTGATGTCACTTAGGGGCATATTAGCAAGAAGAGGCGATAATCATCGCTAACCCTGCTTAGCGTGATTTTTTTTATCGCCGGCTATCGCTGGAATATATCGCCACGCTAACGCTGTATTAGCAACGATTAGCGCTATGGCGATGATTATTCCAGCGATAGCGGGTATGGGCCAACATCGCTGAAAAACCAGCGATGTTGCATGGAGAAGGGAGAAACCTTGCTGATACGACCCTGTGGTCGTATCAGCATAATCCACCCCCCATGTTAGGTATGGCTAACACCTGCTAATTGCAGGTGTTAAATAAATGGCGATGACCCCGGTTAGCGCAACTTTTCACGTCGCTAACTGGGGCCATGGCCACCTTGCTAATAGGCGATAGGCCTGTTAGCGAGTGTTTCCAGGTTTGTTCGTCGGGAACGCCCACTTTGCATGTCATTAGCGATAAATATCGCTGACATGCAAAGCGGTAAAAAACGGGCGCTGACGCTCGCAAACTGTCTCTAACTGCTGTTAGAGACAGTTTGCTGATAGGGCGATATAAATATCGCCGCTTTAGCGGCAAAAAGTGCCGCTAAAGCGGCGATAGTGCCCTTGCTAATATGCCCCTTAGTTTTTCTCCTTTCTCAGCTGATTTGAAACCTTGCTTTTCATTTGCATGTTTTGCTCATTTTTCCACATACTATTTTAAGAAACATTTTAGTCTCTGTCCCTTTTCTTTCTGTATTGTAAGGAGATAGTATCCTTTCCTCTGTTTCTTTCTTGCTTTTATTTGTTTGGCATTATAACTCTCTGATTAGATGTATGTAAAGAAAGAAAAAAAGAAATCAATACATTTAGCTTTCAATTATATATTATTAAATTACATAATTTAAGCATTTACGCACCTACATAAACAGTTATGTCACTATGTTATAGCCTCTCTAAGTCTGTTACTTTTCATATCTCAATCTGTGTGTGCCTGGGTGTGTCAACATATTGATTGGTGTGTGCCTGGGTGTCTCAGTGTATGCATAAATGTGTGCCTGGATGTTTTATTGTATGTGTCAGTGTGTCAGTGGGTGTGTCACTGTATGCATCAGCATGGACCTGGCTGTATCACCGTAAGCATCAGTGTGTGCCTGGTTGTATCAGCCTATGCATCAGTGTGTGCATGAGTGTATCAGTGTATACATAAGTGTGTCATTACATGTGTTAGAGTATGCATGAGTGTGCCCCTGGGTATATCGGTGTATCCATCAGTGTCTGCTTGGGTGTGTCTGTGTATATATCAGTGTGTGTCTGGGTGTGCTACTGTATGCATCAGAGTGTATGTGGGTGTGTCAGTGTATGCATCACTATGTATTAGAATATGTCAGGTGCATCAGTGTGTGTCTAGGTGTCTGACTGTATGGGTCAGTGTGTGACTGGGTGTGTTAGTGTGTGCCTGGGTGTGTCATGTATGCATTAGTGTATGTGTAGCTGTGTCACTATGTGCATCAGAGTGTACCTGAGTGCATTAGTGTATCCATAAGTGTGTCCCTGGGTGTGTCCGTGTTTGCATCAGTGTGTCTCTGGGTGTGTGAGTGTATGTGTCTGCCTGGGTGTGTCAGTGTATGCATAAGTGTGTTTGTGGATGTGTTACTATATGCATCAGTGTGTGCCTGTATGTGTTAGTGTACAATATGTGTGGTTCAGTGTGTTAGTGTATGCATCAGTGTGTGCCTCGGTGTGATACTATATGCATTAGAGTGTGTCTGGGTGTGTCAGTGTATGCATCAGTGTATGCCTACCTACAGATTACATTAGAGGTGACATATATAGAAAAATGGGATTTTAAGGTTTGGCAAGGGGTTTTAAATGCCTACTCAACCTGGTAGTAAAACTGCACACACTGGCTGTGTTTAAAGAATACTTGTCTGCATACGTGACTTAGAGTGTTACTACTTGAGTACATATCTGAATGAGTGTGTAAGTATCTCTATGAGTGTGTCACTGGATGTGTAAGTAACTATCTCGCTATATGACTGGCTATCTTAGTATCTGTGTAGGTCTATATCCATATGTAAGTGGCTGTATATATTGCTTACTGGCTCTATTACTGAGTGTTGGGGTATATACATGTTTGTGCAACTGGCTCTATTACTACTGGATACATAAGTACTGTATGGTCATGTGACTGAATGTGTAAGTATTTCTGTCTCTGTCTGACTGGGTGGTTAGTGCCTCTATGTTTTTTTAAATATGTATGTGACTTACAGTATGGTTGGGAGATTCTGTGTCTGACTAGCTTAGTTACTGCTGGATACATAAATTCTATCTGATGATATCATCCACAGAACCACTGACACACCCATTCACTCCCCCATACAACCTCTCATACACTGACTCACACACCCATACAACCACTCACACACCCACTCACTTATCCATAGAGCCACTCAAACACCGACTCACTCACCCATACAGATACTCACACACCCACTCACTTACTCATACAGATAATAACATGTTACTCACCTAAACAGATACTGAGAGAATCACATAGTCTCCCATAGAACACTCACTTACTCTCCTATTCAGCCACTCACACACCCACTCACTCGCCCATTTAGACACTAACACACCCACTCACTCACCCATATGGCCACTCATGTACCCTCTCACTTACCTATACAAACACTCATGCACCTGCTCACTCACCCATACATCCACTCATACACATTCTCTTTCAACATGTACAGCCACTCACACACCCACCCACTCACCCATACAGCCACTCATGCATCCTTTCATTCACCATTTATAGCCACTTATACACCTACTCACTCACCCATACAGCCACTCACACAGCTACTCACTCATACAGCCACTGACACAGTGATTTGCTCACCCATACTAAAACTCACACATCCACTTATTCACCCATACAGCCACTTATACACCCACTCACTCACCCATACAGGCACTCACACAGCCACTTACCCATACTACTCACACACCCACTTATTCACCAATACAGCCACACACAGACCCACTCACACACACAGATATACACAGTTACACAAATACTCACATAATCTATGTTTTAAAGTAGAATCACTCAGTAATACACAAACTAAACAAATGTAACTTTTGAGGTACCGTACTATACATGTTTAACACTCAGAAAGTTTTAGAAAACACTCACAATCACTGGATGATGTCATCAGTGATGTTATTTGAGATGGCATGCGTGATGTCACTGACTATGTATGACAGTGATGTAATATGTGAGGTCATAAGCAGCGCATTGCGGGGATATAAGGTATAGCTAGATGAGGTAACTATAGCTGAATTTCTATAGTTTCTATGGTCTTGTATGAGTGAAATGCGAGCCTAACTATAATGTCCCTGTAGCCTTTGGATTTTTTCTGTGAAAAATTAAATAAATATATATATAGGGTCTTAGGGGCCAATTACGAGTTTAACGGTGCAGCAGCGGGACCGCCCGCCACCGCACAGTCAAACCCGCCTGAGAACCGCCCGCCATATAATGAATATTTTTGTCATTGGTGGGTGATTCCTTTGGCATTCCCATGGTGGTGCCTATAAAATAGGCACCACAATCGGAACGTCAAAAAAGTTCCAGCACGGCATAGACTGGAAAGTCCATGCGGTACTGGAACTTCTGGGCATGTACACAGGGGGGCACATGTTATGTTATGTTATGTTATGTTATGTTAGGAGTGCTTATATAGCGCATGGCTGCCCCAGCAACGGGGCGTCCCAGCGCTTGCGGACGGGTAGCCATAGATGGCGACAGCTAGCCAGATGGGAAGACAGCCAAGAAATGCCTATTACTAAAAGCCCAGGGAGCAGGAGCGCAGCATGCGGGCGCATCCTAAGCTAGATGGAAGAGAACAGCCAGGTTTTAATCTGTTTTCTGAATGCCCAATGATCTTGTGTGCTGCGCGCCGTGATGGGAATGGAGTTCCATAGGGTTGGGGCCAGGGACCTAAACGAGCACCCCCCCGCTCTGCTCCTGCACACCCTATGAGTGCAGGCCAGATGCAGATCTGCGGAGCGCAGTGCTCGCGTTGGAACATATAGTGTGCAGAGCCCCTGCAGAATCTGGGGTCTCTAACCATGTAGGATCCTGTGGGTGGTGCAGAGAGTTTTGAAGTGAATTCTCTGTTCGATCGGCAGCCAGTGAAGGCGGTACAGGAGATGGGAGGTATGACAATGCTTAGGGAGGGCGAAAAGAGTGCGGGCAGCCGCATTCTGTGCCATTTGCAGTCTCTTCATAACCGTTTTATTTGCGCCCAATAGAAGTCCGTTACAGTAATCAAGACGTGACAGAACCACCGATTGAATGATCACTTGTCGGGTGGGCGCGTCAAAAAACCCCAAGATGGGTTTTAGCCTGCGTAGGTGGCCGAAGCATGTACCTACCACTTTTTTGGCGTGAAGCTCGAAGGAGAGGGAGTTGTCCATCAAGACCCCTAGGTTCTTGACTGCGCTTTTCGGCTGGGGTGGAGAACCCACTGCGGCGGGCCACCACTGGTAGTCCCATTTATGGGGGTCCCTGCCAACCAAAAGCACCTCCGTTTTTGAGGAATTAAGTTGGAGGTAATTTACCGCCATCCAATCTGAGATGGCCAAGACATCCTCCCGGAATTTCAGTTGGTCTTGGGCTGGATTATTGGAGAAAGTGAATAGCAGTTGCGTGTCGTCCGCGTATGATATCATATTAATCTTCCGGGCTTTGGCCAGGAGGGCTAGAGGGCGGACGTACACGTTAAACAACGTGGGGCTCAGGGCAGAGCCTTGGGGGACACCACTGCTGAGGGGGTAAGTACTGGACTGGTACGGAGGGGCGTGGATCTGGAAAGAGCGATCGGATAGAAAAGACGCAAACCAGGCCCAGGCCATGCCGCTGACCCCGATCTCCCTGAGTCGTTGGAGCAAAATCTCATGGGAGACCGTGTCGAAGGCCGCACTCAGATTGAGTAGTACCAGTACTGAGGTGTTGCCCTCATCCAGCGATGCCCTCAGCTGCTCTGTAACTGCCAACAAAGCTATGCTTAGGCCGGAACCCGTTTTGTGACCTGTCCAGAATTGTATTTACTTCCAGTTACTTGGTCAGGATGATGTTCACATGGGATTCCATGACCTTGGCCAAGTGAGGGAGCAGGGAAATTGGCCGGAAATTCTCCGGTGCAGATGCATCCAGTGATGGCTTTTTCAGCAATGGGACAACCTTAGCATGTTTCCAAGATTTGGGAAGTACTGACGACTGGAGTGATCTGTTGATCAGTTCCCCGCCCTCCGTCAAGATGCAATCTTGGAATTTCCTGAAGGTGTCTGGTTTTACTGGATCGTCAGGGGAGCCTGATTTCACCTTTGCTGACAGAGTTTCCAGGTCTTTACAGGACATAGGTGGTAAGTCTTGTAGCGAGTAGGGGAGATCGGATGCGCAGTTAGACGGCCATGGTTTGGGGGCAGCCCTTCTAGCGTCAAGTGTCTTGTAGATACACTCAACTTTATTAATGAAGTAGCATGCCAGAGATTCACAATGCAGGTCGGTGGATATGATATTGTTAGTTCCTACTGGGGGTTTTGTCATGTCGTTTATGAGAGAGAAAATGGTTTTGGAGGGGTTGGAACTCGATGTAATCAAATTGGTGTAGAATGCAGCTTCAGACTTTTGAACAAGTTTGTGGTAGGCTTTAATCGCCTGCCTGTAAATTGTTTTAGTTATGGGGTCGTAGGTACGTCTCCAGGTGCGTTCCAGAGATTTACAATGGTTTTTTTCCAACATTAGGGTCTCGTTATACCAGGCATGCGATTGCAAGCACTTAGCGCAGGCCAGTTTCTTAGGGATACAGTGGTCGAGTGAGTTGTTAATCCAACTCCTATAGGCTCTTTCCGCTTCCTCCAAGTCAGTGGGCCATACGGGACAGGATGCTTTTAGACTGGACACAAAACTAGGGGTGTCCAGTTTGTGCCAGGGTTGTTTCATAGAAATTTGATGGGAATCTGCCGAGGAGCACCGGCTAGACCAAGGCACATATGGATAAGAAAGTGATCCGTCCAAGTTAGTGGGAGGGGAGCGTGGACTTTGAGGGAATGGATATTCGAAAATACTGGATCCAGTAGGTGGCCTGCGAGATGTGATGGGCCCACTACTAGTTGAGTTAGTTGGCAGGCCTCCATGTCTCCCAGGAAGTTAGTGATCTCCTGGGAGTCACGGCGTTCCAGGTGTAAATTAAGGTCGCCCATGATACTAAAATTGGCTGCCTCTAGGGCCAAGGTAGATGTAGTAAGAGCTAGGGCTTCCTGAAAGGCCCTGGCCGGCCCTGGAGGGCGGTAAATGAGAAGCCCAGTGAGGGTGAAATTATGTGATAAACAAATTTTGAACAGTGCACATTCACAGTCAGGGATATCGTGGGGTGAAAAAGTGCAGGAAAAAGCCGATTTAAATATCACTGCTAGGCCCCCTCCCCTGCCACAGGATCTATTCTGTGCGAGCAAAGAGTAACCTGAGGGGAGGGCGAGAGCAGGAATTGCCACGGAGTCATTGGTTAGCCATGTTTCCGTTAGGAAGAGTATATCCGGTGTGGAGTCCTGGAGAAGATGGAATATTTCTTCGTAATGTTTTACCAGAGACCTGCAGTTAAGGCTGAAGATATTAATGTATGTGGAGCTAGGGGCCACAAGGGGGGACTCATGGACCGCCTTAGCTCTGAACCCGCACTTAATACACTGTATTTGAGGGGTGTCTGGGTGCAGGTTGTGGTTGCCACAGGGCAGTTTGCCTTGCAAGGCAAGCAGGCGCTCCCTAGAGTAATTGTATCTCTGTGGGGGCCCAGGACCAGGGGTCCTGGCGCCTGGTGACGTACAGGCACGGACGGGCGCAGACGGGCTTGCCTTAGGCGCGCCTTTTGCGCGCCTACTGCGCGCGTCCGCTGCGCGTCCGCTGCGCGTCTGAGCCAGCATGTTAAAGAAATAGAGATTCGTGGGAGAAGGGCCCGCCTCCGCCACCCGCCGGACGTGCGTCACCCGCAGGGGGGTCGAGCAATTGGTCAGATAGTGCCCTCCACTCAACCGGCACAAGCTGTGGTGGACCGGGGCTACAACCGAGATGAAATGGCGGGGGAATAGAGCGAGTGTAAAGTGCAGCGAGAGATACCCGGTAAGTCAGGTTTAATGAGGCAGTTAAAAATCAATCCCAGTACTATTTTTAAAACAATGCAATTTCAAAGCGTAGCTAGCGCCTCACCAGGATAGCGCATCCGCTGCGCGTCTGAGCCGGCATGCTAAAGAAATAGAGATTCGTGGGAGAAGGGCCCGCCACCGCCACCCGCCAAAAGTGCCCCCCTTTGTGCATCCACAGGGCCTGAAGGGCCCCCTTTGTTTCCTCTCCACCAGGGTTTTCATGGAGGAGAAACAGCCATGAAAACCCTGGTGGGGAGGAAACTCGTAATATGCTTGGCGGGACCACAGCAGTCCCGCCAAGCATATGGATACCTCTGGACTGCCACGCCACCGCTAGGGAATGGCGTTTCAGTCGTGGAGTTGGCGGTCCCAGGGTGGCACAGCCACTAGGGTTGTAACGTGGCGGTCGTTACCGCTGCCCCACCACGAGTCTGGTGGTGTAAGGACCAACAGACTCGTAATTAGGCCATAGGTGTTTCTAATGGTTCTAATGCAAGATTTAGGTCAGAAATGTTCTTTGTGAATTCTAAAATTGTCTTTCTTTCATCAGAATGTATGAACAGCAATGCTGAACTTTCAGCATCTTGCAGATGCTGCCTTTTTTCTGCAAGTAAAATGTCTAAGACTAGGCGATTTTGTAAAACCATTCTAACAGCCACTAATTTATATTCACAACTAATAGGGGAGAGGATGTGGTATAACGGCTAGAGCGTCGACCTCGAAGCTGGGGAACGGGGTTCGAGTCTCTGCAGGGACGCTCAACATCCTGTGATTCTGGGCAAATCACGTAATCTCCCCGTGCCTAACAAAAAAATAAATAATTTTTTTTTTTAAATGAATGTGTCAGTCTGTAATGCAACTGATTCTCATGTAAAGTGCTCTGATACCGTCAAGTCGAGTTTGCGCTATATAAAACAAAAACAAAAAAAGCTCTAGAAGTGCTGGTTGCCAATTTGTCAACAACTGTTGAAAGCCTTCTAGTTTTTTGCCATTCAGTATGACTCTTACAGGTGGTAGGATTGTACCAAAAATGTCGCCAGCTAGTTGCGTTCCATCACCTACACTGCATGTGTGTCTATATGATGGTGTTATTGTTAAAGAATCTATACTATATGCATGATACATCTTAAGAAACAGCAAAGCTAAATAGCAGATACCCTCCCCCAATCATCTGGCAATTGGAAACAAGAAACCTGCCCACAAAGAAAATAAACTCCAGAAATGACTGTCTGCTCTCCTTGTAAAATTGGCCATGTGCCTCCCATCATTTCTAATGTGTGTTCACAGCTACTGATCCCTATGTGTCTACTTCTACTTTGTGTTCTTCTTTTGTAAACACAAATTTTCCCTTTTTGTCTTCTATCTAGCTTCAAGTTTGGGTAAATCATTTTCTTTTTAATTTGTCTTCTTTCTTCCAAACGTTTTTCAAAACATCTTCCTCTCTGTTTTTACTGTGTGAAATGCTTGTGTTTCTTCCCTCTAATGTCATGATAAATACCTTTTCTAAGGGTCTCAGTAAGCATGTTAAATTATTTTCCTATGCTTTAATACTATCTATAGGCATGGATGGTCTAAAATAATTTCAAGCTGTGTGCATTTCTTTTGCTTGCGTGGTGTAAATTCATGCTCTTTACCAAAGGAACTCTAGAAAGAAGCAAATTGCAATTAGAGCAAAAATATTCAAAGTGTTCTTAACGGAATGCTGAATGAATCAAACATTCACCCCCAGTCAAGATATCTGGGTTAAATCCATCCGTCTTTTGCTCACTACGCCACCCCTGTTTGGACCCAGCCACATGCAAATCAGTCTTGACCTTGCTCCTCATGGGAAAAGTCCAGTCCGAACTGCCAAGCTGGGTCCTCCTTGTACCGGAAACAAGTATCCTGGGACCGGTTTTGGGTTAACACCCCTCATCAGCCAAGCTACCTTGAATCCAATGGCACAGAGAGCAAGGGACCCATGTCTGGGCATACCCATCCCACTTGGGCCAAAAGTCCTACGGGAACAAATGATGGACAGATTGCTGAATGAATCAAACATTGACCCCCAGTCAAGAGATCTGGGTTAAATCCATCTTTCTTTTGCTCACTACGCCATCCCAGTTTGGACCCAGCCATATGCAAATCAGTCTCAACCGTGCTCTTCATGGGAACTGTCAAGCCCGAACTGCATAGCCGGGTCCTCCCTGTACCGGAAACAAGCATCCTGGGACCGGTTTCGGGGTAACACCCCTCATCAGCCAGGCTAGCTTGAATCCAGTGGCACAGAGAGCAAAGAACCCATGTCTGGGCATACCCATTCAACTTAGGGCAAAAAGTGCTGCAACAACAAATGATGGAAAGAATGCTGAATGAATCAAACATTCCTCCCAGTCAAGAGATCTGGGTTAAATCCATTGTTCTTTTGCTCACTACGCCACCCCAGTTTAGACCCAGCCATATGCAAATCAGTCTTGATCCTTCTCCTCATGGGAACAGTACAGCCTGAACTGCCAAGTCGGGTCCTCCCTGGACCGGAAACAAGCATCCTAGGACCGATTTCAGGGTATGACCCCTCATCAGCCAGGATTGCTTGAATCCAATGGCATGGCGATCATGGGACGCACGTCTGGGCATATCCATCCCACTTGGGGTGACAAACGAAAAAAGAACAATTGATGGACGGAATGCTGAACAATGTCAAACACTCACCTCTAGTCAGAGATCTGGGCCTCAATCCATAGTTTTGTTGCTCGCCACGCCATTCCATTTAGGACCCCGCCATAGGCAAATCAGTCTTGACCCTACTCCCCATGGGAACAGTCCAGCCCAAACTGCCAGGCCAGGTCCTCCCTGGACCGGAAACAAGCATCCTAGGACTAGTTTCGGGGTATCACCTCTCATCAGCCATGATAGATTGAATCCAGTGACATGGCGAGCACGGGACCCACGTCTGGGCATACCCATCCCACTTGGGGTGACAAATAAAAAAAGAACAATTGTTGGACCTCCAACTGTTCAATGAGCTACTAAATTTGGAACAACTTTAATAAGAGCAGTCATTGTATGAATCTCTAATGGTTGTGCTGTCGAAACCCTAGTAACGGGTGCAGGTACAGTTACAACTGAAGCAGCAATAGCTGGAGGCATCACCGTGGGAACATTCTTAGTTCCAGTAGGCACAACATTTGATATAACAGTTTATACAACAGGCTGTGTCATCCGTAATGGTATTTCAATCTGAATTGTATTCGGGTCAACAGGAGCTGTTGCCACTGTTACATTAGATGTAGAAGTACCCCCAGTATTTGCAACAGGTGCCACATAAGATAGTGAACGCGTGGCTAAGATTGCATCGAAAATTTCATATCCTGAATCATTCTCAGAATCTGATTTCTTTACAGTTCTCTCATAATCTTTTCCCTGTGCCTTAAGCTTTTTCAGCTTCTCAGACTTGTCAGTAGTTATGGCTGAATAAAGCCTAATCCCTTTGACTATAGCTTTCCTCCATCTCTGTTATTGCTCATCACATTGAGCACCTGCATAATTATGCACTGCTCTTCTAGTTTTATTCTGGTATTTCTATTTCTCTACAGCATGTGCTGCTTTCTCCAAAATGTGTAATGCTTCATGTTGTGTGAGCCTAGGTGGTGACTTCATCTCAAATGAAAATTTCCCTCAACCTTTACATTTCTTTTAGTTCAAATGAACCATATCTTAGAAAACTCAAAGGACCTTCCTTTTCAGTGATCTTGCACCACTGAGAAAGACACAAACATGTATGTAACCCCACATTTGTTGTCCTGCAATATACAGGTGTACCTTTGAGAGGTGCCTCTTCACCTTCCCGTACCGGAATTGCCACCCCCCCAATACTCTTAAAACCTTTAAAATATTTCATGATTTAAGATTATTCAATAGTTTGCAAAAGACATAATTCAACATCGAAAATGTTTTGCTTCTATTATGTAAACTACGGAATTCTTTTCTCCAATCCCATAAAAGCTTTAATATTTGAAGACTCACCTGGCAGTTCGGGCTGGACTATTCCCATGGGGAGCAGGGTCGAGACTGATTTGCATATGGCTGGGTCCAAACTGGAATGGCGTGGTGAGCAAAAGAAATTGAATTTTGGCCAGATCACTGACTGGGGGTGAGTGTTTGACATTGTTCAGCATTCCGTCCATCATCTTTTTCCATTTGTCAAACCTCGAGTGGGACGGGCATGCCCAGACGTGGGTCCCGTTACCAGAGGTGCAGCAGTTACTCATGATAAATTGACAGAAATATCCAGAAAATATGAAGTCTACATTTCAAAAAGTGTTCCATTCCAGAAAAGGTTTAGGGTACAATTGGATGATAAAACTACTGACACAATACGTTCTTCCGGAATGCGAATACACATTACTGAATTAGTAAAATGGGTATGACAATAGAGTGAAATTGATAAAGTAGAAAGCAAATGGGCAAAGAAAAATGAAAAGAAAAAGAAACAGAGGCAGATGAAACAAACAATAAACCACCTGAGTCCTCTAGATGAAGGAGAAACTTCAGCTTATCCACTGAGAGATATACCATGAGAAGCATATATTCATGTACCATGGAGCAGGGGGGACCTTGCAGCATTTACACATAATTTACCAAAATTGAGAGCCAAGCCTGTACAGTGGTACCTACAAGTTGATAGATTTGTTAAGATTTCAAAAGTGCTGTGGATTGATTTGAATACATTCTTTGACATTGTGGTGCCGAATGATTTGTGGGCTGAATGTAAAGTTGCTATACAATGGCCACGTGCAGAGCCAACAAGAGATGCTCGCACTAATGCACCATCTCCTGTAGTCATGGGAAAATATGAAGAAGTGATTACATTTCTGAAAGGCAAGATTCTGCCAAAGGATATTGACTGGGTGAAGATTAAAAGAACCTTTCAAGAACCAAAAGAATCAGTGCATGAGTGCTATGAGCAGTTGCTTTAGGTGCTTCAATAACACAGCGGAAGGAAATATCCCGAATCAAGTGATATGGGTTTTTTTGTGTCTCAGTTTATTATTGTGTTAAGACCAGAGATCAGTATGTACATACAACAGAGTGTGATTTACTGGCAGACAAAATCATTGGATGATATTTTGAGGTATGCAAAGTATTGCAGTGATGAACAAGAAATGAAGCAGAAAGAAGCAGAAAACACTTAAGGAGAAATTTATGTTGGCCCAGACAAAGTTTGCTCAGAAAGGTTTTCAGAATCAGTCTTTTGCTGGAAATCAAGGTAAAATGAAAGGTGTTGGAATTCAGACTCAAAATTACCCCTTGTCACCTTTGTAATAAAATCAGGCATTGGGAGAGGAAGTGTAGACTTAATCCGGATACACTAAACAGAAACATCCTAATGCAGAGAAGAAATCAGATGCAGAATGCACTGGTTCAGCAGATGCAAGTGCCAATGCAGAAACAAGTTCCGATGATGCAGGTTCCACAAGCCTAGATGGTCCCACAAATTATGGGAAAACTTAGATTTAGTATTAGTCAAATACCCAAAGCCAATCTAAATCCATTTCAGAATAAGAACTTGTTTCAATAGTTCCCAATGTTAGACAATGACAGTTTTGGCTCTGACAATTCCCAATGATGGTTCCTGATGGGGAGAAAGGTTGCGTGCTTGGCACAGTCTTGGAGGTAGACCAGAGTGGACCATTTGGAGAAGGAGTAGTAAATGGACACCAAGTGCCAATTTTAATTGACACCTGTGCTAGCTGATCCACTGTAAGAACAGCGTAGGTCCCAGACCTACCCCTCTCGGGGAAGAAGATCCAAGTGGCAGGAGTTTCAAATAAACAACCCAGTTACAGAAAAGGTCCCTGTAAAAATTGGTTCATTTGAAGAAAATCATCAGTTTGTTTGTGGTTTTAGTCCTGTAGGAGAGATTTATTGTGCAAGTTAAGTTGCACTATTTACTGTACACTGGATGGTGTTGAGTTCCAAACACATGATGAGGATGTAGAGTTTAAAATGACCCAACAAGAAAACAGCTGTAGGATTGTATCCATTGAGAACAACTGAAGAACTGCCACCAGATTTAAAAGAGACAGTATACCCCGAAGTATGGGATTTTACAGGAAAGGATATTGAACTGATTAAAGGTGTAGAACCTGTACAACTTACAGTGAAACCTAATGTTATGTATCCTAGAACACCACCATACAATTTGAGGCCAGAAACAATTGCAGGACTAACACCAGTAATCGAAGACATGTTGGGGAAAGGGATCTTAAGAGAAATTGTTGGGAGACCTTGCAACTCTCCAATCATGGGTTTACAGATGCCCAATGGTAAATATCGTATAGTGCAGGATATCCGAAAGATTTGCAGCATTGTTGTTTCATGTTATCCTGTGATACCGAATCCAGTCACCATACGTTTCCGAGTTGCATGCACCACAGAATGGTTCACTGTCATGGACTTGTGTCAGGCTTTCTTCTCTGTTCCATTGCATGAGGACAGAGAGTTCTTGTTCTCATTCATGTTCAGAGAGAGTGTTCTGGCATGGTGCCAAGTTCCACAGGGGTATACAGAAAGCCCATCCATTTTCAACCAGATTCTGAAAAAGAATCTTGAATTTCTGCAGATGCCCTGCAGTTCAGTTCTTGTGCAATACATTAATGACCTGCTTGTGGCATCAGATACATGAGAAGCTTGTAAACAGGATACAATTGCACTTTTAAATAACCTGGCTGAGAAAGGACATAAAGTGTCTCCAGTTAAGCTGCAATACGATCAGAAAGAGGTCCAATATTTGGTACATATTGAGAAAGGAGCAAGGAAAGTGTCCCCCGAGAGGGTTGGAACTATCTTACAGATGAACCCACCCTCAAACACAGAGAGAAGTCAGAATGTTTTTGGGAATGGTTGACTACTGTAGACAGTGGGTACGGAACGTTTCCCTAGTGGCTTAGCCTTAACAGAGGCTGGCACACAAAGATGTGCCTTATCTGCTTCCATGGGACAACAAGTGATAAAAAGCTTTCCTAGAGCTGACAAAAAGTCTCTGTCGTGCCCCGGCACTAGGAATGCCTGATTACAGCAAGATGCTTACATTGTTTTTCAGTGAGAGAGAGGGCTACGCACTCTCAGTGCTTACTCAGAGCATGGAGATGCAAGAAGACCTGTGGCTTATTTTTCGACTACCCTGGACCCTGTAGCCACAGGACAGCTTGGCTTCCTTAAATCCGTGGCAGCTGTTGGAGTTAGCATCGAGAGGAGTGAGAATATAGTAATGGGATACCCTTTAACTGTTACGGACCCTCACTCTGTCGAGTTTTGCTCATCAGAAAATAAACCTGTACATGACTAATAGTTGGCTTGCTAGGTACGAACAGCAGATTTTAGCAGCGGATAACATAACTTTGAAGTGCTGGCAAATTCTAAGTCCATCCACACTACTGCCTTTAAATGAAGATTGCAATGGAGAGAAAGTTGAGCCTTATTGTCTAGATATCACTGACTTATGCACCAAGATGAACCTTTGATTGAGCTTGATTATATAATGTTTGCTAATGGCTCACGTCTGAGAAACAATGAGAGTACCCTGAGAGCAGCTTACGCTGTCTTTACAACTCGAGAAGTTGTAGAAGCTTCCAGGCTCTGAGGTGTGACAGCAGCTTAAGTTGCTAGACCTTGCAGTTTAACAGCCCAATTAGGAGTGACTATATTTACAGATAGTCAATATGGCTTTAATGTTGCCCATGATTTTGGGCAGCTATGGTGAAAATGAGGTTTCATGACCTCATCTGGAACCCCAATTAGAAATGAAAAACATGTAAGAAAATTACTCGAGGCACTGCAGAAACCAGCAGATATTGCTTTTTTTTAAATGTGTAGCCCACAGGAGTCACAATGGATATGTCACTGTTGGGAACAGATTTGCGGACAACATTGCACGGTATCGTGCATTTGTGGCTTGCACATTTAATGAGACTTACTCAAATGAATCTGAAGAGGATATTATTTTCCCAATGTTGTTGTCAGTGGCTGATACATGGGAAGAGCTTAAAAGATTGCAGGAATTTGTCTCAGAAGCAGAAAAAAGGGTTGGTTCAGAGCAGGATGTGAGAAAAATGCAAATTACATTTGGATTCTAGCAGATGGCAGAGCAGTATTGCCAGACAGTTTGTTGTTTCCAATGACACAGTACTTCCATGGTTTAACACACTTAGGAAGAGATTCAATGGTGAAAATATTTAGACAAAATTGGTTTAATGTCAGATTTAGGAAGATTGCAGAAGAATTGTGCCATTGATGTATGACATGTCAACAGATGAACGTAGGAAAAAGGACACCAGTAACACTAAGTCACATAGGAAGATCAGGTGGACCTTTTAACAAGGTGCAAATGGACTTTACTTAGGTTGCCTTTTTGTAACGGGCTGGGATTATAGTGTGTATTTTCTCTCTGTGGGTAGAACCCTACCTAACATAGAGAAATGATAGTCTCACTGTAGTAAAACTGTTGTTGAGGGAGTTAATTCCAAATATAGGCACATTTTAATAATGAGGCCGTGAGAATGATTTGTGCAGCATTACAGATTAAGCAGAGATTACACTGTAGTTATCAACCTGAAGCTTCAGAAATCCTTGAACAGCTCAACTGAACTATTAAGTCCCAGTTGGAAAAAGTTTGTACTTCTACATCAATGAAATGAACAGATGCTTTACCTGTGGTGTTGATGAGTCTTCAAAACCTTCCTGACAGGAAGACTGGGTTATCTCCACATGAGATCTTGATGGGGCATTTGATGAGGCTGCCTGCTGTGCAAATAAATGATGGATTTAGGCCCAGATCTTTGACTAGAGGTGAGTGTTTGACATTGTTCAGCATTCCGTCCATCAATTGTTCTTTTTGCATTAGTCACCCCAAGTGGGGTGGATATGCCCAGACGTGGGTCCCTTGCTCACTGTGCCACCAGATTCAAGCTAGCCTGGCTGATGAGGGGTGTAACCCCGAAACCGGTCCCAGGAATGCTTGTTTCCAGTCCAGGGAGGACCCGGCTTGGCAGTTCGGGCAGACCTGTTCCCATGAGGAGCAGGGTCAAGACTGATTTGCATATGTTGGGTCCAAACTGGGCTGGCATAGTGAGCAAAAGAACAATGAATTTAACCCAGATCTCTTGACTGGGGGTGAATGTTTGATTAATTCAGTATTCCGTCCATCATTTGTTGCTGCAGCACTTTTCACCCTAAGCGGGCTGGGAATGCCCAGACGTTGGTCCCTTGCACGCCGTGCCACTGAATTCAAGCTAGCCTGGCTGATGAAGTCCCTAACATCGCTATTATCATTTTATTATTCTTAGCTGCGGGGCTAGGTTAGGGCGGGGCGGGACTAGGGTCACAGGGGGAGGAGTGGTGGGCACACTCTAAGTGCGCATGATGGTTTGGCTGACCGTCTTGGGCAGGCCAAACAGTCATGCGAACTTTGCATGTTCACCACCAGGCTGTAATGCACAGCCTGGTGGTGAACATGCACAGGCTCATAGTCCCCGTCTGAGCACCGAACCATGGTGCTCAGACCAATGACAATGCTGCATTGCAGCATGGTGATTGGCTTAGGGGAGCCTGTCTGCTTCCTACTTCCGCTCCGGGACTCGTCGGAAGGGAAGCGGAGGATAGACCTGGCCGGCCGAAGAGGTAAGTAGTTTTTTTTCATATTTTTTTTTTCACCCCGCCAGTCACCACTGCTATAACAGCGCAGCACTCTGTGTCATCATCAATCAATCACAGCACGACTGTACACCAACCAACCAATCCCAGTGCAGCACACTATGACATATGATCTCACTCCTTGCAGCAGCTCACACTCCTTTACAATTTCTCTCATTCACACAATTTCTACAACTTTAAGTGAACACTAATAAACAATCTGTGTGTGCTCCACTAAAGAAAAAACAAAAAATAACTCAACAATTGGAATATTAAGGTTTTTACACCCTCTTACTTTTTTACACAAAAACAATTTTCATTCACACTGATGAAATCTCTACCCGTGGGAAATCACCCTAATCAATGTAGATTCAACTTTTGCTCAATTTGGTTCTGCCAACATCAATTCATATTAGTACATTCAAAACAGGTGATTATAATCCCTATCTCAATTGTGTAGGCGACGGTACCTCACTACTACACTATAAATCTCTAGCAGTCAAGAAAAACCATAAAGTGTATTCTACACTTTTCTCAATATCCTGGGATCTTAGCCTACATACAGCCTGATAACCTATACAATTTCTTCACAATGAGCACATAAACATCAATAATTCATACAACTGCAACACGCGACAATATCAACAAAAACAATTACAACTGCACTGCATAACTCTATTGATACTCACACCTCCAAACAGCAACCCCCTTCAAAACTGCACCTTGTCAGTCTTCAGATTCTGGGCTTAGGGCTATGGGATTCAGGCAGTACTCTAACTCGGGATAATTATTTATCATAATGTAAATCATCCTCCTGCTACTAAATTTGTTAAAGCGGAAAACAGGGATTCAAAGTCACAGTTTATCAGCATCAGGGCTAACCCCTGCCGCTCACTTCCAATGCGTTAGATCTTTGCCGTTGTTTTAGAGAAAAAGAGGATTGAAGCAATACAGCAAATAATAATCATAATAACTATTCTAATTCTTAGTCAATAAAGAGAGTTGGTAAATGTTTAAAAGATTTTCTTAATCAAATTTTTTAGTAGATCATATTTATTGCAAATCACAAGTTAAATTCAGATACATCTCAATAATTGTAGAAAAGTGCCTTTTTTTGCATGGTTGCCCCCACTTTTTGCAAAACTGTCGATGTACTTTGACTGAATGTACCCTGGGTTCCTGCCAATCAGGTACCCAGGGCCTATGTTCTTTCCCTAAACTGTACTGATGCAAAACCCAATTGGCACTCTTTGGCCACATGTAAGTCCCTTGTAACTGGTACCATAGGTACCAAGAGCACTGTGGCCAGGGAAAGCCTTTAAGGGCTGCAGCACTTATTGTGCCATCCTTAGAGGCCCTGTACCTTTAAACACACACCTTGCCCTTGCAGACTGCATGTTTTGGTGCAGAGCAAAGTGAAGAGTCAACATGACACACTTCCCTGTGTGCCATGCCTACAAGCCACTGCCCTGGCATAGGTAAGCCACCCCTCTAGCTGGGTGCACTAAACCAGTGGTGAGGGTACTGGTGCATGTACCCTGTACCCCTACAGTGTCTAAGCCATTTCTTAGACATTGCAAGTGCAATAATGCCATTAGGAGTATATGGTGCTGGGAGTTTGTCATTACGAACTCCACAGCACCATGATGGCTTTACTGAAAACTGGGAAGTTTGGTATCAAACTTCTCGGCACATTAAACCCAGACTGATGCCAGTGTGGGATTTAATCAAAAATGCACTCAGAGGACATCTTAGAGATGCCCCCTGAAAAACAACCTAACTCTAGTGTCCTGGCTGAGAGGCAGCTTGCCACCACCAGGCATGTTTCTGGACCCCTGGGTGGAGACCTCTCGGGGTCCTGAAACAATGCACATCCTGGGACGAGGTAACAAGCCTCTTCGCCCAGGATGGGCAGGGTCTACGAAGGGGAAGCGTCAAAGGCTTGCCGCCTTTGTGAGCCACCCCCAGCCATTTGCTGCTCCCAGCAACTGGCCCCCACCGGTTCTGACCCGCACTTGAGTGAGAGAATCGGCAGGAAAACCAGGTTAGGAGGAGAGGTGTGCCCATCTTTGCCAACCTCACCCCTCAGGTGGGGGAGGCGAGGTGAAGCACAACTCTCAGTCCCCACCATCTTGTAGATGGGGGACCCAGCCAACCAGAGTGAGGCTTATGCCCCCCTCCCACTGGAGGGTGGCATAATAGGGGGCGTACCCACCCCAAGTAAGGGACCAATTGGTCCCTACCTTTACCTACCTGTAACACCCCTAAATCTAGTATTTAGGGACAACCCCAAACCTTGCCTCCCCAGACACGAACCGACAAGAGAGAAGAAGAAGGACCGAAGAAGCTGTGCTGAACTAAGTAGAGGAGGATGCCCACTGACTTGGCCCCAGCCCTACTGGCCTGTCCCCACCTCGAACCTGCTCCAGTGAAATCCCAGCGTGTTCTGCAGCCAGCAGCCCCCAAGAACCCAGAGGGCCTGCCCTGCCTTCCCAAACCAAGACTTTGTATCCCGTGCGCACCGGATGTGCTCACCCACAGACTCTGGCTCCAGCCAAATTATTGATTTTGAACAACTCTGCACCCGACTCCCACGTCCCGAGTTCCAGTGGCCCAACACCACGAGGCGGTCATCCCAGCGATCCTGACCTGAGATCTGGTGATCTCTGACCTGCCTCGACTCTCCAAACGACACCTGCAGCCCCTTTCTGGAGGATCCCCCCTGACCGCGACTGGAGCTGGTAAGAAAAACCTGACGCCTAAAGACACCCCCGCACCCGATGTCCCATGACCTTCGGTGGCCCAACCGACGGCGTCCCAGCATCCCCAAGCATCCCAATTTACCTCTCCAACCGGTGCTCACCTCCAGAAGATCTTCATCCCGAGCCTGCAGTGTTTGTTGCAACCGGAGAATCCCCATTGAAATCAACAGGGCACCCAACACCAAAACAGCACCCTGCACCCAGCCACCCATGTGCTACTACGGGTGCACTTTGGGTGCTAACTCGGATCCCCATTTGCCCTAACACCAGGAGCTTTGCTTCTATAACCTTGTGGCCTGCTGGTGAGCAGCCATCAACCGGAGGCCCCCTATCCCCCATTGGATAACATTGGGCCTCAGCACTCTGCACCTGGCCGCCCTAGTGCCGCTGAGGGTGCTTTGAGAGTGCACCTTCGACCATGGAGGAACCCTGGTTCTAACCCCAGAAACCTAACTCCCACAAACAACTACTTACCTGTAAACCGATAACTTCATTTCCTCCCATAAGATTGCATTGACTGCTTTTCTTTGAAAATTCTTCTAAGTGTGGAGTTGGTTTGTATGAAAACTTGAAAAACTGCAAATGTACCAAAAGTGAATTACCTATAAATGCTTAGCACTACCCTCTGATAAAGCCTTACTGCTCGCCTACACTACCACAACTATAGAGTAAGGTATTATCTACTTTTACCTCTGCCTACCAATGGGGTTCCACTGGACTCTGTGCACACTATACCTTACTTTGGTATAGTATATACAGAGCCAGCTTTCTACAATAATCAATATATGACAGAAATATAAAATATAAAAATCAATTTTTGTTATTCAAATCATGTAATAAATACATTAAAGCATGTTCCATAAAGGAAAGAATCCATCTTCTAAGAATCCGGGGAAAATTGGAGTCAGTCGGAACCCGTAAAGAGTTCTAGTCCAAGAGAGTGTGAAAAGCATGAAGCTTTATCATTTAAATCAACACAAAAAGATCAAAAGTATCTAAACAAAGAACTTCTTTGGCCGAAATAAAGAATTTATACGAACTTCCCATAAAGAATTTTAGGAAACTCAGTAGAGTCTCAAAGAAATGTGAAATAAAATCTGGGTCTGAGTAAAATGGAAAAGAGTGTAGCATAAGTGTGCAAAATGTTTCTGAGCCCACTCCAGCAACGCCCACTATTATAGACATCACAGTACACAAAGCTTTTGCAACATGTTGCTCTTCTCTGTCAGTTAATCATTGTCCAATGCTCTCCAGGGAACAGGATCACTTCTCATCTTCTCACATGAATGCAATTGTCCTCAGACAGCAATGTTAAGTTTGCAACTAAATTATATCAACTATGTTGTCCTGTAGAGTTTGCCTCATTCAGGCTTGCTTTCCCATATATTTAAGAAGTCTTTAACCTTCTAATATCAATTTTCTAAACAGTAAACTATGTAGAAGTTGAAACATTTATATTAATGAAAAAGAAAACATTTCTGCAGGATCAAGTAGGTTAGATAGCTTGTAATGTTTGAGCTGATATGGCTGGGTATTGAGGGGACGCAGGGTTTTCCTGGTCTTAATTTTGGCGCTGCCTCCTTGTACATAGGGGGCAGCATCAAATACAATGGGTGTTGCGGTGGAACGCCCACCACAACACCCACTGCACGCCCCTTTCACGCTAAATATAGCGTGAAAGGGTGCCTTATGTACAAGGCAGCATTTAGCCACGTTAAGTGGCTTAACGCTGCCTTGTACATAAGGCAAGGCCCCTATCGCCACAGGAACGTCACAAAAAGTGACGTTCCCGTGGCGATAGGGGCTTGTACATATGCCCCATGGTTTTCTAGGATTCTTGAAAGCAGATCACGTGATGATTGTTTATGAATGCAGTTAGATTGTCATTGGATGTCTGGAATTGTCTATCCACACCTGAAATGTTCCCTAAGTAGATTAGGAACTAGGAATAATGTGGAGGATTAGGATTAATTTTGAAATTAGAGTTAATCATAGAAGAATGACAACTTTTTGCTCGAGTCCTGAGGACTTATTAGTAGAAATTTGAAAATTCATATAGTCATTGATGTTTTCTGGGGCTTTCATATTCCTAATTCTTAATGATGTTAGCTGCCTAGAGGAAGTATTTAAATGTTTATTTTTGAGGATATGTGGGTACTTTGGTTTGCTAACTAAAGATCAGATCCCATTGCCCATATTTTTAAAGCTGTTGATCTGGTGTTCCATTTAGTTCTTGTGACTTAGGTTTTAAGCTCCTGATTGTAGATAAAATGAAGGTTTATTAAGCTAGTCAAATTTATGTTATGTAATTCCAGAAAATAGTTTACTATTTTTAGTATGTTCCGATGTTTTAAGATGTCGCGTGGGCCTTGGAACTTGCATGTTGGACTTAGGCCCTGTTCTGTGATTTAGTGAAAGTCATTATAAACAGACAGTTGACTTTCTAATCATTTTATCTTACTGGTGGAGATGTGCAGCAAATTAGTGGGCTCAAGGTCAATGGCCTGTGGGATACTGATTGTAAGGTTCCTTGCTTGATCTCTGTTTAATAAGCATTAGACAGGACATTGGATTCATGGTGATCTATAGGACCCGTACTGCAAGGTGGTAACAATGAGGTGATTCTTTTGTGAGCTGACTGATCAGTTGGCATTTGAATAGCTCCAACAAGTATATTTGTTAAGAGTGCAAAACCTTCAGCAATCTTTTGTATCACATATGGGGTATTGCACAGGTGAAATGATTCATTGATCCAGGTTGCGCTCAGTTGATTGTGCATCTGGTTGGAGCCCTTTCACAAGGATTTCAATGTAAGTTGGATCTAGGGGCATTGAGAGCAGACATTGAATCGGGTTTAACTTAGGATCGTTCTGATTAATTGCTGTTGGTACGTTGCTTGTTGTAACCTGGGCTAATATTTATGGCTCAGTCACCTGTGCTGGATTAAGGATTGGGTAATTTTTGATAAGTAATTTTGATGTATTGGATGTTTTGAGTAATTCTCGTTGGACATCAAGGGTTGACAGTTTTTTTTTCTCTATTTTGTTAGTTTCCTCAATCTACATTTACTTATGTAGGGCTGGAAGCCATCTGTATTACCTCCGCCAGTCAAAGTGGGTTGAGCTTTTATGTTGTCAATCTGTTACAGTGTTGTTGATTCAGCAGATGGAAGATTCGAATGATAAAAGAGATTAGTCACTAGTTCACGTGTCATGGAAGTCAGTTTCAACTTAGATCTTTCTACAGGTGGGCAATCCTTCATCATAACATTTTCAAATATGGTTTCTGGCATTTGCTGCATTTAAAGTTGAGCATTTCAAAGGTAATTATTAATTTTACTTAGCAGCAATTGCAGCAGGTCAACAATATCATCAATACGGGTGAGACTAGAATTGGAAATTTCTATCTTAGTAAATAGTTGGTCAATTTTGTTTAGTGATTTAGAATCTTTGTGTAAAGTTTTCATGTCTTGATTTATATCTTTTAAGAGCATAACCTGCTGTGTGAGGAAAAGTGATTGAGTAGTCAGTATGTCCAATGTCTGAGATAAGGTGGTCCTGATAGCCCTCATAGCTGTGAGAACTGGGTAAGTGGGAGGCGTTGGTTCTATTTCTGTTTTAGTTGACATATATTCAGATGGCGTGGGGGCCACCAAACCCTCAAGCTGGATGTATGTAGGTTTGAGGTGATGAGATTAGACTGTCTAGTTCTGAAAGCAGAGTTGATGGGCTATTTTGAAGATTTGCTCAGGTACTGACGTTTCAACAATTCCATAAATAGAGTATGTTTCACTACTGATTTCTTGGTTACAGCTCTGGGCTCTGAATATGAGCAGTATGGAATTTGTCTCAGCAGTGGTCAGTACTGCAAATGGTGAAAGTGATTCAACAGGCTTTTCAGGTGCTCCCCCACTTAGTACTCATGAGGTTGGATTGTGGTTTTGACATTCTGGTTTCGATTTTGGTATTGAGCTAGAGTTGATACATTCATATGTCGGTTGCTGAGTGAGTTTTGCTGGGGTTAGGGTCCTGGATTTAGGTTGAGGATGACAACTGGTTTGATCATAAATTGTGTTATCGTGCGGTGGTAAATATAGAGGAGTGTATGAGTGTAAACTTATTTATTTGTTGATTAATAAAAATCGTTACAATCGGAAAGATACACATAATAAAATAAAACATTTTGTTCTTAAAATAGGATAACAACATTACATCAAAGATTTTTTTAAAACACATTATCTTTGGTCTCAAATTCGAATGACCAGGCCTATGACCAATTCAAATCTTTAGCGGCTATGGTGTAAAATTATATAATAACATAATATGGGAAAGCATTATATCCATAAAATATGCATAACACACCACACTAGAAAACTTAGCAGCAATTGACTTAGCAACAATAGAGAGCAGCAGAAAACAAAGTACGCTTATGCCAACGGTTAAATGGCAATATCCCAGCTATCAATCAAACATTTATTGTGCAAGATTAAATTTGTTTAACTGATGCTATAACAATTTCAAGCCTTAAAACTATAGTGTCTATATATAAACAAGACTTTTTTTTTTTTTAAAGTGGTATTTAAAACAGATACTTCATTTTCATTTGATATTTACATCCAGGTCAATAATAAATGTTATTATATTTTAAGTCAGAATCATATTAGGTTAACAGTTTTTTTTCAGCAATAATAATGAACTTAACAAATCGGGAAATCAAGCGGGGCGTAGCCCCAGTAAGGCACGTAATAATAGCATTTCTACAAGTTCTCAAACCTAATTCATTAAAAATAGGTCTTAAAAGGAACTTCTGCTCTTCTAGCAATTGGGGGCATATGGTTACAATATGAACTAAGGTTTCATCATGTAAACTACACAGCCTACAAAGTTTGGAGGGCCATTCTTTCCCATTTTGGAATTCCGTCTTTGGTCGGGTATCTCCCGAACCGCAATAACATAAATTTATTCTTTAATAACGGTTTTAAATGGGTCAACAGGTATAACTGAGGTTCCAGTTTATTAAAAGAATTGGCAACTGACCAAAAGTGATGTTTTTTCCTAAGCTCATCTTTATCTATTAGGGTCGATAATAGAGTGGCTGATTGATTTATTGTTTGTTTAAAAACAGCTTTACTCCTAAGTTCTTCTTCTAAGGTTGGGCACTCAAAATTACGTAAACACTCACTTAAAAATATTCTCCAACTACTCGCGTACTCACTGCTCATCATCTCGTGCCAGCACTGATTCGCGAGGGAACCCTGTTTTGAGTGATATAATGATAGTAACATTTTTAAAAAGGCAGATTGCCGTACCAGAGTTTGCCTTTTCAGACCAAATTCTAATCTTACATTGGCATGACCTATATACCTGGGGATCCTAAAGACTGATTTATACATTTTTATTTGTATATCATCAAGGATTTTTTCGTCTTTACCTCGGAAAATCATCGAGCCATAATCCAAAGATGGAATCAGCTTTGCCTTCATGACCTTCAGCAGGTGCTCATGGTTTGGACATGATAGCTTATACCTCAACTTTCTGAAAGCAAATGACAAAGCTGTTGCCTTTGCTTGGAGGTTAATGAAGTGCTGCCTAAAAGACATGTTATCATCAAATGTAATTCCTAAGTATTTGTATGATTTTACCATTTCAATAAATAATCCATTGATGTTCCATTCTTTCATTCCTAATTTAGTTCTTCCTATAGTCATTATTTTTGTCTTTTTAGTATTTATTTTAAGACCGTTAAGGGTAATATAGTGATTAAAAGAGTCAACTAATCTTCTTAGACCTATGACCGAATGACTCAATAAAATAGTGTCATTAGCGTATTGTAAATATTTGATATCTTTACCTAATAAAGTGGGGGAGTGTGCATTAACTTCTTTAAAATGTGTGGGGAGATCGGACACAAAAAGATTAAAAAGACATGGAGCCAGGACACAGCCTTGTTTCAAACCAGTCTTGGTTTCAAGTCGGCGGGTTGTATTTCTGCCATCTCCGACTTTGATCTGGACCCATGTGTTGGTATATAACAATTTAATCATATCAAGTAAATGATTTGGGAAACCCCAATTCAAAAGCTCAGCCCATAATAGGTTTCGTGGCACTGAGTCAAAGGCAGCTTTAAGGTCAATAAAGCAGATGCATAACTTTTGTTTTCTATGTTTAGCCCTTTCGCCCAATAAAGACAATAAAATCAAGTTCGTGTTGGTCGATTCTCCTCTTCTGAAACCGGTTTGAAAAATTGGAATTAGTTCTTTCCTTAGGACCCATTCTTCCAATTCTTCAAGAAGACAGCTCGCAAAGATTTTTGCCTCTACATCCGTTAGGGCGATTAATCGATATTTTGCAGGATTGTCCTGTGGGCCACTTTTATATATCGGCTGTATAATACTTCCTTGCCATGACTCAGGAACAAATCCAAATTTGAGAACATCATTAAATAAAATTGTTAAAACCTCTGGCCAATGCTTAAGTTTTGCTTTGAATATTGAATTTGGAATCCCGTTAGGTCCGGGCGCTCCGTTCGATCTGATTCTGCTCATTGCCTTTTTAACTTGCTCTACCGGCCATGACTCCTTGACTTGTAGTACATCTTGTAAAATATGCGAATCATGAATCTTGGGGCCCGACCCATCATCTTGTAACTTTTCTTGATTATTAAGATGGTCAGAGATGTGTTTCCTACGTTCTTCACTGCTTGGTATATTTGTCTTTTGACAAGCAATGTTAAAGTCAGACTGTGTGACCGAGGGTGCAACATAAAGATTATAGATAAAAGTTGCCCAACTAGATTCTTTAATGTTAGCACTGTTCCCTCTATTATTGCCATATTCAAGGTTATTAATAATGCCCCAGAATGACTTTGAATTTTGAGTTTTACATGAAAAATGTAATTTGGTCCATAGTCCTTCATAATAGGCTTGTTTAGCTTTCCATATTTCGTTCTTGTATCGTTTTCTTAATTTTATCAGTTGTTGGGATTCCAAAAATTTGAGTACTCCATTTGATTTTCTGTGGATTTCCCTAGTTGCTCTATTAAGCTTTCTTTTGAGATGAAGCAGCCGGTTGGTGTACCATCCTGACTTTTTTGTTATCATGACCGAGCCTTTTGATGTTATAGTTGAGGGAAAGCGATCCAAAAGTGTAGTGTACAGACAAGGCCAGATGTTAACCATGGACTTCCCTTTTCCTATCTCCTCCTGAGCTTTGGAAATTAAGAGGGATAAAAAGTCCAATATTTCCTTTTGATTTCTCTGATTCCATACTAGCCTTTTGAGGTTAAAAGATGTTAGTACAATTTTAATTGTTCTTGCTTCCGGTAGATGATCCAGTGGAAGTGCCAGAGAAATTAATTGCGGATTGTGATCACTTTCTATCCTCGGTATTACATGATATCTTTGGAGCAAATTTACCAGCTTCTCCGAGATAAATGAGTAATCAATAATGGAGAAATTACCTGTTTTTTTAAATGTAGGTGTTTGTCCATCGTCCTGTAATAACATGAGGTTACATTTTTTGAGCTGAGAATTAATCAACTGAGAGCGAACTTTCGTTGGTATGTTGGGGCTGTTATGGTTGAAAAAGTGCATATTAAAGTCACCAGAAATGATTATCATTGAGTCCGAGTGGTCATAATACAGCACCTTTACTATTTCCCACAAACTCGTAAATTGAGTAGATTTATCAGAGTTTTTTGGACTTATGTAAACGTTTAAAAAGATAATGGGATGATTAAAAGCTAATTTAATACACTGAAGCCATGCCACTTGAAAATCAATCTCAAAATGTTTAACATCCAGGCTTAAGGAAACATAGGTGGAAAGGCCTCCACTTGCACGTCCAAAGGCAGCCTTACGGCGAGCTACATTCAGATACTCATAATAGCCAATAAGGGGTTCACTTTCCATGTTCCATGTTTCCTGGAGCATTAAAATATCAAAATCCCTGAGAAAACTTATTGTATCTGGATCCTCTATTAGTGTTTTCAGACCATTTGTATTCCAGGAACAAATTCTAAAAGGTTTTAAAGCTTTGTTAAAGTCATTTAGACATCAATCATGCATCACGGGGCTCCCATTAGCCAGTATTGTTGGGAGCCAACTCCAGTCATCGATAAGAGCTGTATCTTTCTTTAACTCTTCACATATTCGTGTGCCTGGTTTACCGCTCCTAATCTTGATCCCAAATGACAGATCTAGTTTTGTTGATGGCCCTGAGGCTCCTTTCAGAACCCCAACATGACCTCCCAATCTTGATTTACGTGCACAATCCCTTGAAGCTGGACTAGAGGAGTGGTTAGAGAGTTGGGTTCCACCAGATCTTTCATTATTAGATCGGTCGTTGATGAATTTAAGGTAGGAAATAAAACCTCGCTATCTGCACCTTTTCCTAGGAGTTGATCTGTGATATTATGCCTGGGTTTAATTGGTTGTTGCGTCAGGTCCAGAGGGGCCAGTGACGATAATAATTCCATCCTCTTGATGCTTTTGCGAGAGGTTGACACCTTATGGGAACGAGTTTTCCTAATACCAGGTGTCTTGGGGTGTCAAGAGGTAGTCTTAGACAAATCCACGGTATCAGATACCACCAAGTTAGAAGGAACAGTCACCTGTGACCCATCAGAAGGGCCCACACATTGGGCTCTGACTCTGAACATCCACTCTTGCAAGAGATCACAGATATGAAGCACACAGGACAGAGCTGGGACATCCCGGGAACAATCCTAAAATAAAGACAGTTGATGATATAGAATCCTGAGCAGTAATGCCACCAAGGATAGTGAGAAGGAACCTCCCCCCCATTGAGGTCAACCCTCAACTGTTGTTTCCTCTTCTTTTCACTTATCTATTCCTCCTTTCTACCACCTTTTTTTCTTTTTCTCCCCCCTGTTTTTTTCTTGATCTCTTTCTTTGCTTTTCTACCTACTCATTAAATAGTGCTCAGTTATTTAGGGGTAACATTTCTTTTAGGGACTACAGACCTCTCGGGCTCTCCTTTCTTTGCTCTGATATGGTGCTTGAATGAGGTACAGAGCAAGGGTGAACTTCTGTGGGTGGGAGGAAAGCTAGGAGGGTGGGTGTTTTGTTTCTTTTTTTTTGTTCTTTATTGGTTTCCTAACTCTTTACTATGCACCATAGATATTGCGAGTCGAATGGCAAGGTCTGCATTAAGTGGTCATCTTGAGGTTTCAAGTGACACCAGCCTCCATAAATTCATCTATCGGAACAGTTAACACAATGCCCCATTGCCGTGCTCTCTTGGAATGTCATGTCATGGGGCTTGGCAACAAGGTAAAAAGAGGGTTGGTTGCTCAATATATCAGACAGCTACAGCCAGACACAGTCCTCTTACAGGAAACACACCTACAAGGGACATAATGCAGGTTCTTGGGAAGAGGGGCATATGTTACCCTAGCCCACGTCGGCTTCTCTTGCAAAGCCGCGGGGTGGCCATTTTGATTAGAAAGAATCTCCCCTTCACTGTATCAAAAACATGGCCAGACCCTTTGCGATGTTTTGTAGGCATGCAGGGCATCAGGTGTACAACCTTCATGACAATAATCAGTGTGTACGCCCCACCAAGATTGCAAGCCCCAACTCACACAAAAGTTCCAGATATACTGCTTGAATCCACATTACACTTAGTCTTGGTGATTTCAATGAGGTTATGGCTCCAGCATTGGATTGTTTTAATTCCATCCAACAGGTGGTGCACCCATCAGGACTGGCACAATTTTTCACGGGGATGGGTGTGCTGGATTTATTCCATCAGCAACATCCTAACACGTGGGCATATTCGTACTTTTCAGGTGCACACAGGGCATGCTCCAGGTCGGATTATATAGTTTTTCCCAAAGTCGAGACTGGGTTGATTGCACAGGCTGAATATCTGGTTAAGGGCATTTTGGACAATTCACGTTTACTAACTCAAATGGGCAGACTGCGAGAGGATGCAACCTCCAGCTAAAGGCTTGCAGCTTGGGACCTTAAAGACACTGAGGGGGCGAAGGGACTCCGGATAGATACAGAACTCAATTTTAAAGAAAACAAACACACTGTGGAGTCCTGAATAGTGTTATGATAGGCTTTTAAAGCAGTATTGAGGGATAGAGTCCAAAACTTGGTGGCCCAAAAAAGGAGGCGAGAGAGAACTAACCTCGAAATCCCAGAGGAGAAGATTCTTCAGCTTGAACGGCCCCAACTGATATCCCCGTACCCTTTAAAGCTGAGACAACTTGCAGCATACCAGGCAAAGTTCAGGGACCTGGCACAGGACAAGGTAAAGCAACAAATGATGGCTTCCCTGCATTTTCTATATGAAATAGGTGACAAGGCAGGGAAACGTCCGGTTTGGCTCGGCTGCTGGGAGAGGGATGCCAGGTGGGTTCAGACCATAACTAGCCAGTTGGGGGATTTGCTTGAAACTGATGTGCCGGAAGACCATTTCCTGTCCCCCTGTCATCTCTGACTACTAGGCTCCAGTCATGATGCCCTCCCTTCAGGATGAAGACCAGGAACCCCTCGAGACAGAATAGCCAAACTGCAAGCAGGGAAAACGTCAGGGCCAAATGGCATCCCGGTGGAGTTCCATAGACGAAACTCAAACTTGTTGGGACCTCACCTCTTGAACCTTTTCAAGGAGGGGAAGATAAAGGGGGAACTGCCGTTGGATCTTCAAAAAGCAACACTAGTGGCACTTCCAAAAGAGGATAAACCCAAAGACAAATGTGACTCATATCGCCCTATCTCCCTGTTTAATGTGGAGACTCAAATCCTGCCCACTATCCTAGCGACACAACACATTTCAGTCATTACTCCCCTAATATGCCATGACCAGTTGGGGTTTATGCCAAGTAGAGCAACCTGCCACAACTTGCAAAGAACACACATATGGCTGACCTCAGTGCAGACCCGCCAAACACCACACGCCTTCTTGTAAGTGGACACCGAAAAGGCGTTTGACACTGTCAACTGGCCCTTCTTAGAACAGACACTCTCCAAATTCGGCTTTGGCCCGCAGTTTAGGGGATGGGTGGCCCTGCTATACAGGAATCCAATAGCTGAGGTCAGAGTAAATGGGGTAACATCAACGGAATTCCCCATCTGCACTGGGACAAGGCAGTGCTGCCCTCTCTCCCTTCTATTGTTTGCGCTCACAATAGAATTAATGGCCTGTATTATCAGACAGCACCCACACATACACGGGTTCCGTATTTCACCAGAGGATGACTCCGCAGAGAAACTGTCACTTTATGCCGATGATATGCTCCTTTATGTGTCACAACCAGGTATTACAATTCCTGTCTTCTTTGAGGTAGTGGAGGAATATGGGGCCTATTCCGGCTACAATATTAATTGGGCTAAGTTGGTGTTGTACATCCGCAGAACCCTGTGCTGGATTTGCCACTCCCAGGGGGTCTCCGGTCGACCGCTGAAGGTTTCCAATATGTAGGAATTTTCATGACAATTAAGAAGGAACTTTGTGCCAAGCGCAACAATGGCAGAGGTCTCCCACTGACATTAACGGGCTGTGCCGTCTTATTTAAAATGATCACCTTACCAAAACTACTATACACACTCCAAAATACGTACTTCCCCGCAGGCATGTCCGTGTTTGCAGCAATTAACACAGGCCTGTGGATGCTACTATGAGACGGAGGACATCCTCGTGTGTCGCTCCACACTTTGCAGGACATCGAAGGCTACTACTGGGCGTCGCATCTGATTGCCATAAATGATTGGGTATACTCCCCGCAGAATCACCCCACATACCGGCTTGAGCGAGCAGGGCTAGAAAGGTATACGCACCTGCACTATTTATACCGGGTGCAAGGGCTCATGCTTTGCCCCCAGCAACGCAGGTATCTCTGCTAGTGTGGCATAGGGACACCAGGATGTTGGGATGGGCACGTAGGCTAACCCGAGAGACCCCCTTCTGGAAAGGTAGTTAGCTGTGGGTGTGTTAGACCTGGCATCTTTTGGCGTGTTTCCCCTGTTTTTTTGCTTTTTGACCTCCGGGTTTTGCTGGTTTAATGTCTCTGCGCACTTTTTCACTGCTGTTCAGTGTTAAAGTGCTAGTGCTCCTACTATCTGTCCCATAGGATAGAATGGGAGATACTTTGTAACATCTTACAAGTATAACTTCCCACTGGGACAAGATAGAGAAATGGAGTTTAGTATGCCTGAACTCAGAATGTAAAAAAATCATCTTTTAGTAAAGATGATTTTTATGTTGTGCGTTTGAAAATACCGCTCTTAGAAAGTGGGTATTTTCTTGCTTAGCCATCCTATGTGCCTCTGCTGGGTTGTGGATTGACTGTCTGGCTTTGGAGGGAACAGGGGCTTTGGGATGTGAATTCACTGTAGATAGCCACTGGGGGAGTTGAGGTGTGTCCTGCCTTTCCTGGATGAGTTAGGGCTGGGCTGAATAGACTTGGGCTGCATTTAGAGTAGTGGGAGGAGATTTCCTTGCACCTGAATAGGCCTGGTCTGCCTTAATACAATGCTGTCTCCACCTCCTGCCAGGAAGCTGGGCCAGAGAGGACAGAACTGGTTTGGACTAAGCACAGAGACTCTTTGCCACAAGAGAACAAAGGGGAATGTGGTATAAATATTGGGGCCCAGACCCAAGAATTTTAGAACTCTTTTGGACTCAGAAACCTGCCAAGAAGGAGAGCTGGAGAAGCTGTGAGGAGGAACTACCACTTTGCTGTGTGCTTTGCTGTGTTGATCTGCAGTGGCTGCTTCTGTTGTGGGCAGAGAAAGGACTAGACTGAACTTTCTGCAACTTCTTTGTTTGAGTTTCTCCAAGGGCTTGAGGTAGAGTTTGCCCCCTGTTCAAGAAGTCTCAGGAACAGCAAAAACGTTACCTTCCTCTGGGTACTGCCTCTGGGACCGCGTGTCTCAGTTGGTACAGAGGGAAACCGCAACCTGACTCCGTCACCAAGACCGCCGGCGGTTTCATGACCTAAAGGCACCATGGAGGGCACCGCAGATGATGAATGCCACCGCCACCAAGCTGCAGCTTGCACCGCGACCTGTGGGCACCACACTCCGCACCACCTCACGTCACTCTGCCGCTCTGGTCTCACCAACTACACCGTTGCCAGCTGACATTGCCACCGTGGTCTGCACTGTGGTCTGAGAGCACCGCTCGTAAGCTACATGAAGTACCGCCCCATACCATACCGGAGCTGCGGCCCACCTATGCCAGCCCCATTGACCGTGATCTTCGACAGATGCCGCAGCTTGCACCGTGACCATCAGCACCACCCCACTTTGCACCGCAGCCCTGGTCTCACCGACACCGCTGGACGACCGCCACTGAGCCGCTACCTGCACTGCGACCTGAGGGCACCGCATGCTGCACTGCTCTGTCCGATGACATCAGGACCCTGCTAGACAACGGAGAAACAGCAGCCCTCATCCTCCTGGACCTATCAGCCGCCTTCGACACGGTCTGCCACCACACACTACGAACACGCCTTCACGACGCCGGGATCCAAGAGAAGGCCCTGGACTGGACCACATCCTTCCTTTCCGGCAGAACACAAAGCGTCCGCCTCGCCCCCTTCCGATCCAAGGCCACCAAGATCATCTGCGGCGCACCCCAAGGCTCCTCCCTCAGCCCAACGCTGTTCAACATCTACATGGCACCCTCGCCCACGTCGCCCGACAGCACAACCTCAACATCATCTCCTACGCCGACGACACCCAGCTGATCCTCTCCCTCACCAAAGACCCTCACACCGCCAAAGCCCACCTCCACGAAGGAATGAAGGCCGCCGCCGAATGGATGAGGACCAGCCGCCTAAAGCTGAACTCGGACAAGACGGAGGTCCTCATCCTTGGTTCCAACCCTTCAGCCTGGGACGACTCCTGGTGGCCAACATCACTGGGAACAGCCCCGCCACCCACCGACCACGTACGCAACCTAGGGGTCATCCTCGACCCCACCCTCTCCATGACTAAGCAGGTCAACGCCGTTTCCTCATCCTGCTTCAACATCCTCCGAATGCTCCGCAGGATCTTCAAGTGGATCCCCACCGAAACAAGAAAAACAGTCACCCAGGCCCTCGTCACCAGCAGGCTGGACTACGGAAACGCCCTCTACGCAGGAACGACGGCTAAGCTCCTGAGACGGCTGCAACGCATCCAGAACGTCTCTGCACGTCTTATCCTCGACATCCCCCGACGCAGCCACATCACACCCCACCTGAGAGACCTGCACTGGCTCCCTGTCAACAAGAGGATAACCTTCAAGCTCCTCACCCACGCACACAAAGCACTCCACAACTCCGGACCAGCCTACCTCAACAGACGACTCAGCTTCTACACCCCCACCCGCCAGCTCCGCTCGACCAGCCTCGCCCTCGCCACAGTCCCCCGCATCTGGAAAACGACCGCCGGCGGCAGATCCTTCTCCCACCTCGCCGCCAAGACCTGGAACACCCTCCCCACCAACCTCCGACAGACCCAAGACCTACTGGCCTTCAGAAGACTCTTCAAGACCTGGCTCTTCGATCAGTAGCAGCACCACCCCCCTCTTCCCCCAGCGCCTTGAGACCCTTGCGGGTATGTAGTGCGCTTTATAAGTGACATGATTGATTGATTGATTGATTGTCCACCTCACATCCTCGACGACTGCCTCCACCGGCTCACACCGCCATGGTCAGCCGGAACAAAAGGTACTGTTTACAAGACTTCTGACATCGACGCCGGTCCGCACCAATGCGGTCGACCAAAACTGTTGGATTTGGTTGTTTTCAGCACCGCAGTAGCACCGGACGTAGCTACCGACTTCAAGGAACTACGGGGCACATGCATCAAGATAAGGAATTGCGATTCCTTAATAGCGATTTTTAAGGAATCGCTATTTAGGAGTCGCAATTCCCTATGCATGTACAAATCGCAAAAAAAATAGCGATTCCTACACATTCCCTAATACGGAATCACAAATTGCGATTCGCTATTAGGGAATGCATTCCCATTAATTCCTATAGGGCTAGAGGCCCATAGGAATGAATGGGAAAGCATTCGCAATTTGCGATTACCAAATAGATAATCGCACATTGTGAATGCAATTTCAAGGGTGCTAGGGCGCCTAAGGCCCCCCTGATGCACCCCCAAAACAGGTAAGTGTGCACACGTGGCACACACACATGCCCTAAGGGCATGTGTGAGCGCCACATGGCACTTTTAAAAATGCAATTTTGTGCATTTTTCTAAGGATTTGCAAGTTACCATCAACTTGAAGTTAATGGTAATTTGTGAATCTTTAATGCAAAGCATTTTTCAAATGCTTCATGGATTGCATTTAGGGAATCGCAAATTGATATTTCCTAAATGCATTCGCAAAATAGGTAATCGCAAAAATTGCGATTACCTATTTTGCTAATGCATTTTGGTGTGATGCATCGGAAATACCTTTTTACCGGTCCCTAACTCGCCGATTCTGCGAATCGGCCCGTTTGTGACCGGTAAAAAGCTTGATGCATGTGCCCCTACATTTTTAAGGTTATTCTTGCAAAGTGCATGTTTTGATTATTGTATGTTGGAATTTTTATCGTTTTGATCTTGTTTTACACAGATAAATATTGGTTATTTTTCTAAAACTGGAGTGGTGTCCTTTTGTGGTGTTTTCACTGTATTACTGTTGGTGATGTGCAAATGCTTCACACACTGCCTCTGAGAAAATGCCTGACTGCTTGTTCCAAGCTACCAAGGGGGTGAGCAGGGCTTATTTCAGTAGTGTATCCCCCTTACTAGGAAGAAGGGCCCCTACTTGTACAGGGTAACAACCTGCCAACTAGAGACCCCCATTTCTAACAGGGTGATTTCCAGACTTCCAGGACTTGGGGCGCGGGACACATTCGGTATCTCTTCGGCAGGAGATGTACTTGAAGACGGTATACCGGAGTCGTTTCCGTCAATACAGTGGGAATATCAGCTACCATCTACCCAATTCCTGCAGTTTGCCCAATTGCTCCTTGCCTGGCAGTCAGAGGGAATAGATAGGGAGGACATTCAGGAGTATGCCCCATTGGAGGGACATATCCTGATGGCAGCCCTAGAAGAAAAGGCAGTATTGCAGCCAAACAGGACAATCATTAATAACACACCGGATACACTGGTATACCTGAGAGAGAGCTGGTCACAGGATCTAGGTACCATGAAAGATATAGATTGGGCCCTTATGCACCCCAGAGAGGTGGCCATCAAGGCACTCTTGCACCTTATTCAGTTCAAAGTGTTACATAGGGCCTATTATGATCGCAAGAAGCTATAATAAATGGGTAAGCCCCCTCACCTGCATGCTTGTGTTGCCCACTGGACACATGCTCATTTCTACATGCGATATGGGGCTGCCCCCACATACAGGCATACTGGGTGGAGATTATTAACAAACTCTTGCACATTCTAGAGGTACAACTCCCATTGGACCCACAATTCATCATTCTAGACAACCCCCATGATGTGGATCTCCTCCGGGCCAAACTCTTTTTCAGTGTGCTAGGTTTTGGGGTGGCCAAACGGGATTTTGCGAAGAATTTGGGGGCTCCGGAGTTGCCATCGCTACAGGAATGGCACAGTGCAGTGGGATGGATTTTACATGGCCGCTGAAAAGGTGGCCTACAGTAGCAGGGGATGCCCCATAAATTTAGGAAGATTTTGGGTTGGTGGAGGGCATATTATGGAATGGAGGATGAAGACGATGTTGTTGCCCTGGCGGGTGGCAATGGAAGAGATGGAGAACATATTGCTCTGGAATGCGGGCGTTGAATGTCATTACAAAGTATTTCAGAATTTCTGATGGATGGGCAATGTATAAGATGAATTTGAATATAATAACTGCCTCAATGTATGACTATATTTGTGCAACAACGATGCATAATGACTATATTGAACACTTGCTGCGCTCACTTGTTTTTTCCTTTTTCTTTTCTCATAAAAAAACAATAAAATATAGTTTAAAAGAAAGAAGTTGTGTTAGAAAAAGTCAGAGTTACAACTGAAATTCCAGGTGCTAAAATGAGCTGAAAGTAACTAAACAGTAAGCGGTGGACCACATTAAAACACAATAGATGGGCATCAGCAGATAACAACTATTGGGTAGTTGTCAAGTTAATAGTTAATAGTTTATAATCATGTCAAACTGTTGGGTGCTGAGGGGGTAACAAGCCCATCTACTGATGAGGGTGCTAGATTACAGCGACTCCCAGTGACCTCATAACATTGCGCTGGTCTTGTGGATTTGCCCTGATTTGCTTGATCGGATTGGAAGTTAGCAATAGCAGTAGCTGCTAAAATATTGACTCCTTCGTGTCATATTGTATATTTAACTTGTTTATCTTGCACATTTTTCCCTATCTGGGTCTCTGATTGAGGGCCTTTGATGGCTCCACCCTCTGCTCGCATCCCTTGCCTGCTGCCTCCTCCACCCTCGTACTTCTCTTATAGCTGCTCAGGGTGTTTGTGATAAATGTTGGGGTGCTCCAGGTAGTGCTCTCCTTATAGGTTCCATGAGAGAATATTGATGTTCACAATTTCTATATACAAAATTAAACATATTTAACAAAAAAATCCCCTTCTTATACTTAACTATTAAAACCCCAAATATCTAGAACACAAATATCGCTGTTAAAAATATAATTTTTTACTACTATTGAGAACAAAAATTTCGGTACCTAAAATATCATTACTTTTAAATAAGCATATGACTAGTCAAAAATATTGCCTGCCATAATATCGAGTACAATAACACCGCTAAACTAATTACATTATCATTAATAAACACAAAAATAACTCTTTTTTACATTAAACAAAACATTCAAATAAACATTAAACCTCATATACACCTTTTAACAATAAATAAAATATATTACATCACCAAAATAACTATAAGTCACCCAAAATAAAATGATAACTAAATACATAACAAAGTTAGGTAATTTTTTTTCATAAACTACAAACATTTATACAGCAATCTAAATATGTATATCTATATAGATATAGATATATATATATATTTTTTCAAACAAAGGACGCTGCACTCTAGAATCCGATATTCAAATTTAATTACACAAGTAACGATTCACCAACACGTTTCAGCCTTGCAGGGCCTTGGTCACGGTTAGTGAGTCCTTTTTTCTATTGCACTATTTATACACACCACGTTGGCCTCTTATGTGGCATTGTGGGTGATGTAGTGCAAATTATCTTTACAATTTTATTTACAAATATTTACAGAAAAAGACACATTGACTGTTGTTGGTTTCAAATTTGGGAATACGCTAGTGCAACCAGGATCGTAAGCAGTATAGTACTATGCTTAAAAAATCTCTAATTGTCCCATTTTGTTGATCAACAGCTTATCGTTAAGCTGCTGTCATATTCTTCACTAAAACAGGGTTTTGTACTTAGTATACAATTGTTATCAACATGATTTATCACAGTGCCATAGCCTATTTATTTGTTTAGCATTGTTTATTTCCAGTGATTTTTGCCCAATGCCTTGATGGTTCTGGGTATAGTACCCGTGATTCCCATTATTAGACCAGGGTTTCTATTTCACAGTCCTCCATTCTCGCTACTCTTGTTGATTCTCATTCTGGTATTCTTTGATTGTCTGTGGTTAATTTCCATTAGTGGAACTGATAATTTTTGAGCACCTTGTATTCCTGTACCCTGTTCTTATTAATTTTTCTTCACTCTAGATGTACATATAACTCTTCATCATTGTTGATTCCTGATGGCGCCGGTTCTTAATCTTATTATGTAGTGCAATTCCAATTGTCGAAGTTTTGTTATTCTATCCCGCCGCGTTCGTTTGTTGTCACTGCATGGATGCCAAAAAGCTCATTGCTTTCCAGTTACTATTTTGGCATTGTGCCATATGTTTTGCTGTTGCATATGTCATATCCTTGTTTTTCACGGCCCTTATATGTTCAAGAACTCTTTTTTTCAACATACAAATGGTGCTCCCTACATATTGTAATCCGCAATTGCATTTGATGACATATATCACAAATATAGTGGTGCAGGTGATTTTTTGATTAATTTCTATCATTTTTCCATCTCGGAGAATAGAGAGTAGTATCCTTAACGTAACGATTCAGTGAGTTCTAAAGACTGTTGAAATTTGGTTAATCAATAACAAGATGGAAGCACGCAAGGCAAAGAGAGCATCAAAAGCGGCTACAATGTTTCAACCAGGGTCAGAAACAGTGGAAAGCCGAGCGATAGATCATAGCAGACAAGGGAATCAAAAGACCTCCTTGAAACAATTATTCTTTCAAATCGAACGGATGTACAAAAAAGAAATTAACAAAAGTTGGGAAGCTACAGCTCTTGAAAAATATATAGAGGTAAATCGAATTCCAAGAGGACTACGCATTTTTACAATGCCAACACATCCGGACACCAAAACTGAACTATTGGAGGAATGGGGTCAAAACAACACACAATGTTCACTGAATATGATGAAAATTTTTATTAAGCATGCAAGAATTGACCTGGATGAACTAACAAAGAACATAGAAGAATTAGAGGAAAAAATCAATGCACAATCTAACAAAGAGGAATCTATCTAAATGAGGAAGGAGCTGGAAATACGCCTGGAGAAATATGAGGTAGAAATACAGGAACGCAAACAAAGAATATTTAAGACGGACAAATATGATTATAAACAAGGAAGAATCCTAACATTTGCGAAAAGGTTTGACACACTAAAACGGAATTATCCTGCTAACATCTCTACCTCAATAGGGGAAATAACAAGTGAATCAGATGTGAGTGAGGGAGAGGGAGCAAGCGGAGTAAACATACCACCAAAGACGACTTTTTTAGAAGAAATGCAACTGATACATATAGACCAAACGTTACCGAGAGGAAGAGGACGAGGAATGGGTACAAACACAGGCCGTGGCAAAGTAGATCCAAATACTACAAGAGCACAAGAAAAATAAGATGGTCTAAACAAAAGAAAACAATACCCGCTACGCAACTTGAACAAGAAAAAATAGCAAATACAAATCTGATTATAAACTTGTCCAAACACACATTAACAAATGATGAAACAGCATTACTTAACAAAGGACTCTCCTTCTGTCCGGAAAGTCATTATGATTATACTCAGACGAGAATTGACTTATACAAGTATATCAGAAAACTAAAATTGGCAAAAACACATGCCAACAAAAATCCTGTGACATACGGACAAAATGAAAATGATCCATCAAATCAAGATGAAATAAAACTAAGCATTGACCAAATACCGGACCTAAAAAATATGTTTGATTTAATGTTCAATTTAAGTGATGAGGAGATGACAGAGAAACAAATCTTGCAAGAATTAGAAATAGAGACTGACAAACACATTGCGAGTGGGTTACAAAAGAAGTAAAAATATTGTCCATCCCTATCACCTGGCAATAAATTCGATCTCTTTGCGGTAGCAATAATAGGAGAACTAGAAAAAATGCCAAAAATCAGACATCAAACGAAAAAAGAAAATCTAAGTTGTGGTGAACGAGAGGCATTGAAAAAACTAATGGGGAACCATGAAATAATAATAAAACCCGCAGACAAGGGTGGAAACATTGTAGTGATAGACAAAAGAGACTATATGAATGAAGTGCATAGGCAATTGAATGATACCACCAAATACTGCAAACTCCAGAATAATCCTATCAATGAAATGACAATAGATCTGAATCAGAAATTACAGGATTGGCATGAAGTAAATCTACTTAATGATGATGAATTTCAATTTCTAACAAAAGATTTACCGACGATCCCAACAATATATTTCTTGCCCAAAATTCACAAGACACTGGAAAATCCCCCTGGTAGACCAATTGTGTCCTCATGTGACTCTCTGTATGAGAATATATCAAAATATGTTGATCAATATTTGGCGCCAAAAGAGCAAAGCCTAAGCTCATACATCAGAGACACAGGGGATTTCTTAAAAACATTAACAGGGATTTATTGGAACACAAACTACATACTGGTTACTATAGATGCAGTTTCCCTGTACACATCAATCCAACATGAAATTGGGATAAAAGCATGTAAATACTTTTTGAAGCAAAGACGAATAACGGAATTGGAACACACACACAAATGTTGTTGGTATTGATAGAAACATGTCTGACAAACAATATCTTTTTCTTTAATCATTAACTATTTAGACAGAAATGTGGGACTGCGATGGGTATATCCTTTTCACCCAATTATGCTAATATCACCATGGGGTGGTGGGAGAAGACAATAGCATGGGGCACAGAAAATCAGATGGAACTGGAAAAGGTAATCCTATGGGTCTGGTATATCGACGACCTTTTTATAATATGGAATGGAACAGAAAATGATTTCAAGACATACTTTCAAAAACTCAATGAAAATAATGTAGATCTATCCTTCACATACACAATCAGCAAAAAAGAGATTGCCTTTTTAGACACATGGATATATATAGAGGAAGATCAGATTCATTCAACGCTGTTTATGAAAGAAACTGCGACAAACAGCATTCTGCACAGTACCAGCTTCCATCCTAGGTCATTACTGGAAAGCATTCCTTATGGAGAATTCATAAGGATGAAGCGAAACTGTTCTAAGGAAAAAGATGCAGAAGAAAAAATTGTTGACACAACCTCAAGATTGAGAATGAGAAGCAAATAAAGACACAACACTTAAGAAAAGTAAGAAAAACATTTGTAACAAATCTCGCGAAGAAACCTTAATAACCAAAAGGGAAACGGAACCACAAAGAAAGGAAAATCAGGCCACTCTAAGATTCATTATGACTTATAGCAAAGAGAGTGGTAAAATTCTGAATAAAATACAAAAATATTAGCATCTGATCGCGAATGATCCAGGTGTTGGCTCATAACTAGGTTCCAGGCCACTGGTGACATATAGGAAAACAAAGTCATTAAAAAATCTACTAGTAAAAAGTCACTTCCAAGAAAAACCAAAAATAAATTGGCTCTGGGAACAACAAAGAGGTTTCAAAAATGCAATACATGCAAAGCATGCAAAATTGGGATGAATCAGAGAAATATTCACGATTGAGATGGAAAAATGATAGAAATTAATCAAAAATCACCTGCACCACTAAATTTGTGATATATGTCATCAGATGCAATTGCGGATTACAATATGTAGGGAGCACCATTTGTATGTTGAAAAAAAGAATTCTTGAACATATAAGGGCCGTGAAAAACAAGGATATGACATATGCAACAGCAAAACATATGGCACAATGCCGAAATAGTAACTGGAAAGCAATGAGCTTTTTTGGCATCCATGCAGTGACAACAAACGAGCGCGGCGGGGATAGACTAAAGAAACTTCGACAATTGGAATTGCACTACATAATAAGATTAAGAACCAAGGCGTCGTCAGAAATCAACAATGATGAAGAGTTATATGTACATCTAGAGTGAAGAAAAATTAATAAGAACAAGGGTACAGGAATACAAGGGGGCCGATTCCGATCTCGGCCGGTAGGGCTCCGAATAGGATTCGGCTTTACCGGATCCGATTCGGAGCCCTTTTCCCGACCGAATCGTACGCGGGTCCGGCCGAGTGAGTACGATGCGACTCGCCGACCGACTCGTCCGGGCGACCCGACCGCTCCGACCGACTCGCACCCGGATCGCACCGCTCCGACCGACTCGCTCGGACCCGATTCGCACCGCGCAATGGAGACGTTTTCCGGCCGGGTAAGTACGATGCGCACCTCGACCGCTCCGACCGACTCGCGCCGTCCGACTCGAACTCGCTGTCGGAGCCGTACTTTGGGGGTCCGTGTCGGACCCCCTGTATGCGCACCCGTGCGAGGCGCACACAGGGGGACCCATGGGTCCCCCTACCTGTGCGTGTACGCCGCGAGCGCTCGCGGCGTACTCGCTTTAGGGGGCGCCCTTGTCCGCCTCGCACCCATTGAGGCAATGGGAGCCCGCGTACGCGTTGTACGACCGGCTCCCATTGAGTTCAATGGGAGTCCGACCGACTCGTGTCCGGTGGCATACGAATGCATCGGACTCGTTCGGTCGGACTGCACGGGTCCGATTCGGTCGGAAATCTCTCCGGGTCCGGCTCGGTCGGAGAGATTTCCGGCCCGAATCGGAATCGACCCCAAGGTGCTCAAAAATGATCAGATCCACTAATGGAAATTAACCGCAGACAATGAAAGAATACCAGAATGAGAATCAACAAGATTAGCAAAAGTGGAGGACTGTGAAATAGAAACCCTGGTCTAATAATGGGAATCACGGATACTATACCCAGAACCATCAAGGCATTGGGCAAAAATCACTGGAAATAAACAATGCTAAATAAATAAATGGGCTATGGCACTGTGACAAATCATGATGATAACAATTGTATACTAAGTACAAAACCCTGTTTTAGTGAAGAATATGACAGCAGCTTAACGATAAACTGTTGATCAACAAGATGGGACAATTAGAGATTTTTTAAGCATAGTACTATACTGCTTACGATCCTGGTTGCACTAGCGTATTGCCAATTTTGAAATCAACAACAGTCAATGTGTCTTTTTCTGTAAATATTTGTAAATAAAATTGTAAAGATTATTTGCACTACATCACCCACAATGCCACATAAGAGGCCAACATGGTGTGTATAAATAGTGCAATAGAAAAAGGACTCACTAACCGTGACAAAGGCCCTGCGAGGCTGAAACGCATTGGTGAATCGTTACTTGTATAATTAAATTTGAATATCAGATTCTAGAGTGCAGCGTCCTCTGTTTGAAAATTGAATACAGGGATTGGATTTGGCCCCCATGCTTGCACCTGCTGCTGTGCGCGCCGGAATTTGGAATCACATTGTGGAGCACAGATATATATATATATATATATATATATATATATATATATATATATATATATATATATATATATATATATATATATATTTGTATAATAAAATTCAAAAGTATCGAACTACATATTAAACATTATAAATAAAACATCAATTGGTGTTTTTAATAGAAAGACATAACTGAACAACAAAACTAACCAATACAATTAAATTATAAACAAACTTAACCAATAAAATCACACAAACAATTAAGTGAACAATATAAAAGGCACACAAATTTGATCAATTTAATAATCCAAAAATAACAAAAGCTGCAAGAAGAGGAACCCTTACCGAATTCTCTGATCAGAACCTGAAAACAGAAGTATATATATATCAACAACTACCTTGCAAAGTAAGTATTTAAACTAAAACTTAGCTTATGTTTAAATTAAAATTGTAAAATAACAAATAATTAACAACACACTCTACTCCTTCTGTCTCTTTACATGTTGTTGCTAAAAGAAAATAGCACAACATTGAGAAAGTATTAAGCTATTGAAAAACCACACCGATCACAAACCAGAAAAAAGACATAAGAAAGTAAATATAAATTATTATAAAATAGAAACTCCCCCAAAAACAGACTACAAACTACCAACAAATGAACATTTAAAATGAAACTGATGCTCTTTTTTTCTACCAACAGAAAAGAAAGCATCTGCTCCAAATTACAACTCCTCCAATTGAAAATCGGCAAAAAAGTGTGAAACATCTAAGAAGAAAATATATGTAAGAATAAATAAGCAAACTATTTGCATAATTTTATATGTAAATAACAAACCTACAAACATAAGAAAATTTAAATTTTTATTACAATTACACTATTTTCAGGCACACTGACAGAAAGGGCAAGATATTTCGCATCACAGAAAAGAAAGCAATTATCACATAGGTTACACCTACAACCAAGAAAGTACATAGTTGGAAACTGTGAATTGGAAATGTACTAAATATTACTCTAATACATGCTATGGGATGGCCACTACAAAAGATGATATTGTAATTAATGCAAGGGAATACACCAACCCACCAAATTTTACAGAAAGTAAGGGAGGTATTGCTAGATATAAGTTAAGCAAGCACAAGTTCCCAAGAGCCCACAACAAAAATCCTAACAGATATACTCGCTAAAGACCCAGAACACATAACAGGCCAACTAACACCTTCACCCTCTTTAAAACGTTTAACTGCACGAGCAAAAAAGAAACCAGTGATACACTCCATGCCCCTAAAATGTATCCAAACACCTGAACACTTAAAAGTCACACATGATGAGGAACCCTTCCTGTCATATGACAACCTAAACAATGATAGACGAATCCCAATAGTTTCTACAGAAGATAACTTGCTAAAACTAAGCCATTTTCCAACCTGGATGATGGATGGGACCTTCAAACTGTGCCCCAAGCCAGTCACACAGATATAAAACATACATGGTGAATATCACAACTCAAATATCCCTTTTATATGTGCCCTACTGCCAAATAAACAAAGTACCACTTACTATGAACTCTTAAACCACATTAAACATAAAACAAATACCTACTATCCACAAAGAATAATCATAGACTTTGAACAAGTCATGATTCAAAACATTTTAAAAGTTTACCTACACACAGCAATACAAGACTGTTACTACCATTACAATCAAAGCTTATGGAGACATCTCCAGCTATCTGCACTTATTACGAGTTTGGCGGTCCCATGGACCACCGTATTGGCAGTGGCAGTCTTAGTGCAGTGAGCTCGGTGGTCCAACCGCCGCATTACAATTGGGGCGGATCAGCTTTGCCAAGACCACTGCTGAACACCGAGACCGCCAGCAGACCGCTGACCGCCAGGTTCGCGGTCGGGGAAAGCCTGCCACCATAAGGCAGTACAGGTGAGCTGCACCGCCATGCGTATTATGAGTTGCCTGATCCACAGAATGGTGTACAATCAAAAGGCAGGAGAATGATTTCCTCCTTTCGGAAAAAGACCCTCACACACCCAGCCAGCTAGGTGTCATGCTTCATCATCGGGTCTGCTCCTTATCGGGTCGGCGCTGCAATACCCGATCAGCACCCGTGATGGGGCCTTCCTGGCGGAGATCTTTATTCCTTATGCCGTAGGGTGTAGTGCGCGTGAGGGCCCTTGATCAGTGTAGGTGTAGTGATTTGAAGGGGTGTGAATTAAAACAGGAGATAGTGATCCACTCAAAACAATTTTAATGAAATATGGTCACTACCCTGGTTAAAAATGAAAAACGCGTATGCCTGCTCTAAGGTTGCGGGGTTATACGCCTATATTTTATGGGTCAACATGTTTCTTGCCTCTTATCATTTGACGGCAATTCCTCAGGACCAAAGTGAGATCTACCTACACTTTCTGGTGGTGGTCCGAACTACGTAAAGAGAAGTCATGACCACCCATACAGCACCCTAAAAAGTGGTACCTGTAGATCTACAACATAGCCTGCAACAAGAGAGATTCATACAAATTAGTTTAAGTACATCTGTAATACATACAATGTTGTATGTGCACTTTATATCCGGTGTGCAACACGCGCATGCTACACACAAGTGACTGGTGGCATGCGTCAACTGACAAATAGATGCATTTAAAACCAGCAGCAGTAATAAAAATTATATAATGAAATGTGCACAAGGCACGGACGTGAAACTCACCCTAATTGGGTCAATTATGCGCGGCAACGTGTACCGGCAGGTGTAGACACTAAAGGTGTAGTGTCCTGGTCAATGGAAAGATTTAAGAAGAGTTAAAGTATGGACATTCAGGCACAGTTTACCTAAAAGCAGTTTGACAGGTCAGAGCTAAATGCACAACAATGGCAGCCCCTTATTATATTATCACGCAAAAGCTCCTGTGCCTAGAGTGGGGACCATGTGTCACCCATCTGCTGGACAGGAGACATGCCATAAGCAATCTCCCCTCACACAGCGCTATCCGGTGGCTCCACAGAGGCCAACCATAGGTTGGTGTCTGGCTTGTCCCAGGTAAGCGCTGCGGTGGAAAACCAGGGTACGTTCCTTAAACAACAAAAGGTGCCCACAATGTGTAATCCTAGCTGTAAAACGCATCGTCAATTTCACAGCAGTTGTTCGCGGCTCATACGCCCACCTGCACCCGCTCCGATCGTATCTCAAGTCAACTCGTCCCCCGTTCGGGGAAGAGTAAGAGCAGGGGGTCGCATGAACCTCATCCATAGCCGCGAAACTATCCGCTGCGAGTACTGAAAGGAAAAGGTTCCCTTCCAGTTGTTAGTGCCCCGCATGAGTCTGGTGAACCAAAAGCAGGGCCCTTTCTTTCTCAATACTCACATACTGATGTCCAATGGATCAGCGGTTGTCCTACCCCTCACTCTGCCGGCCCGGGTGGTACTGAGTTCAATCCGACTCGGTTAGTTATACCTCCGGTGAGCCGTGCGTGATGGGCGGGACTTCCGGTTTTGTCCAAACAAGAAAGAAAAAGACTAGACCCTGCCCGTGGTATCGGGCGCCATGTTGGAATTCCCGCCTCTGTTGTTACTGCAGGACAAACCCAGTAGGTTAGCCGTGACTATGGGCGCCATACTTGAAATCTTACTGTCAGTAATAATCAATTGTACTGACGCAGTATATGGAAGGCAAAACTTGAGCTGCGCTAGTCCAAGTGTCTTAGATAGCGGGATGTTTATCTCGATGCAATTTTTATATTACTATTACTAAAGGGACCTGCAGCGACAGATTTCAATGCTGCAATTTGATGTCTAGTGTGATTAGTGACACTTGTCTAGACCCCAATATGTAATTCTGACTGGATCTTTAATGCTATATAATGGCATGATTAAAAACCATAAAAAATTCATTAAAAAATGGGCTGGAAGTTAAAACCATATGTCAATGCTGTTAAATGTACATATGTCAAGGTCGCACCATTGATAATATTAAGTGCGGTGCAAGTCAGAGTTATTTCTATGTAACCCGTATGCCTAAATTGGTGATCCATTTCCTGGGTCTCATAATGTATCAAAATAATCTAGACTAGGATAGTTAATTAATGCGTCTGTCACTATTTAATAGGTACCTCCCCCACTACGGTCGTGATACTCGTAGAAGTGTAAAAGTGTACATTATGGCTGATAGGAGTAAATTAGGGAAGATCCCATAGGAGTGAATTAGGTCAGTAAACTCCAAGGGATATCCTCGTTCAATCCTCCTTTGTCAGTGGCTAATCTCAAAACCCATCGTTGTTCGATGCGGAACAGAGAATTTTTATTCATCTCTGGATGGGCTTCAAGCACACCCCATTGGAAAGAGTCAGGAAGATGTTTTTGTTGTTCAAAGTGTGCTGTCATTTTCGTGTTGGTTTTATGGCACCTGAAATTGCTTCTGTGTTCCATTATACGGACCTTCACCGATCTTGTGGTCATTCCTATGTATAAGAGTCCACATGGGCAACTCAATACATAGATGCAATTTGAAGTATTACAGTTCGTATGTTTGTTCATTCTCCATTTTACTCCGTTAGGGAAGATCATTTCTTTCGTGACTTTGGTTAGAGAACATACAGAGCAGGATCCACATGGATAATGTCCCACTATGGGGGGTAAACCCTTTAGTAATAGTAATATAAAAATTGCATCGAGATAAACATCCCGCTATCTAAGACACTTGGACTAGCGCAGCTCAAGTTTTGCCTTCCATATACTGCGTCAGTACAATTGATTATTACTGACAGTAAGATTTCAAGTATGGCGCCCATAGTCACGGCTAACCTACTGGGTTTGTCCTGCAGTAACAACAGAGGCGGGAATTCCAACATGGCGCCCGATACCACGGGCAGGGTCTAGTCTTTTTCTTTCTTGTTTGGACAAAACCGGAAGTCCCGCCCATCACGCACGGCTCACCGGAGGTATAACTAACCGAGTCGGATTGAACTCAGTACCACCCGGGCCGGCAGAGTGAGGGGTAGGACAACCGCTGATCCATTGGACATCAGTATGTGAGTATTGAGAAAGAAAGGGCCCTGCTTTTGGTTCACCAGACTCATGCGGGGCACTAACAACTGGAAGGGAACCTTTTCCTTTCAGTACTCGCAGCGGATAGTTTCGCGGCTATGGATGAGGTTCATGCGACCCCCTGCTCTTACTCTTCCCCGAACGGGGACGAGTTGACTTGAGATACGATCGGAGCGGGTGCAGGTGGGCGTATGAGCCGCGAACAACTGCTGTGAAATTGACGATGCGTTTTACAGCTAGGATTACACATTGTGGGCACCTTTTGTTGTTTAAGGAACGTACCCTGGTTTTCCACCGCAGCGCTTACCTGGGACAAGCCAGACACCAACCTATGGTTGGCCTCTGTGGAGCCACCGGATAGCGCTGTGTGAGGGGAGATTGCTTATGGCATGTCTCCTGTCCAGCAGATGGGTGACACATGGTCCCCACTCTAGGAACAGGAGCTTTTGCGTGATAATATAATAAGGGGCTGCCATTGTTGTGCATTTAGCTCTGACCTGTCAAACTGCTTTTAGGTAAACTGTGCCTGAATGTCCATACTTTAACTCTTCTTAAATCTTTCCATTGACCAGGACACTACACCTTTAGTGTCTACACCTGCCGGTACACGTTGCCGCGCATAATTGACCCAATTAGGGTGAGTTTCACGTCCGTGCCTTGTGCACATTTCATTATATAATTTTTATTACTGCTGCTGGTTTTAAATGCATCTATTTGTCAGTTGACGCATGCCACCAGTCACTTGTGTGTAGCATGCGCGTGTTGCACACCGGATATAAAGTGCACATACAACATTGTATGTATTACAGATGTACTTAAACTAATTTGTATGAATCTCTCTTGTTGCAGGCTATGTTGTAGATCTACAGGTACCACTTTTTAGGGTGCTGTATGGGTGGTCATGACTTCTCTTTACGTAGTTCGGACCACCACCAGAAAGTGTAGGTAGATCTCACTTTGGTCCTGAGGAATTGCCGTCAAATGATAAGAGGCAAGAAACATGTTGACCCATAAAATATAGGCGTATAACCCCGCAACCTTAGAGCAGGCATACACGTTTTTCATTTTTAACCAGGGTAGTGACCATATTTCATTAAAATTGTTTTGAGTGGATCACTATCTCCTGTTTTAATTCACACCCCTTCAAATCACTACACCTACACTGATCAAGGGCCCTCACGCGCACTACACCCTACGGCATAAGGAATAAAGATCTCCGCCAGGAAGGCCCCATCACGGGTGCTGATCGGGTATTGCAGCGCCGACCCGATAAGGAGCAGACCCGATGATGAAGCATGACACCTAGCTGGCTGGGTGTGTGAGGGTCTTTTTCCGAAAGGAGGAAATCATTCTCCTGCCTTTTGATTGTACACCATTGTGTATACTCTCATAACATACACAACAACCTGCCGCTCACAACAGGAACTGCATACCACCTTGGTTTACACGTAGTCACGGGCCTGTATGCTGGACCTATATTAAAAGGCCCTAGGTTCCCCTTCTTTGGGAATATTGCCTGATCCACAAGCAGACCACAGCGGTCTGACCGCCTGCCTCAAGGTGGCAGTGATGAAGGATTTAGGGTGTATTCTCACCCCTTTCTTCTTCTCCCAGGCAGATTCTGACATGGATCCCTTTCTCCAGTTACCCCCTTCACAGCAGGATCTTCACCCTGTGGATTACGACCCTTTTTGCTGCAATCTTCACGTGAGTCCTTTTCGAACCATATACCATAGCGAGGACTGCCCACATATGGGCTGAACCCCGGTATTGGGTATATGGTATTTTTCCACTTATATCATGCATATATATGTGTGCATCCAACTCATATGCAGTCTAAATGCACACAAAGGCATCAATATATTTGTGAAAAAAACTCACCACTCCTGCATCCAGCTCGTAATACAGCGGTCTTTGGACCACCAGCACCGTGGGCTGCTGGCAGGGACAGACGCAGTCCTACGGCTGTTGGACCACCAACTCGTAATAAGGCCCTAAGTGTGGAATATGACACAAACAGTCAATTTGCCTTTGAAATAAAACAAAATTATAGCACTAGCCTATGTCCCTGTCACAGAGGTAGCTAACCACTACAATTTACTAATAGAAAACCCTTTCTACAAACAAAAAGAACACAAATGAAGCCCCCTAATTGAATATCTTGAAGATACTTGGGTTGGCAGACTACATCGTTCTGGACACAGACGCCAATCCAAATTCCAAATAGCATGGTGGAATGTCGCTGACAGCACCATGTAGTACAAAAAGAGTATGGTCACAGTGGAAATCAATTTTACAAACAATAAAGTTGAATCATTCAAACATCACCATGATAAACTCATATGAATGTGATTTTATTTGTATCACATGATTATCATTATATCACATGATTATAGCAAACAGCAAGACATTTATGTCTTGTACATTCCATAAAAATGGTGCTCAGAGAGGGGAATAGAGTGCTCAGGAAGGAATGTGTGTTGGTGAGGGTAATAGAAAAGGAAAGGCAACGTGCAATATATACATCCGTTATAATTGAACCTGTCCTGCCTAATGATGGCAGATTAATAAAGAACATAACATAACAGAATATAGGCGTAGATAAAAAATCTCTGTCGCCTATGTTTGACAAGTAGCAAAAAGACCGTCGATGTTTTGACCCCTATATACATAAAGGTTAATCCCGGGGCCTTATCCCGGGTTCTCCATCAGGACCAAAGGGAGGTGAGGGGGGAGCACCGATTAAACTGCAGCACGATAAATCTGGCCGCAAAATGGGAGAAGATGGGCCCCGAGGCTCTTAAATACGAGCAGATTAGTCGCAGTTGTAGTGGGTAGCAAGATGGGCTCCAAGTTCTGTTAGGTGTGTGGATAAGTGGGCCGTGACTGGCACACATCCAATGCAGGTTGATCAGTAACCTCCTTACAAGTAACAATTATACTCAGATTTCTTCAGCAGAGTGGACGATTAAATCGGTTACCGGCTCTCGACTGAAACGGCACAGGAACCCAAAACAAACAACGCAGTGGAAGGATGGCACAATGCCTTCCCAGCCACAGTTGGCAAAACCCAACATACACTCTATACATTTATGGAAGCCTTACAAAAAGAAAAGAGCAAAGCTACCAACAACTACGAATAGAGCAATTTGTTACTCAAATTGCACCTAAAATTAGCAAACAAACAAATAGAATTTATGCATGCTACAATTTAAAGTAAAACTCTTCATAAAGAACAAAGGAGTAGATTATTTAGAAATAATAGCCAAAAGCATAATATAAAATAAATACTGACCTACAAACTCCCCAAAAAATTGTATAATCTTAACTAACATTACAAATAGTTTTTATATAAATAATAAACATAATATTTTATTTCATCAGTCAGGACATTAAATAAAACTCCAATTTTAAATAAGACTAATACAATAAAATAATATATATTATTTATTTTTTTTAAACTAAATCTCGCCAACCAAAACCCTGAAACATGTAACTCAATCCATCGTGAAAATTACAACACATAAAATGTACAATGCTAAATAACAATCACATAAAAATGTATATAAATGATAAAATATAACCTTTCCCACCCAAAACAAATAAATTAAATATGTCTTACTGTTCTCTAGCTGCAGATCATCCTCTGTATCCACTTCTACAAAGTCAAAAAGTATGACCGACCAATAATTGGAAAAATATTTTACAAATATCCCCCAAAAATGCAAAAATCAAACAAATCCAATAGCGATCCATCAAACCAATTCAAAGTATCCAGGAACTATAACACACCTGAAAAAGTGTTTAAAAAAAGGAATTTTAAGGAAAAAATATTGGTTTATAATAAACTAAAACATATTTCCTTTAAAAAAAAGCTAAATCCAAATGTCCATGGAACACGTTAGTAAAGAAAAACCTGCAAAGTAAAACAGAATACCAACCTGCAAAAAACAGTATCATCAAAAATGATATATACATTACACTTAATCATCAAAAAGCAAGTAACATAACACAATATAACATAGCATATCGATACAATACAAAAACACTGTACGAAAATCAAAACCAACACACTAGGTAAAACACTACAATTACTGCAACTATATGTACTAAAAACCCACAAACAACAGTATAACTAACCTCTAGAAGTCTCCCCCACATTTCCCATGCCCTCAAAACCTTTAAAAAGGACTTACCTGTTCTGACGAACATCAGCACCTTCCTGCGACCTGGATCCTGGAAAATAGACTAAATATGAGTCAAGCAGACTACAAAAGTGCCTATAAAAATGAATGGGAATAGAAGTTAAAAATGTTTAAAAGGTGTTTTAAAATTGAAAAAAATTATTAAAAATATAAAACATGAGGTGGCCATTAGATCCCACTTTAAATTAATACAGCTCAAAATCCTTCACAGAACATACTTTGACTGCACCACACTAGTCAAAATGGGGAGTTCTGAGTCGGCGCTATGCCCTAGGGGATGTGAGCAAGAGGGTACCTTTTTCCACATTCTGTGGGATTGCCCGGCCCTACAGAACTATTGGGAAAAGGTAATGTCCTGTATTGGAAACGAATGCAACATTACTGTATCCAAGTCGCCAAAATGGTGTTCTTGATTATATAGGAAGAGACAGATCTCAATAGTAAAGAATGCCTCTGGGTGACATTAGGATTTATGGTCGCCAGAAGAAGCATAGACAAACTATGGTGAGCCGCATTGACCCCCACACTGAATGAGTGGAAAATGGACATGGACTGGTGCATGTTAGTGGTGAGGGCAGTCTAACACATACCAAGGGATGGTCTGTACGCTGGTGGCACATGGGCGGCCTACGGGATGCTCTCGGGGGTCCGATTGGAGGAAGAAGACCTATAGGCGGATGGGGGAGACTAAGAGATATGGTGAATGTACTTGTCTTAATTTGCCCAAGATCGGTCTATGGATTTACTGTTATGTCATGTGCTGAATTGTCATTGTCATTGCTATGTTTAATTTCTGCAATAAAAAAAAAACATGTTACAAAATGTTGCTAAAATATGTAAACAATTGTAAAGTATAAATTAAATAATAGCATAAAAATATACTATTCTTTCATATATGCTGAAAAAACGTATGTAAATTTTATGTTAAGACCATGCATAAGAAACAACTGAATTAGTGTTCAAAGAGTTAAACAATAGAAAAAAACCTGAAAAAGTACAATATACTATACTATTTAAATATGATTTACATTGTTAATTTAAAAATAAAAATGTATTAACTTTTTATGCATCAATATATAAATGTTTTTATAACTAGAACTATATATTTAAAAAATCTAAAATATACGCTAAATAAACTTTGAAAAATTGAAACATTTATTACACATCTTTACTCTATGAAAATATGAAAATAATGTTATTTCTTACAAATATACAACTAGCTACTATGGTAATTATCTTTCTAAACATTAATAATACTAATTAAATGACATAAACTACTGCCAATACATAGAAATACATTTCAACAAAGGAATTTAACACTAAAAGGTTTCAATTAAATATTCCCACTCTAGCACAAACCATTTTGAAGAACATGTGAGACACTAAAGTGGTGACATTTACTATTCCCACTCCAACTTAAACCAATTTGGGAAGGTGTTGGACACTAGAGAGGCAATATATACTATTCCAACTCCAATGTTAACCTTTTTGAGGAAGGTATTGGACACTAAAGGCCTGATTTAGATTTTGGCCGGACTGGTCCAGATGCTGCTTTTTAGCCGTCTTCCTGCCCGCCGTCTTGGCGGTCGCCAGGCCAATTTAGATGTTGGCTGGGCATTGGAGGGAAGCCTTCCGTGGTCCCACAGACTCTGCCAGGATCTGGCTCCCGTGTCGACAGCGTCAGAGGCTGAAGTGGCTGTTGGAGGGAGTCCCGCCAATATTACCATTGTCCAGATTAGGGAGTGCCTTTCCGTCAAGGCAACTGTGGCAGGGAAAACTCCAAGCTTAGGTTGGTGGAAACGAAGAAAAAGAGGTGAAGAATCACCTTTTTTCAGGGTCCCTCCAGCGATTCTGTCTTCAACGCCATTATCCAGGTACTTGCTGTGCTGCTGCTACTTGACCACGATGCTCAGCCACCATGTTGTCGCCAAAATGTGAGGTAGGTTTTTGTGGTGGGTGTGCGTGCACAGTCAATGGTGAGTGTATGTTGTTGGTGTGCAATGCTATATGTATAAACAATGGCCAGTTCACATTATCTACATGTACATATTGACATATACACAACATATATCTGTATTGAGATGTAAATAAGTATTACTTACCTGTCTCCATGCCACCATTGTCCCACTACATCAGCATTACCCTGCCAGGACACCACCAGCACAACGGGAACATCTATATGGCGGAATACCGCCAGCCTGGCAGCGACGGAGTTCTGTTAGCCAGCAGAGAAGATCATCGCGGTGGCAGTCTCCTGTCTATTGCTGCAACATCTAAATACAGCAGGCAGGCTGCAGTCAACTCGATGGAGTACTTGGGACCACCAATGTGGCGGGTCAGCCCCAAGACCACCACGATCTAAATCAGGCCCTAAGGCTACATTTACTATTTCAATTCGAATCTTAACCAGTTTGGAGAAGGTGTTAGACACTAAAGGGGCAACATTTACTATTTCCACTCCAATCTAACTATTTTAGGAAATATGTTGGACACTAAAGGAGCCACATTTACTATTCCCCCTCCAATCTAAATCATTTTGGGGAAGGTGCTGATCACTAAAGGGGTGTAATTTCCTATTCCCACTCGAAATGTAAGCCATTTTGGAGAAGGTGTTGGGCACTAAAGAGGCAACATTTACTATTCACACTCCAATGTAAACCTTTTTGGGGAAGGTATTGGACACTAAAGGCCTGATTTAGATTTTGGCTGGACTGGTCCAGATACTGCTTTTTAGCCGTCTTCCTGCCCGCCGTCTTGGCGGTCGCCCGGCCAATTTAGATGTTGGCTGGGCATTGGAGGGAAGCCTGCCGTGGTCCCACAGACTCTGCCAGGACCTGGCTCCCGTGTCGACAGCGTCACAGGCTGAAGTGGCTGTTGGAGGGAGTCCCACCAATATTACCACTGTCCAGATTAGGAAGTGCCTTTCCGTCGTGGCAACTGTGGCGGGGAAAACTCCAAGCTTAGGTTGGTGGAAACAAAGAAAAAGAGGTGAAGACTCACCTTTTTTTGGGGTCCCTCCACCCATTCTGTCTTCAACGTCATTGTCCAGGTCCTTGCTGTGCTGCTGCTACTTGACCACGATGCTCAGCCACCCTGTTGTCGCCAAAATGTGAGGTAGGTTTTCGTGGTGGGTGTGCATGTACAGTCAATGGTGTGTGTATGCTGTTGGTGTGCAATGCTATATGTATAAACAATGGCCAGTTCACATTATCTACATGTACATATTGACATATACACAACATACATCTGTATTGAGATCTAAATAAGTAGTACTTACCTGTCTCCCCGCCACCATTGTCCCACTAAATCAGCATTTCCCCGCCAGGACATCACCAGCACAACGGGAACATCTATATGGTGGAATACCGCCAGCCTGGCAGCGACGGAGTTCTGTTAGCCAGCAGAGAAGATCATCGCAGTGGCAGTCTCCTGTCTATTGCTGTAACATCTAAATACCGCAGGCAGGCTGCAGTCAACTCAACGGAGTACTTGGGACCGCTGCTGTGGCGGGACAGCCGCAAGACCACCACGATCTAAATCAGGCCCTAAGGCTACATTTACTATTCCAACTCGAATCTTAACCAGTTTGGGGAAGGTGTTGGACACTAAAGGGGCAACATTTACTATTTCCACTCCAATCTAACTATTTTAGGAAAGATGTTGGACACTAAAGGAGCCCCATTTACTATTCCCACTCCAATCTAAATCATTTTGGGGAAGGTGCTGATCACTAAAGGGGTGAAATTTCCTTTTCCCACTCTAATGTAAACCATTTTGGAGAGGTGTTGGACACTAAAGAGGCAACATTTACTATTCACAGTCCAATCTAAGCCATGTTGAGAAGGGTGCTGAACGCAAAGAGGTGACATTTACTATTCCCACTCCAGTCTAAACCATTTTGGGGAAGGTGTTGGACACTAAAGGGGTAAGATGTAATATTCCCACTACAACATAAACCATTTTGGGGTATTTGTTGGAAACTAAAGGAGTAACATTTACCATTCCTAAAACAATCATAGCCATTTTAGTGAAGGTACAGGACACTAAAATGTTTATATACACAATCAATACTCCAGAGTCACACATCATTTTTTATGCATACAATAAAATAAAAAGTACTTAGAAGACACAAAAATCCAAACTAAGAACCTATTTATTTTACATTAAACATTGACATAAAAATGTGTTAACCACTATTTAAAATAATATATTTTAATATTAGTTATTAATATTCGTAAATTTTGAAACATAAAAAATAAAAACCATTGAATATATAAAAACACATTTTATAATTATAAAATAAATATAAATTATATTACATTTGAATTAATAAATATTAGAATATGTTCTCACAACAGAACGTTATGCAATAATGTAAATATTAAAGGTGTATTAAAATGTTTTTATTAACATTTAACTAATAAAACCTATAAAACATAACTATACAAATGAATTATAAAGAATACATCCTAAATAATATGTATTTATTCTATTTTCAAATTTTAATTATACAAAATATTGAATATTTTCAAATAAATGTGATTTTTCTAAAAAAACACTAAACAACTTATCAACAATGACTGTATAATTTTCAACATTAAAGAAAGAATAACATTCCCAATATAAATGTAATAATAAAACATTTATGAAACTTAAAATATGTAATAAAACTAAATTTATAGACCTTTTGCATAATTCAATTTAAATTTAATGATACAATGAAATGACACTTTTTAAAATGACTAATTCATCAATACATTAACAATAATTATGAAATACATTTATGAAAAATGAATAATCAAAAATTCATATCTTAATTGTACAATATTAATTTGCATATAATGTAATTTTTTTACATTTATATTAAAATAGCAATCCAACATTCCGCTACTAAAAATAAATGATATATTTTGCACATTAATACAACTGAAAATATACATTTCTGAAATATCAAAATGAATAACTTATCTTACAAAACACACAAATTAAATTGAAATAAATTACTAAACACATAAAATCAAACACAATACCATAAAATACATATAAAATAACACAAGCAATATTATATAGAACGATAATTTCTAAAGCAGTATTTTTTGCAGCAATATTAAAAAACACTTAAAACGATATTCTTACCTTCGATATTCCTGTCCATGTTATTCTTCACATCCCACTATTCTTGACACAATATTTTTCTATCACGATATGTTTTATTCAATATTTTGTACAAACACCCTCCTTATAATTCTCCTTGTGGCTCCCCTTTTGGTTGATTTTAACTGTCTTTTTAACTCTCTTTTGGTTCCATGTATCTGCCTTAGAAGAAGGGGGAGGGCTGCAGCAGGTTACAGGCTGCAGGCAGCAATAGCAGTAAGCAGCACAAGTGCAAGGAAAGATATTAGGAGGGTGAGTTATTAAGCAGGTAAGCAAGCGAGCACCTGTACACCTGTGCTCCAAAACAAGATTGTGAAAGGGGTGCGCACTAGACTCAAGGCCAGGGCTGGTAGTGGGGCAAGCTTGGTCAGGGTTTGCACACTCTGTCTTTCCCGGCTCCCCAGGCAAAATGAGAACTGTGGCGGTAGAGCCCAAGAGCTGTCACCTGTCACCCCTGCTCCTCCCTCCTAGTGCCTGATGTGATGTATGTCCTGGATTCCTTTGTTCTGATGGCTCTCCTTATTCTAGCTATTTCTGACACGTGTTTCTTATGAGATTGTCTAGCAGAAGTACAAGGTTTCAGTATCAAAGGATCTTAGGAATCAGAGCAATCTTTAATGATGCGTTGCCATGCTGTAACAGAGCGGTAAGCTTTCTGCTGAATGTCACAGTGGAATCAACAAAAAGAGCCATCAAATGATTGCTGATGAGCAAAGCATCTCTAGAGGGGATGAAACAGCAAAAGAGAGAGACAGAGTGCCTCCATCTGCCTTCCAGCTGTTAGCACTGGACCTTCCATGCTGCTGTTGCCTGCCAGCGCGGATGTGTTTGCAGGCGGACTGGGAAGTGAAATGCGCAGTTTAATCAACAACACACATACTATGACCCCTATGATGTTATTTTATCCAGTGAATGGTTTCCAACTACTGAGAGCCAGGCAAGGAGCATGCAATGTGCTAAAAAAGCAATATAAAGTTTGTGAAGTGTATATACTAGAAGCTGCATGGGAAACAGCAAAGTGTGCTTGTGGAATGCTGCAAATGTGTGTTAACTGCTACATTAGGGAATTGGCAAAGTGTGTATAATTTTGGCATTGTGAAAGATTACAAAGTCAACTAACTGCAGATTTATAGAAAAATGAAACCAATATATTCGCTGTTTTGGAAAATAGAAAAGTAGCATTGTCAGAAATGGCTAAAAGCAAAAAGTGTGCCAGCAGGAGAATTATGGAAACTGTGTTTATTGGGGAATAATGTAAACTGCTAACTGAGGTAGATGGTATGACTCTCCATGTATATTGTTTGTTTCACTTCTTTATTGTTTATTTTGGACCATTCAGTTTATGATCTCCTCTGTGGAATGAGGCTTACTAAACAGAAATCTGGCACAACTTATCTTCTATAATTGTTTGCCTGGATCTCCCAGTGCAGATCCTTGCACAATGGACTGGTGTGACTGCCTCTCGGGGTCTTAGGCTCACATGGGTATTGATATGCAGGCCTGTTTAAGGCAACACTGAAAACACAGAAAACCAGTCCTGTTCCATATGGATCCATAGCAGATCAGGACATTTTTTTTCTGCTAATTTAAAGTGAACGTTCTGCTGCTTACAAAGTTATGTTTGCCCCAGATGGCTCTGCCCATCTCTGTTTAAATGTAGACTACTTCTCAATTTAGATCTTAAAAATGGTAGTGCCTACTAGAGGATATCCCTACTAGGCCATTATTTGAATTAGCAGGGTCTCCTTAGCAGGTGCGTTGTGAAAGCCTGCTGTACAGGGTGTGCTAAATGATGCATTATGGTAACTTCTGATAATTGGGGCATTACAAAAAATCGCTAAATGACTCCAGTGTAAATTATTCTTGCATTCTTCCAAGTTCCCACAATGGTACTTGACTGTAGTGCTATAAAATGCGCTATTCGCGTGGATATCTTCTAGAATATCCTTGGGAGCACATCTCCCCCATAACCTGCCCAAGTGCCACCTGGCTGGTATAATTAAAATGCATCATTCTCATCTAGATATACTAAAAGGTCCATAGTGAGAACCCCATCCCACTCCAAGTGATTTTTAATCCCATCAAGTCATGGCCAATGTTTCTGGCATTTTGTCTGTTTATATGCATCATTGAACACTACGGCCCTAATTACGATGTCGGTTAGAGTTGCCTCCGGCTGACACCGTCTCAGTGTGGGAACCGACCGACCTTAGGTCGGCAGTTCCGATCACTGTATAACAATGCGACTGGACATGATGTGGTAGCAAACTCCCATTTCCCTATGGGAGCTTGTGCGATGGTCGGAAACCGGCCGCAGCAAAAGCTTCCTTAGAGAAATGGGAGTTTCTGAAAATCCCTGCCAACCAGTGCAGGGATGTATAGGGGTTTACAGGGGTGGAGTGCCCCCCAGGCCCCAACTGGAGGCTTCAGAGCCATGGGAGCCCTGCTAGGGGCCCCCAAAGTCAATTTCCGACAGGCTTTTAATGTAGGAAAGCCCGACATGAAAAGCCTGTTGGAATCCGACATCATAATCCCGACACTGGAAACGGTGTCCATAGGGGATTATGTGCGGCCTCAGACGGGCTTCTTGAGCCCGTCGGAAGCCAGTCGGTCCAACCTGCTGGTTTAAACTCCGACCGCCTACATTGTAATTAGGCGGTCAGACTTTAAACCATGGCTGTCGGTCGGTGGCTTTCCGACCGACATCCTAATCAACCCCTATATATCAAAATGTTTATTAGTGCGGAGGTGCCCCAAATCTCCTTGTTCAATTGCATTGAAATCTCAAAGTATGTGTAACAATGGCACATGCTTTAGATGCAGCAAAATGCATAATTTATTAGTCATTTCACAAAAATCTAGAGGGATCATTAAATTAACTGTGTACATTTTTCCAAGCATAGTGTTCTTTAAAACTCAGAAATTGCCACTATTTTTCAGCTATTCCTTCAGAGGAACCCACCTGTATGGTAAATTGGTCTTTGAATGCAAGTTTGATTACTGCCACTGGAAAATATTGTGCTTTAACAAACCAGTAAACGTCCGCCCTCCACAAATACTGTTGAATTTTACCATACTAATTCACGTTTCAGCCCTTTTACTCTATGAAGATATGTTCCATTTCGACTCAGAGGTTTCTCACCCTTTGGTTTGATACAGAAATATAGCTCATTGCTCTAGATGGAGCAGGGTTTACTGTATCTCAATCTACGGGTGTAATCTTTAAATAACCCCCGCCATTGGTCATATGCACCTTTGTTCGTCAAGAAGGAGAAGTTAATAGGGGCAATCATCTGCATCAAATAAATATAGATGATAACATCATTACGACTTTAGTATAGTCAATAAAGAGATTTTTATGTGAGTTAAAGGGTTTTATTAATCAATTATTTAGTTTAGTTTCATTATTTATTCAATAAGAATTAGTCATTTAAGCCTCATCATTAGAAATTAATATAATCCAGTAATTGATATTTCAATATGAAGAAATATAGAATTTTGGTAAGCATGACAGTTAAAATTTAAATAATACAGTGAGCATTTTCCATAAAGGAATTTCCCTAATCTAAATTAAATTGGAATGGAATAGAATACGGTGCCAGTTCAGAAACCCAAGAAAGAGTTCTGACGAGAGAATAAAATGCATAAAGCGTTTGCTCTTCAAATAAAAGAAAGTTTTAAGCTGGAAAATATTCTCAGCTATAAATCAGCAGGCATCTTAATAAGGCAGAAAATTAGTTCAATGTAATCTCTAATAAAGAGTGATATGATCTCAAGAAACCCAGAGATGGATCTCCAGGAAATGCAAGCGAGAGAAGACTCACCTACTCTAAGAACAGGCACTAATGTAAGCGCAATAAATTGTAAATCGAAACAAGTTCTAAATTTTCCATTCAAAGCATCCAATAGGATTTCAGTAAACTCCTGTGAATGGGTAAACTCCCCAGTTTCTCAAGTTTTCACAATGAGCTACAGACACAAGTCCTTGAAAAGATACTTCGTCCACATTTTACGGTTCAAACAGTTCATCCTTCCTTTTGTCGCCTCTCCTTTCGTTGAGAACCTCACTATCAGATGCCTATTCACTAACTAACAGAAGGCTTCTGGAAAATGACAGCCTCTGCAGTGGAAAAAAAAAATCTTGTTCAAAAGAACAGTTCAATGTGAAAAACAGTCCTTTCAATGTTAATATATAAATCTCTGTTAACATGCCGCCGACAGTTAAGCTTACTTAAATTAGCACATATTATTAACTTATGTGCTTATAACATCTAGGTATGACTACCTACAACAAACTTATATTTATTATATGCATGTTATTCAATGTAGACTTTTGCACTTTTTATTTAAATGCGTTTTTGATTGCAAAATGAAAAAAGATTCTGTTTCACTCATAAAGGCGGGGGACCTCTGCCATACAAAATCATGTCAGATTGTATCTGTGATGTCTGCCATATCAGCGGCCACTGGCACGGGTAAGTGCGGTGAGGCGGGACAGGGCACGGTAGGAGGGAAGTCGATAGATGACGGAATAGGGAGTCCCCTATTTGCCCGCCTCACCACCCCACTGCGTTTACATGTGCTGGCCGTCGCTGTACCATACTGCTTAACTGTGTTATTATTATCCTGCCTCTATACTTGCATTTTTTATATTTGTTTTAACTACAACTGTACAATTGGCAATTGTATGTTTCAGCTGCCACATATGCACTTTACTTATTAGGCAGTTTAGCCCTATCTGAGAAATCAGCAGCTTCTACTTTGTTTGATTCCTCACCTTCTCCTTGGTTTTCTCCCCTGCCAATCATTTGGGTATTTTTACCCACATAGGCGGGTAAGTAGGGAGCATTTCTTTTATTTTGTTTATGGCCTCCATTTTGTATGGGTAGGGTAGCTTGTTGGATTTCATTTCCTTCTATTTGTAGTTGGAGGAACTAAATGTTCTACAATTTCCACACAAAGGCCCTTTGGACCGCCGAACCTGTGGTGGCGGCCCGTAGATCGCCAGACTGGCGGTCCTCCTGCCGCATTAGGACTGTGGCGGTTGGACAGCCATTGGACTGCTGCTGCAGCCAGGGATCCATGATCTCTGGTGGTGGCGCAGTGGTCTGAGGCACTTAATATGCTGGTGGTGCCACTGTGGCACTACCAAGCATATTAGGAGTTTCCTCACTGCCACACCGCCATGAAAAGTGTGGCGGTGAGGTAACAAAGGGGGCCCTACTGAGCCCACTTGTGCCTCTAGGCCATGGGATGCATGCAGGGGGCACATTTTGTGCCCCCCTGTGTGCATGCACCCCAGTTTCTGCAGGGCATGGACTGCCTGCAGGAATTGCCTTTGATGCTCCCATTGTGGTGCCTTTTGCAGTGAGACCGCCAAAGAACCCTATTATGGCATCATTAGCCAAGTAGATATTCTACATGGCACACCCTGCTGAAGGAGAACCAAAGAACCTGTTAGTATCCCAGGCTAGAGTCCACAATTGAATTACAACTGAGGAAATCTCACCCTTGTCAAAAAAACATTCCTTGGCTGCTGAATATCTCAATAATATGCATCCTGTACAAGCTATGCCATTCCTAGTGAAAGTCTTAGAAAGTTGTGTAGTTTCTCAACTTTAGAACTTAGAGGGTCCTTACGATGGTGGCCTCACCGCCATCTGGATCACCTTCACCGCCTGCCACACTAGGATGGTGGGTGGTGTGATGACAGTCGGAAACACTGATCGCCACACATCTGACAGGCTCCTTGAGCCTGCCGGTGCGGCGGAGAGCCTCACAATCCCTGTATTGGTGGCAATGCCTACCAGGCACCACCATAGGGATTACGATGTCCCTCCCCGCCAGCCTTTCCATGGCGGTTCACCCGCCATGGAAAAGCTGGCAGAAAGGGACATTGAGGGCCCATAGCGGCACCCCTTCCCCCTGGCCCTAGGCTGTGGGCACTGGTGCCTGCCACATACTGCAGGGATATGTGTGGTGACTCCTTTTTGTCTTGCAGCGTGTGCTGCAGCGAGCAGCACACGGCGCAATACAAAAAATAGGCAATGCGACTGCCTTGGTGGCGGTCGCATCGTAATTCCTACTCTGGGACTGCCGCCTTGTAGGCGGGCGGTCCCAAGTAGGAAACAAGGCCCTTAGTTCGTGGAAATAATCTTCAGGGTGGTGTTCATTCAAGTTTCTGTTCCGGGTGCAGTATTGAGAACGCAACGCATCAAAAATCTGATGATGCTTTGTGCACACTGGATTCTTGAGTTTCATGCTAAACGATCTCCCTTTATATATCCTTTGATATGTTAAAATCATAATTCCCTACTGGTAACATTAAAATATAATTTCGGTATGGATGTAACTTTACTGAATAGGTCTGATTCTTATTTGACAATACATTTCAACAAATAAAAAGGTAACTCCCTCTCTCTGTTTCCCTACAAACAGTACCCTGTGGTTTAATCTTGGCTCTAACTCTCTTTAGCCTGTCTATTGAACCACTTATGAGAAAGATTGCTGACAATTCTGTTGAGACTACCCAATCTTGAGTGCAGAGAGACATCAGAGAATGGACAGAATTCTTAGGTTTCATCCCTAATAAGAAACTCAATCTACATACTCACCTGAATAAACTTACCAATAGCATGAGACTGAGACTCTTCAAGGAGATATATTCCTATATCCCAGATTCTGATTTCAAAGTGGTGGTCCAGTCTCTATTTTTACTCAGACTCGACAATGGCAATTATCTATTGCCAGGCATTCATAAAGTACATCTAGGTCCTTTAAATGTTGCTTTGCATTCAGTGACAGTAATTAAATGTTTTGAATACAATACTGAATTCAGTTCAATACTTTTTAAAGTTTTGGATCTCCAATGAGGTCCACATAAAATATACATACGATTATTACATAATAAATATAATAAAATATAAGCTCAGTTCATTTCTCAGTCCATTGTAAAAATATCGAAACCCTTCATAGCCAGTCTAACATTTTCCCTTACATAACATAGATGAGTATAATCAATTAACCCAATAAGCAAAATGTAAATAATGTAAATAAAGGTTATCAGCATTAAGACAAATAAGCAGCTACAATGGCCTAATAAATCCTCTACCAGAACAAATGGCACAAGTTTAGATCTGCATTAAACGATAGCAGCTTCATGATAGATTACATTTTGAGTAATGTAGATCAGGACTGCTAATCGATAAATACAGGAAAGTATTCTAAAACAACCAAAATATTTGAATGTACAATACATTTTCCTTTAACAACAAAACCTAAAAGCTAAATATATTCTAATGTTGTGCAAAAACGCTTTAAATAGCAGCAACTACATGTACAATACTCATATCCTTATGAATCTCCAATAGCTTCCAATTGAAGCAATTAATGCAGCCTTTAGATTTGTAGATTAACCAATTGCACACATTTACATTTCTTCGAGGCAGCACTGGAAAGAAGGCTTGTTTTTTGTTTAGCTGCTGTTCCTTCCTTCTACTTCAGCTGAGTCATCAGAACTGTCGTAATTAATCATCTTGGGATGGTTATCTTTTAACAAAAGGTAGGGGACATGTTTTTGTTGAATTAAAAAATTATAGACAAGTCCTGCCCCACAGGTCCCGCCTACTTCGACCTCTGATCACAGCAGTCAAAGATTTTACCTTGGGACTTCGATTTTTGTCTGGACCTTAACCTTAATATCTTCTGGAGGGGCAAGGCAGGATGCTGAAGACGGCAAGGGTCCTTCAAGGTTTAATATGTCATTGTCGAGCTTCCACTACAGTCTTCAGTTTTGGAGCGCAAAAGTCAAAGCACACAACAGCTAAATTCTATAGCCACTGAAGTCATTTTGCAGCTGGGGTAGATTTGCAGCTTCACAATGGTCAATGGCTTTAATGTTTGCACTAGTGTCAGGATTTTGTCATCGAAACACATGTTCAAGAATAAACATTATGGGGGAACCCCTCAAATGAGTTGCCGAGTCACCTGTTATAGGCTATGTTGGGGTGGCAACTATGGCAGACAGAACAATGGTGAGTTAGAACAGCTAGAGTCCTAACCACCACAGGGGTGTGACTTCGTAAAGTAAGGGTTGGTTCCAGGGCAAAGGTGGCAGAGTGCATTTAACACCATTAGAGACACAGCTCTGTGCCTGGCACTATCTCAGGATTGCATTGGCTTTCTGCTCTTAAAAGTTTGTACACTCAGCTTAGCATTTTCACGTTTGTATTGTTTTCTCTTTTCAATTCCCCTTGTGATTTGACTAGTATCTCATGTTTGTCACATGCGTTGGTTTGTCTTGTTTTTGGTCATTGCGCTGGAACCTGCTCTGTGGCATCCTGGAGGGGATTAACGCTGGTATTCTAGACAAAACTAGGGGGCCCATTATGATGTTGGTAGGACCGACACCGACGTGCTGTCGGTGTCGGTCCCACCGATATCTCTAACCGCGGTCAGACCGCCGCATTAGGATGCAGTCAGTCAGACCACACTGGCCCAGGGACCAACCAACAGCTTCCGACGGGCTTAAGGAGCCCGTCAGGAAGTCGAACCGATTGCATTCCCCATGGGGATTACGATCCACCTTTCCACAAGCCATTTCACATTGGCTCTTCCGACGTGAAAAGGGTGGCAGAAAGGCTTTTTGGGGCCCCTAGCCGGGCGCCTGTCCCCATGGCCCTCCGCTATGGGCCCTGGAACACCCCTAAATTGTGTGGCAGGAACCAGATGGTGCCTGCCAAAGGGTGCAGGGATGTTTCCAAACATGCTTTTTGGCATTGGGGCTTGTGTACCGGCCCTTTTCCAGGCCGCAGGACAAACCTCAATGCAAAGAGGCATGTTTCTGACTGCCTCCACGGCAGTCAGATCGTAATTTGGCAGGCGGGACCACATACTACCTGTCGGCCTGTCCTGTTCCCGCAATGATGGTAGTCGAAAGCTCGTCCGACCGCCATCGTAATCTGCCCCTAGTTCTCAAAAACAGCAGCATCCATTGCAGAGCAGTGTAAGCAGAATATTCTCCTGTTTATTACACTTTCATGTACCTGATTAGCTTGATAATAATTTTGGACTATTTCTATCCAGTGCACACATTCTGCATCAGCCCCTAAGGCCAGCAGCTTACCCTCTAGAAGTTGACATCCATCCAGTACAGATTTTACCTTCACCATTCTCCAATGACAAGAACCAGGGGTCTATTCTCCTCTTCCCTGTTTCCCCCAGTTTCTCTGTGCAGCGTATTAGTTGATCACATCTCCAAAGAGATTCGGGAAAGGCTGAGATTCAGTGCCAGTACACACTGCAAGCATGACAGTTTGCTAGACCAACCAAACCTGCATGGACTCTGTAGTGTCTTGTAATGTGTTATGGCTCCTAATGAACTCCATAGAGGTGTGACGTAGGTGCCAAAGCGCAATGCCATAAAAGCTTGTTTTAGAATGTTGAGTTCACAGTTACACGCAGTAAAATAAAAACTTGTAATACAAAGCTTCGTGTGTGGCATGGTCATTGGAGAGTACCCAGGCTGGAAGACAAATGACAACAAGATAGGGGATAAGTAACCCAAAGAACAAGCGTGCTCTTCCAGAGAGTTTTCCATGGTCCATGCAAGCTGCTAGTGCGTGCTACATGTTTTACCATGAATTATCTCCATTACCTCGATTTACGCCATTAAAACCAAAGTGTATACTTGGGCTGCATCAGTGCCCATAAAAAGTCAAGCTTCATTTGTAGCCACATTGAAACACAAGAAAATGAAGGTGAAAGCACCCATCCACGTGCTTCAAGGTACAGCAGCAAGTGCCGGTGTACTCAGTTTCAGTACCGCTGCTGACTTGGGACTGATTTCTGTGAATTACAACCTTAATTCTCACCACTAAATAGTAAGTCAATTTCCTTCATTGTTTCATAGTTTGGGAAAGCTAAAGACTATTAAAGTAAAGTTACACATTAATGAGGATGTCCGTCCTGTTGCTCAGAGACATAGACAAGTTGCTTTCCATTTACAAGAAGCTGTTGAAAAATAACTTGAATCATTACTTTTGCATTACATTATTGAGCGCTCAACTGGTCCAACGCCATGGGTTTCTCGCATAGCAGTTTTCCCCAAAAAAGGACACTGAAGGAGCTGTATGAATATGCGTTGATATGCTTCATGCAAACAAGGGAATTGAACGAGAACTGCATCCAGGTCCACATATTGCTGACATGATAATGCAATTAAATGTTGCACAGGTTTTCTCTCGCCTTGATTCAAATAAAGGTTATCATCAGTTGGAATGCGAAGAAGATTGCAAGTATATTAACTCTCAGTCCTCCACTCTGGAGCCTTTTTCTGCTATTCCTGATAAAGTTTTGGATAGATTATATAAAATCAAATCCGGGTCTCCATTGGATCCTGCCCCTTCCTATGTTATTACTGCTCTGGCCCCAATCATTCTTGCCTCCATCACAGATCTGTGCAGTCTTTCGTTTAAGTTAGCAACTCTCCCATCAAAATGGAAAAATGCATGGATCAGACCCATTCTTAAAAAACCTATGGCAGATCCTGCAAATATGCAGAATTATAGGCGTATATCATTTCTTCCTTATATTGCCAAAGTTTCAGAATCGCTGGTAAACCAACAACTGTTTTCGTTTTTGGAATCCAACTCTCTGTTGGAACCCTCCCAATCAGGCCTCCGTGCTTCTCATAGCACGGAGTCTGCGTTAGTGGAGGTCACTGACACAATCAGACTCAGGTTAGATCAGGGGAATTCAGCTATGCTGATTCTCCTTGATCTATCAGCTGCTTTTGATATCATCTCCCATCCAATTCTAATTCAAAGATTGAAGGAGACTGGTGTCGGATGTAAAGCTCTGAAATGGGTGGAATTTTTTTTATCAGAACGAACTCACAGTGTACACACGGATTCCTATCATTCTAAATCCATGGCTCTGGATAAAGGGGTGCCACAGGGATCGATCCAGAGCCCTGCTCTTTTTAACATATATGTGGCTCCCCTGATCAGACTTATCAGGTCATGCAGTTTTGACACAATCTCATATGCTGATGACACTCAATTAATCATCACTATGGATTCAAATCCGGAACTTACCAAAGTCAAATTCAAAGATTGTATGTTAAAAATTGCATCATGGATGGCTGTCAACTTCTTGAGTCTTAACTCCAGTAAGACGGAGGTCCTACTTTTTGGAAAGGCTCACTCAACCTGGTCTGGCGACTGGTGGCCAACTGAACGAGGACTACCCCCACACCTAAATAATTTGTAAAAGATGTGGGCATAATCCTGGATGACAATCTCTCCATGAGTGAGCATGTCAAAGCCATTTCTGGAATATGTTTTGGTCTGATGCGCATGCTTAGGAAGGCTTTTCATTGGGTCCCTATAAAAGCCAGGAAAACCCTGGTTCAGGCGCTAACAGTAAGTCGCCTGGACTATGGGAATTCCCTGATGGTCAGTATGAATGAAGGTTTGTTTTCCAGACTTCAGGTCATACAGAACACTGTAATCTTCCCCCACAGTCTCTATCTGCACCTGTATTGTGCTCCCTTAACTGGCTCCCCATAAAAAAACGTGCGCTCTTCAAACTTTCGTGCCTGGTTTTTAAATAATTACATGGGAAGGGACCATGTTATCTTATATAGCCCTATATCCTGACATGTCAGCTCAGATCCAGCAAATTTTACTACTATGCCTGAAACGTATTCATAGAACCAGATATGGTGGTCGGTCTTTTTCATTTCTGGCCCCCAAATACTGGAAGCAGTTACCCTTGCCCCTTCGCTCTTGCTCAAAACTAATACTTTTTAAGAAACTCCTGAAAACTTGGTTGTTTGATCTCTAATCTTTTTATAGAATTATAGTCTGCTTCAGGCTGCTCCTGCGCCGAGAGATCCCTTCGGGGATGATTTGTGCACCTAACAAACATAATATAATTACAACCTTTTCTACACACGTTGGTCTGTTTCGATACAGAAGACTCAGTTTTGGTGTGTCATCAGCTGCAGCGCTTTTCCAAGACATCAATTGACAAGTTATTCAGCCAGTTGTGAATGCATTCAACTATAGCAATGACATATTGATTTCTAAGCTACACAAGAGGAGCATGATAAACCTCTCACCCAAGTATGTCGCTTACTGACTTATACAGGCCTGACTTTGAATTTGGACAAGTGTGAGTTCCACAAGACCAAGTTAAAATTCTTTGGCCATATCTTTTCTGATGGGGGTATGGCACTCAATCCTTCTAAAGTACAAGGACTGTCAAATGCTGATCCCCCACAAGATGTTTCTATGATATGTTCACTTCTTGGCATGGCCAGTTACTGTTCAAGATACATACGAGACTTTGCAACCATAAGTGCTCCTTTATGAGAGTTAACAAAAAGAAATGTTTCATTGAAGTGGTCACAATAATGTGAGAGAAGTTTCAAGAAAATCGAACAAGCCATTGAAACTGCTACTGAAATGGCCTATTTCAATCCAAAGCTTCATACCAAGGTTGTTGTTGTTGACGCTAGCCGTGTTGGGTTAGGTGCTCACCTGGCACAGCACAGCAGACACCCCATGCTCAAAGGCATGTTGTGGCATATGCCAGTAGCAGTTTGTCCCAAACAGAACATGCTTACTATCAACCCAAGAAAGAAAGTTTGGCCATGGTATGGGCTTGTGAACATTTCCATGTATTCCTGTATGGAAAACCCTTTATGCTGGTAACTGATCGTCAAGCTTTATTGACTATCTTTGGCAATCCAAAAGCCAAGCTGCCTCCTTGCTTCGAATGATGCGGACTCCGCTTACAAGAGTATTATTACACCATTGTACATCGTCCAGGGAAGGATCAAAACTCTGCTAACTATTTTTTCAGAGTGCCTATAAAAGGTCACGGTACTCGATTCAAGATGGTTGAAGCCTACATTAATTTCATTGTAAAAGTCAAATACGCCAGCTGCCATATTGTTAACCCAGATCATCACTGCTATGAGCCATGATAGTGACATGCTGAAGTTGAAAAATATAATAACACATCATTTGTGGAATCAACTCTCTCAACCTCTCACCAGTCATGGTGAAAAAAGTACCAAAAGGTTATAGATGAACTGTCTATAACTCCGAAAGGTGTTACACTGTGAAAGTTGAGAATCCTAATTCCAGAGAGATTATTAAGACAGAAAATAATTGAAGTGGCTCACAAAGGACATTTGTATTATTGCCACCAAGAGAACTCTCTGAGATTGAGTTTGATTTCCATATTTAGATGAGAGGGTTGAAAAGGAACTTAAGGCCTGTCATCTATATAAGTGCCTCTCTACGAACATTACTCAACATATTCTTACCACGTCAGAACTCCCTTAGCATGCATGGGAGAGAATAGCCATCGATTTCTTTGGTCCATTCAACAATGGACATCATCTGATGGTAATTCTTGATGAGTACTCTCGATTTCCATTAATAGAGGATCTCTCATCCAAAACTCAAGAGACTTTATGGCATTTTTGCAACATGACGCTCTTCAGCCATTTTAAAGTCTGATAATGGCCTGCCGTTTAACTGTCAGAGGCCAGCGGACTCAATCGTTTTATGAGTATGCTAAAGAAATCAGTACAACGTGCAACTCTTGAGAGGCTTAATTTGCAAACTGTGTTGAATTCTACCCTACGAGCCTATCTTCAACACCTCCCTCGACCACAGGCAAAAGTTCTACTACCTTGATGTTGGGGAAAGCAATGACAACCAAGTTACCTCAATGGACCAGCAAAAGAGAAGGAGATCATAAGACAACTCAAATAAAGGACTTGGTTCAGAAAGAAAAGATGAAATCCTATGCTGACAAGAGGCAACATGCAAAGAACATTGAGTTTAAAACAGGAGATCTAGTGATCACCTGCCAACTGCGAAGGAGAAAATCTGATGCTCCATATGATGCTGCACCTTTCCATGTTGTGTCCACCAAGGTACATATGGTGACTGCCCAGCGCCCTGGGAAGTCTATTGCCAGAGACTATTCTCACATACGGCATTTGATTAATCGGTCTTCTGATCAAGATGGAGAAAGAAAGACTGAACATGAAAACCTAGTGACTACTGTTACTTCTTTACTGTCTTTGATGACTTCTGACAGTGAAGATGACAGCTTTTAGTAACCAGATCAGGTTGAATAATTAAAGTAGCAGAAAAACAAGGGGGAGTGAGAAGCTAGTTTGGGGCAACCCTCAGCCTCCCTTAAATGTTGTAATCAGGACACAAAAGAGGGAAAGCCTCACAACTGATGAACTTCTAACATTTTAAGAAGTCAAATTAACTGGTCTCAATATACATCAAAGTGGAAAGGGATCTGCACTCAGGTGATTCGGTGCGAACCTTGCATCACATGGATATAATAGTAGGATCCATTAGTACCACCAGTGGCATGTACATCATCGGGCCCTCGCACATTGCACCTAGTGTGAGTGGGTGGGCTCAAAGCGGTTTGTAAGTGGAGCTCTTACTAAAACCTAAGTGCAAGTTAAAAAGCCTTCAGGGCCCTAAATCTGTTTATTAATAAAGTTCTTTAGCTGGGATAAAAACATTGTGATGTTCTATGAGTGAAATGACCCCTAATATCTATAGCTCAGTAAGGTTGCCATGTTTCAGCCTGTTACAAGTGCCACTCCGGGTTAGCAGGCTTTCTTCAAGATTGACTAAATCCATAGATTTTCTACAGATTCTGTAAAATACCAACTCCTAATGCTGGTTTACACAATACGCTAAACATGAAGCGTGCAGTCATACAGACCATATAGGACCTTTTCCCTCTAATGGTCTCTGAAAGAGGAAACACAAAAGCATTTTTGTTAAGGGGTGAATCACACCCTAGATATTCTAATTGTCTCATGCTTGAGTACACTTAGATTATCATGTGCCAAACGTGGCATGCAGACACAAGAGTTTTCTCCCAGACAAGGGATATATATATATATCCCATACCAAACTGTAAGGTCCCCGGGGGTGGGCACCCCGAGACATTGCTGGAGCCAGCCCTGGGGGGTGGAGGTCCCCAGGGCCAGTTATGGCTCCATGAGGGGGGGCGCGCGGCCTCCCCTCCAACAGAAATTAAGCCCCAGAGAGGTGGCGTCCCTGGGGCTGCATGGGGGCGCTGGAGCCCCCCGCTTTATTTTAAATATAGCCCTGGGGAGGTGGCAGTCCCCAGGGCTGCGGCGGGCCCCGCGGCCCCCATGCATTTCAGAAAATTAGCCCCGGGGAGGTGGCAATCCCCAGGGCTTCTTGGGGGACTCGAGACCCCCCAGGCTTTATTTTAAATAAGGCCCTGGGGAGGTGTTGGTCCCTGGGGCTGCGGAGGCCCGCGCAGTCCCCTGCACGTTTATTTATAATTGCCCCTGGGACCTGGCCCACCCAGGGGTCTAAAGTAAGCAAAGCGCAGGAGCCCACACTTCATTTTGAAAAAGAAATTTGGCCGATTCGCAGATCCACCGTGAATCCCACCAAAAATAAAAATAAAAATGCTTTTTTTTGGCCCTGAGTGTCACTGTGGAGCCCCTGAACAGGCATAGGGGGTCTGGGTGTTTCTACCCTGCCCTCTTTTCTTGTTTATTTAATGTTTTTGCTTGTGACTTGGTACAACTGAGTCACAAGATGGCTGCCAACACTTCCTGGTTTGAAGTGTTGGCAGCCCATCAGATCTCAGGCACAAGATCGGTAGGGTTTGCGGATCAACCGCAGCCACAGTTGTATAACTGAGAATTCTTTAAATTTCCCAGCAACTACTGAACGGATTTACACCATTTAACAAAAAGAGTGCCTTCTGGACCAAGAGCTACCTTTCTGCCAAATGTGGTGTAATTCCATTCAGCAGTTGGTGTAATTCCGTTCAGCAGTTCGGGCTGTAGCTGCGCCAAAAGTTTCCTATGGAAATTAACATGGAGAAGAAGCGTTTATATGTGTGTGTGTGTGTGTGTGTTTATATATATGTATATATATGTATGTATATGAACAAGGTGGGAGTCACCACCGAAACGCGTCGTCCTGTGTTACTTTCTGCCGTGAATAAATAATAATTCATTTTCCCATGGTGCCAGTGCTTGCTTTCAGAAAAGGGAAGTAGGGCAGGAATGCCATTGAGATATATATATATATACATATCACAATGATAATTCTCTTCATTTCCGTGAAAGAATTCCAGCCTCACCAACAGGCTCGTATTTAGATCAGTTATTAGTTTATTTTGGCAAACGAAAAAGACGCGTTTCGACCTGCTTCGGTCTTGGTCACATGACCATGAAATTATTGTCACAAAGAAATTGAGAGGGGCCCCTTTACCACAAAGGAGTAGGGCGCCAAATAGACCGTAGTCAGAACAAATCCCCTTTGGGCAGATAATAATAACACAACACACACACTCTCATCACAACTAATATATCACCAAGATAAAACACCACCAACCTCAAAGGCCAAGTGTTCTCAATTATAAAATCATTTATTTATAAATAACCAAACATGTGGTCAAATACATTCAATTATGTGGTCCAATGCATACAATTTTAATACCGTTTAAAAAATATTATTTAAAAAAAAAAATTTATATACACACAAATTTAAAAATATAATGTTGCAAGCAAAAACACACTCTGGGGAGAATCTGCAAGAAAATATATTTTCTAAACAAAAAAATGAAGGCAAATACATTAGATCAAGATCTGGATCTCAACACATCAATATTGCATACAGAAACATCTTTATAACATAAAAAGATTTTAAAATATTTAAAAATTGTCTTCACAATCTACAGTATGCCTTCCAGTAATTGCGTCGACGCGTTTCGGTGGGTATCACTGCTAGAACACCACCTTCCTCAGGACAAGAAACAATGTCTCCCACACGAAATCTTGGATCTATACATAATCACAAAATATACATACAAAACAAAGAAACAGTTAGCCTTTGAGTGATCAAAAACTTTGTTTTAATACGCAAAACACAGTATTTATATCCTGGTGATACATCCAAACATACCTACATCTTTTGTACTCAAACTCCACATGAATATAATTAAAAACAGCGTGGAAAGTTCATTTTGCTTACCGACAAAAATTATAGGGGTACCTATTTTAGACCCACTATGATTATTCATACAAACACAGACATTCACTCCACATACACATTATAATATGTCCATACACATAGTTAAGGAAAAAAAAATTCTACCTGTAGGATGTCTTCTGACTAATCCAATAGACCTGCAGGAACTAGTCCTTGCAAAGTTGTATATGAGGACTATTGAATCACTCAATATACTAATAATTAAAAAGAAAAGAACCACAGTTCTATAAAAAAGAGAGAATAAAAAAAGGGAAGAAGAAATTCAGAAGGAAACCCTTGTTACTTAAGGGCCATAAATAATATCTTGCATTCATAGTACACGAAACCTAACCAGTCGTTACCTTTCTATTATCCACTGTTAGTTGCCACACAATTTTAGTTGCGGACAGCTATACATTTCTATAGGTAAAAAGCAAACAGGCATTATGCTCTGAATTTTCTTCAAATTATACTTAATTCAAAACTATTAGAAAATTCTTAGTCCTTATTACCTTCTAAGACGTATGGGGCACATATCGTCTTTATTGAATCTCTTATCAAATCACTACTTCATTAGTGGGGGTCGTGTAACTATCCTCCAGACCGCTTGCGTAAATTCTGGAAAAATAATATATATATATATATATATATTTTCATAAAAAATACCACCAAATTATTTAAATTAGAAATTCGAATCAACCAATTAAAATAGCCGGTGTCTTCTCAGTATCTAACTCAGTGCTTAAACATTCCCCAATAGTTCACAAAATGTAGAGGGCAAAATAAAAGACCTCACAAAATCTCTTTTAGAGCCCAAATCTATCAGCAACCTCCCTTCACCTTGTTACTTTAAACACCAACCACACAGTTAACCGATACTGCGTGCAGGCATAATGAAGTCACATACTCTCAATTCTGATATAGATATCCGTCCTTTAAGGACAACATACAACCTACTACCCTGCTGTATCGTATTCATACCTACCTAAACAACATGGCCCAACTCATGCCTCAAATTACGCATTTTCCTACTTATCGCTTCCTGCATGATGTGCGTAACGGAGCCTCGAGATCATGGAGGCCATCTTTGAAAACCTAATGGTTTTCATAATCGATGGCAATTCAGTTATATTACCTTACTATCTAATCCCTCTGTCTCTGGCAGCATTACTATACATATTCCTGCAACTAAAAAAACTAAAAACACAAACTCAATAACAACCGTCATAATAGACCCTCACATAGACCGAAATGTAAATCATTCCAAAATCTAAACCATTCCTCTCAGGGTTATAGTCTTTTGGAGCCCAGATCTGTTGATAACCTCACATCGGCTAATATTCTAAACTGCCACTGCACACCCAAATAGCACTACATACAGGCTCGATAAAATAACGCGCTCCCATATCAGATTTATATGTCCGTCCTTTAGGAATGCGAACGACAGTCTCCCCGCTATGCTAGCATATCTAATTCTTACCTTCAAAGACAGCGTGTCAGCCTCCTGCGGGGTCCGATAAAAGCCTCCGTGGAGAGGTTTATTTTCTAACGCTTCCTAATAACGCACAGTATATAAACCCACCTCAATTGGTCCACGTGACCAATACAATCAAAGAGGGACAACTACGCCTTCACTTTCCTAAACACATAAAAAGCCAGGTAATCAAGGCAGCCATCTTAGAGTGCTAATGGATGTCATGGTAGATGGTAATTCTATTCCATTTCATTACTACACAATACCTATCATCATGACTAGAATATAGACCAATATTTCTAAAATAAAAAACCAAAGAAATAATGGTCCTGATACAAATTATTCACACACTACCAAATATAATTAATTCTTACTGAGTTTGTAATGACGATATTGGCCATCGTATTCATTCAATACTGGGGTATTATCTAGGGAATATCGATCGTTTCGTCAATAAAAGACAGCCAACACGACCTATCTAACTATTCAAACGACAACATTACAAGCGGGAACCACTTATCTCAAACTAATTTCAAGCAAACACCTTCGCCTTCTATGCTCTCTCTTAATAGTCCCTAGTCCGGATGTTACCAATGATGGTTCTTCCAATTATCCATTCCAATCTCATTAAAACCTAGACATACTTTTCAATCTTCACTTCATGTTCATGTCCACATAAATGAAACCGCTAAAATAGTCCCTATTAAAACAAGTACCATGTTTGCAACTACTAGATATTCCTAATTAAACGCTCCCATTCCTCCTTGGAATTGAGACCGTTACTGAACTGTATTAAACCATGAGATAAACCACTGTTCTCTGGCTTTTCTTTTCAGTTCAATATTACCTCCTCGTGCCCCCATCCAGATTTTTTCTAAGATAAACCATTCTATTTCTGAATCTCTATGTCCTTTTTCTAAAAAATGTGAGACCAAAGGTGCATTCACTTTTCTAGTTCTGATGGATGAACGATGTTCTTGCAGTCTAGTTCGTAATTCCCTGCTTGTTTCCCCTATGTAGCCCATACCACATGGGCACCGCAGGAAATACACTATGTTCTTACTCCTACAGTTATTTAAAGACCTGGAGTAGACGTGACACCCATTATGTGTCAAGCTTTTCGATTCAATGCATAAAGCACAAACATTACAGGTGCCACATTTTACATTCCCAATGGCTGGCCTTCTATCTAGCGTGCTTTGAGTACTTCCTTTCCCTTCCCTATACGTATGGACCAACTCATTTTTCAGATTTCTGTTCTTTTTAAAAGCAAATATCGGCCTGTCAAGTTTCTTCTCTTCATCATTATTGACAATATGCCAATTGCTATTAATGACATTTTTAATCCGATTACTAATGTGCGAAAAGTTACTAACAAACACTATGTTTTCCAAATCCTTTTTGCCCTGTCGAGTCTTATTAAGCATAGCCTCCCTATCATAAAATCTTGCACGTTTGCAAGAATGTGAGATTAGTTTTTTAGGATAACCTCTATCTCTAAGTTTCCTTTTCAGGGTCTCTGCATGTTTATAGAAGTCAGATATATCAGAACAATTTCTCCGCAAGCGGAGAAATTGACTGAAGGGAATATTATCCTTTTGGGATTTAGGGTGGAAACTTGTATAATGCAGCAATGTATTCTTCGCCATAGGTTTAGTATAAAGTTCCACTACTAAAATCCCTTCTTCTTCTTTAATAGTAATGTCCAGAAAATCCACTCTGGACTTGCTATACTGGCATGTAAATTTCAAGTTTGGATCTCCTAAATTGAGCCAAAGCAAAAATTCATTTAACTGATCTTCTCCTCCTTCCCAAATAAAGAAAATGTCATCGATATAGCGGTACCAGCCCGCTATATTCTCATAGAAAGGGGCAAGTTTGTTATAAATATGTTTGTTTTCAAATTCACCCACATAGAGGCAAGCTAAACTAGGGGCACAGGTAGCCCCCATGCTGGTCCCTTTCTTCTGTTTATAAAGTTGATCTTTGAATAAAAAAATATTGTTCATCAGAACTATCCTAGCGCACTCTACAATAAATCCTTTTTCCACGCCTTCAAAGTTAAGATCATCTATAGCCCTACGGACAACCTCCACTGTAGCTTTTTGTGGAATGTTCGTGTAGAGAGACTCAATGTCCAGGGTAACTAAACATTGAGTCTCCCTACAAAACACTTTTCCCTCCAGAATAGAGATAATGTGGGATGAATCTCTGACAAACGATTTCAAACCCATCACTATTGGGCGTAAGAAGTGGTCAACATATTTACTTAGAGGCTCTGTAAGTGAGTTAATACTGCTAACAATAGGCCTCATAGGTGGTTTATCACATCTCTTATGTATTTTAGGTAGGCCATACAAAGCCGGTATCCTGGGCTCTACATTATTCAAAAATTTAAATTCATCCTCACAAATCCAACTTTTTCTTTTGCCTCAGTGAGTAATGCAAAACAATCTCTAGAAAGAGTCGCTAGTTTACTCTTTGAAACCAATTCATAGTGTTCACTAACCTGTAACAACTCCTGCATTTTATGCTCATAATCATTAGTATTAAAAACAACTACCCCTCCCCCTTTATCTGCGGGTTTGATAGTCAAATGCAAATCTTGTTTCAAAGACTGAAGGGCTAGTCTCTCATCTCTACTCATATTCTCTGTATAATGTCTAGGATTTTCCACCAAGATATTATGTATCCCACTCTCCACTGCTTTCTCAAAAACCTCCAGGTTATTTCTAACCATGGAGAGTGTGGGGGTAAAGGTGGATCTCAATTTAAGACCCGATTTATTGGTATTCTCTCTGACAGGACGACCTTCAAAAAACCTTTTAAGCCTTACTTTTCTAAAAAAAGCACGCAAATCCTTCTCCAATTGATATTTGTTGATCCCTGTAGAGGGAATAAAGCTAAAACCTTTACTTAGGACATCAATTTCAACCTGAGTGAGTTCTCTATTGGACAAGTTAATTACTGGTACTCCATCTGGCGCCAGTAACGTTGATTCCTTGTCCGTAGATACTCCTGCTGAGGAGGAGGAGGGCCCCGAGTTTGCTGTCCCCTCCCCTGATTCCCATTGTATCTTAGGCCACGTCTCGGTCTCTGTTCTAAAAAAAAACCAAACTCCTTAGGGATCCCTCTACTATTATTACCCTCTCTCTGGGCACTCTCTTCCTCAATACTTGACCCTAAAGTCTCAGAGAAGGTAACTTCTTTCCTTCCTCCTCTTCTATATACTGGTCTATTTGTTGGTCTGACCCAACTCTGGTCATTCTTTTGTTGATAATAGTTCTCATTGAGGTAAGGGTAAGTAGATTCAGTACTAAATCTTTCAATATCTTTTTTGAGTTTATTTGTTTTTTTATTTAAAAGATAGTCCCTATAACCCTCAACATCTCTATTAATTTCCTCGAGTTTCCTTTTGCATCCTCCATAGCTGTACTTTCCCTCAACTCTATTTCTAATTTCTCAATAGCTTCCTTCTCTATTACAATTAGCTCATGTGCAGTCTCGATTATAAGAAGCATCCAGTCCCTACTACATCTATTAGAGATCTGAGTCCAAATCTCTAAGAATCTCTTATTCTCAACAAACAAGCCCGGTTCATTCCGAACCTGTAGTCCAATAGGAATAGTGCCAGACTTCACATATTCTATTAAGAAATCTGCGTGAGCTTCTGTGCGGATCAGTTTCTTTTTAGATTTATCAGTTTCCCCCAACTTTCTCCACGTCCAGTAATCACTGTAATTTTATTACCATTCTTAGTATTAATGATTTTATTTAATTGGTCATCACTAAATCCAAAGGTCTTAAAATGATCCATTGGTTTCAAGCCCTTTCTAACAACTACTCCGATCCCGGAGACTCTCCAGCCAAATGGCTGTACCAATATGTCACAAAGAAATTGAGAGGGGCCCCTTTACCACAAAGGAGTAGGGCGCCAAATAGACCGTAGTCAGAACAAATCCCCTTTGGGCAGATAATAATAACACAACACACACACTCTCACCATAACTAATATATCACCAAGATAAAACACCACCAACCTCAAAGGCCAAGTGTTCTCAATTATAAAATCATTTATTTATAAATAACCAAACATGTGGTCAAATACATTCAATTATGTGGTCCAATGCATACAATTTTAATACCGTTTAAAAAAATATTATTTAAAAAAAAGTTTATATACACACAAATTTAAAAATATAATGTTGCAAGCAAAAACACACTCAGGGGAGAATCTGCAAGAAAAGATATTTTCTAATCAAAAAAATGAAGGCAAATACATTAGATCAAGATCTGGATCTCAACACATCAATATTGCATACAGAAACATCTTTATAACATAAAAAGATTTAAAAATATTTAAAAATTGTCTTCACAATCTACAGTATGCCTTCCAGTAATTGCGTCGACGCGTTTCGGTGGGTATCACTGCTAGAACACCACCTTCCTCAGGACAAGAAACAATGTCTCCCACACGAAATCTTGGATCTATACATAATCACAAAATATACATACAAAACAGAGAAACAGTTAGCCTTTGAGTGATCAAAAACTTTGTTTTAATACGCAAAACACAGTATTTATATCCTGGTGATACATCCAAACATACCTACATCTTTTGTACTCAAACTCCACATGAATATAATTAAAAACAGCGTGGAAAGTTCATTTTGCTTACCGACAAAAATTATAGGGGGTACCTATTATAGACCCACTATGATTATTCATACAAACACAGACATTCACTCCACATACACATTATAATATGTCCATACACATAGTTAAGGAAAAAAAAAATTCTACCTGTAGGATGTCTTCTGACTAATCCAATAGACCTGCAGGAACTAGTCCTTGCAAAGTTGTATATGAGGACTACTGAATCACTCAATATACTAATAATTAAAAAGAAAAGAACCACAGTTCTATAAAAAAGAGAGAATAAAAAAAGGGAAGAAGAAATTCAGAAGGAAACCCTTGTTACTTAAGGGCCATAAATAATATCTTGCATTCATAGTACACGAAACCTAACCAGTCTTTACCTTTCTATTATCCACTGTTAGTCGCCACACAATTTTAGTTGCGGACAGCTATACATTTCTATAGGTAAAAAGCAAACAGGCATTATGCTCTGAATTTTCTTCAAATTATACTTAATTCAAAACTATTAGAAAATTCTTAGTCCTTATTACCTTCTAAGGCGTATGGGGCACATATCGTCTTTATTGAATCTCTTATTAAATCACTACTTCATTAGTGGGGGTCGTGTAACTATCCTCCAGACCGCTTGCGTAAATTCTGGAAAAATAATATATATATATATATTTTCATAAAAAATACCACCAAATTATTTAAATTAGAAATTCGAATCAACCAATTAAAATAGCCGGTGTCTTCTCAGTATCTAACTCAGTGCTTAAACATTCCCCAATAGTTCACAAAATGTAGAGGGCAAAATAAAAGACCTCACAAAATCTATTTTAGAGCCCAAATCTATCAGCAACCTCCCTTCACCTTGTTACTTTAAACACCAACCACACAGTTAACCGATACTGCGTGCAGGCATAATGAAGTCACATACTCTTCATTATGCCTGCCTGCCTTCTCCTCCTTCCCAAATAAAGAAAATGTCATCGATATAGCGGTACCAGCCCGCTATATTCTCATAGAAAGGGGCAAGTTCGTTATAAATATGTTTGTTTTCAAATTCACCCACACAGAGGCAAGCTAAACTAGGGGCACAGGTAGCCCCCATGCTGGTCCCTTTCTTCTGTTTATAAAGTTGATCTTTGAACAAAAAAATATTGTTCATCAGAACTATCCTAGCGCACTCTACAATAAATCCTTTTTCCACGCCTTCAAAGTTAAGATCATCTATAGCCCTACGGACAACCTCCACTGTAGCTTTTTGCGGAATGTTCGTGTAGAGAGACTCAATGTCCAGGGTAACTAAACATTGAGTCTCCCTACAAAACACTTTTCCCTCCAGAATAGAGATAATGTGGGATGAATCTCTGACATTCGATTTCAAACCCATCACTATTGGGCGTAAGAAGTTGTCAACATATTTACTTAGAGGCTCTGTAAGTGAGTTAATACTGCTAACAATAGGCCTCATAGGTGGTTTATCACAGCTCTTATGTATTTTAGGTAGGCCATACAAAGCCGGTATCCTGGGCTCTACATTATTCAAAAATTTAAATTCATGCTCACAAATCCAACTTTTTTCTTTTGCCTCAGTGAGTAATGCAAAACAATCTCTAGAAAGAGTCGCTAGTTTACTCTTTGAAACCAATTCATAGTGTTCACTAACCTGTAACAACTCCTGCATTTTATGCTCATAATCATTAGTATTAAAAACAACAATTAGTATTATCTGCGGGTTTGATAGTCAAATGCAAATCTTCTTTCAAAGACTGAAGGGCTAGTCTCTCATCTCTACTCATATTCTCTGTATAATGTCTAGGATTTTCCACCAAGATATTATGTATCCCACTCTCCACTGCTTTCTCAAAAACCTCCAGGTTATTTCTAACCATGGAGAGTGTGGGGGTAAAGGTGGATCTCAATTTAAGGCCCGATTTATTGGTATTCTCTCTGACAGGACGACCTTCAAAAAACCTTTTAAGCCTTACTTTTCTAAAAAAAGCACGCAAATCCTTCTCCAATTGATATTTGTTGATCCCCGTAAAGGGAATAAAGCTAAAACCTTTACTTAGGACATCAATTTCAACCTGAGTGAGTTCTCTATTGGACAAGTTAATTACTGGTGCTCCATCTGGCGCCAGTAACGTTGATTCCTTGTCCGTAGATACTCCTGCTGAGGAGGAGGAGGGCCCCGAGTTTGCTGTCCCCTCCCCTGATTCCCATTGTATCTTAGGCCACGTCTCGGTCTCTGTTCTAAAAAAAAACCAAACTCCTTAGGGATCCCTCTACTACTATTACCCTCTCTCTGGGCACTCTCTTCCTCACTACTTGACCCTTAAGTCTCAGAGAAGGTAACTTCTTTCCTTCCTCCTCTTCTATATACTGGTCTATTTGTTGGTCTGACCCAACTCTGGTCATTCTTTTGTTGATAATAGTTCTCATTGAGGTAAGGGTAAGTAGATTCAGTACTAAATCTTTCAATATCTTTTTTGAGTTTATTTGTTTTTTATTTAAAAGATAGTCCCTATAACCCTCAACATCTCTATTAATTTCCTCGAGTTTCCTTTTTGCATCCTCCATAGCTGTACTTTCCCTCAACTCTATTTCTAATTTCTCAATAGCTTCCTTCTCTATTACAATTAGCTCATGTGCAGTCTCGATTATAAGAAGCATCCAGTCCCTACTACATCTATTAGAGATCTGAGTCCAAATCTCTAAGAATCTCTTATTCTCAACAAACAAGCCCGGTTCATTCCGAACCTGTAGTCCAATAGGAATAGTGCCAGACTTCACATATTCTATTAAGAAATCTGCGTGAGCTTCTGTGCGGATCAGTTTCTTTTTTAGATTTATCAGTTTCCCCCAACTTTCTCCACGTCCAGTAATCACTGTAATTTTATTACCATTCTTAGTATTAATGATTTTATTTAATTGGTCATCACTAAATCCAAAGGTCTTAAAATGATCCATTGGTTTCAAGCCCTTTCTAACAACTACTCCGATCCCGGAGACTCTCCAGCCAAATGGCTGTACCAATATGTCACAAAGAAATTGAGAGGAGCCCCTTTACCACAAAGGAGTGGGGCGCCAAATAGACCGTAGTCAGAACATATCCCCTTTGGGCAGATAATAATAACACAACACACACACTCTCACCACAACTAATATATCACCAAGATAAAACACCACCAACCTCAAAGGCCAAGTGTTCTCAATTATAAAATCATTTATTTATAAATAACCAAACATGTGGTCAAATACATTCAATTATGTGGTCCAATGCATACAATTTTAATACCGTTTAAAAAAATATTATTTAAAAAAAAAAATTATATACACACAAATTTAAAAATATAATGTTGCAAGCAAAAACACACTCAGGGAGAATCTGCAAGAAAAGATATTTTCTAATCAAAAAAATTAAGGCAAATACATTAGATCAAGATCTGGATCTCAACACATCAATATTGCATACAGAAACATCTTTATAACATAAAAAGATTTAAAAATATTTAAAAATTGTCTTCACAATCTACAGTATGCCTTCCAGTAATTGCGTCGACGCGTTTCGGTGGGTATCACTGCTAGAACACCACCTTCCTCAGGACAAGAAACAATGTCTCCCACACGAAATCTTGGATCTATACATAATCACAAAATATACATACAAAACAAAGAAACAGTTAGCCTTTGAGTGATCAAAAACTTTGTTTTAATACGCAAAACACAGTATTTATATCCTGGTGATACATCCAAACATACGTACATCTTTTGTACTCAAACTCCACATGAATATAATTAAAAACAGCGTGGAAAGTTCATTTTGCTTACCGACAAAAATTATAGGGGGTACCTATTATAGACCCACTATGATTATTCATACAAACACAGACATTCACTCCACATACACATTATAATATGTCCATACACATAGTTAAGGAAAAAAAAATTCTACCTGTAGGATGTCTTCTGACTAATCCAATAGACCTGCAGGAACTAGTCCTTGCAAAGTTGTATATGAGGACTATTGAATCACTCAATATACTAATAATTAAAAAGAAAAGAACCACAGTTCTATAAAAAAGAGAGAATAAAAAAAGGGAAGAAGAAATTCAGAAGGAAACCCTTGTTACTTAAGGGCCATAAATAATATCTTGCATTCATAGTACACGAAACCTAACCAGTCTTTACCTTTCTATTATCCACTGTTAGTCGCCACACAATTTTAGTTGCGGACAGCTATACATTTCTATAGGTAAAAAGCAAACAGGCATTATGCTCTGAATTTTCTTCAAATTATACTTAATTCAAAACTATTAGAAAATTCTTAGTCCTTATTACCTTCTAAGACGTATGGGGCACATATCGTCTTTATTGAATCTCTTATCAAATCAATACTTCATTAGTGGGGGTCGTGTAACTATCCTCCAGACCGCTTGCAGTAAATTCTGGAAAAATAATATATATATATATATATATATTTTCATAAAAAATACCACCAAATTATTTAAATTAGAAATTTGAATCAACCAATTAAAATAGCCGGTGTCTTCTCAGTATCTAAATCAGTGCTTAAACATTCCCCAATAGTTCACAAAATGTAGAGGGCAAAATAAAAGACCTCACAAAATCTCTTTAGAGCCCAAATCTATCAGCAACCTCCCTTCACCTTGTTACTTTAAACACCAACCACACAGTTAACCGATACTGCGTGCAGGCATAATGAAGTCACATACTCTCAATTCTGATATAGATATCCGTCCTTTAAGGACAACATACAACCTACTACCCTGCTGTATCGTATTCATACCTACCTAAACAACATGGCCCAACTGAAATTATTGTGTCAACATTTATGCAACGTAGCACTGCGACGTGCATGAAACATAAAAGAGATACTAAGGGGAAAGGTTAAAGCCACCTTTCTTTCAATTCAAAATAGACAAAACTTTATGCGTGTTTGTTAAGTGACAAAACAATGTCCCAATAATAGTGCATGTGCTTGAAAATTCAAACCAAGGCCCAAATGTTAAACATATTGCCAATTGTGAGGATGCACCATCTTAATGAGCATAAAGTGTTGTCATTCGTGGTACAATTCCACTTAGAATGTGGTGTCTTAAAAATGTTTGTCTGTTGGCTATCAAAATGTTCCAAACAATCAAGGTGTAGTACCCTATATCACTATTCAAATCCTGTCAAGGTTTGCTCACAATCTGACATATTCTCGTACCTACATATATCAACAATGGTTTGATCTACGTGCTTGTAAATGTATATCAGATATTTCGGGTCTAGTGTACCACCTGTATTAATCACTTGCGAATAAATCTGCACTGTGATATACAAAGTAAATATGTACTATAGATATCTTACTATACCCCGATCAAAACGGAGAGCCACATTGTGAGATCCGGTAAGCTGTTTGGTTTTGGCTGGGTCAAGTGACCTACTACTATGAAGTCAAGGTGTTTCCGCATTGGGATAGCCGTCTCCGTGCATTTTAACTCCCTATCCGTGAAGGGCACCGACAAGCTGTTCTGATGTGAGTTCCTTGGTTTCTGTAGGAAAGAAGCAGGGACAAGGCAAACAGCGTTAATGGACACTTATCATGGCTCACACTATGTGCATTGTTCTACTCGGGCATCTGGTACTGGACTAACCCACTTATAACGAAACATGTAAATAAAATGAAAATAGCAGTTTAAAATGATAGCTCTATTGGGAACTATAAAAGCTATAGATGTCAGGGTTTCCGGGAAGCAGCCTACTTTCCTAAATGCGTGTGCAATTCTTCGTCATTGTTCATACCAAAGGGGAACAGGCACCCGGCTTGTACAATGTACCTGGATTCTAGTCTGCATAACGCAGATATACTGTCACCTCCCTTTGGGTGCTTGGGTATGGTATCAATCCCAAAATATTTAGCTTTGGTCCAATCCCCTTTGTGATGTTCTCGAAAGTGTTTTGCTGTGTTATAACTCAAGTCTGCATTTGTGATCGCCCTCCAGTGTAGTAGGATCCATTTTTGTACTGGGAAAGTCATAGAGCCTATGTACCACATGTCACACGGACATACGATACCATAGATCACGAAGTCTGTTTTGCATGTGATGAGTTTGGTTATACGTACTTTTTTTCTGACTCTTCTGAGAATGATCTCTGAGACATTGGTGCTGTGCTTACAAGCCTTACAAGGTTGCAAGGGTATTGTACTCTGATTCCCCTTCTTGTAAGTGGGTTACTCCCCTAGCTCCACACTTCCATTTTTTTGTGTCTCTTCCTCCCTCTTATTTTCACTTCACTAGGGCTATGTCCGACCACACGCCTTTGTACTCAGATGACTACATTAAAAAAATCCTGGAGGGTCCATCTTTATTCACTGACTCTGTTGACACTCCAAGCAGACACTAATGCTTCCCTCTCTGAACAACTAGAAAAGTGCAAGAAAAAATGTGTCCATCTACAGCTAATGATACGTATGTTGACAGAATATCTAAAAGCCAACATTATCCCCACCGGTTTACAGGTTAGAAATATCCCAGGGGTCTTTACCGATATCGGTAAATACATCACTAACTTTAGTTACATCGGCACCACATGCTCCAGACACTGGATGGTGCTTGGTATTGATACAGCCACTGAAGAATTAAAAAAGCTAACTGACGAAATTAACGACTTAGAGAAACAGATCAAAGACAGTAACCCTGCAACTGATTGCAAAAAATTATTAGAGCAGGTACAAAAAACCATAGATGAGTTCCATCGGTTGGAACAGAACAAAAAATCAACAAAAGTCAAGAAAGATATACAATCTTTCACACAAGAAAGGGCATACCCCTACTTGAATAAAGATTTCTACATCAATAGATCTTATAACAATCCCCAAAACGCCAGACCCTGGGGCCGTTTCAACAGAGGGAAAAATCTGGTAGGCTTCTCCGACACACCTGCCGACTCTTCAGACAACTCTGACCAAGGAGAAGGTCCGAGCACTTCCAGGTAGGGGGTTGGACATACTCTGTGGCCCCACCTATGGGAGGGTCAGGGCAGAGGGGTGGTTACACCCCTTTCCCTTTGTCCAGTTTCGCGCCAGAGCAGGGCCTGGAAGCCCCTGAGCCGGTTTGAACTGGGGTATGCACAGGGACACCAAATGTGCCCCCAGTGCAGGACTTCAAAGCACCAGAGAGTGCTCCCGCCCAGCCCCAATACACACTATCCTGTCTGGGGAGGTGGTTACACCTCCCTGGGACAGGAAACCTATTGTCCAGGCCTACCCTGCTGGAGTTTCGGTCAGCAGCAGGAGGCCAGACTCGTGTCTGTGGCAGCGGCATCCATTTTGTGATGCCAGGGCTCTGGAAAGTCAGTACCGGGTATACCGGTGTGTACATGTCTTTCCCTCTAGAAGGGTGGAATGCTACCCCGCCGCCAGAACTGGCGGCGGGGTAGTATTCCAAGATGTTTGACACCAAACACGACATGTTTCCGTGCAGCCATCCCAAAGTTAGCATTTAACGCGAGGTTATAATGCGCTTAAGAGTATATGGTCGGGCTGCACTACAAACAGCATCAGAGAAGGGTCTCCGAACGCTGCAGAGGGGCCCTGCTCATGCAGGGGCACCCTCTCACATAGGATCCACGCACTCTGCCTTCAGGATTGATAAGGCCTGCCATAGGAGTGACTTATAGGTTTATATGTGTGTATGTATGTAGTGATATAGGTAGCCTATATCACAGTAAGGGGTGCATGCACCACCTTACCCAGGCTGCAGTAGCAGACCTGTGGTGTCAGTTTGGATGGCCTTTTAGGGGTGGCACAATACATGCTGCAGCCCCTGGTAGGCCTCTGAGGTACCTATGCCCTGGGTACATAGTATACCATATACTAGGGACTTATAAGGGCACTCAGATTCCAATCAGAGATGTGCCTAAGGCACATGGAAACCATTTTAGAGAGGAAGCAGCTAGGCTGGGGTTCTGATTAGCAGGGCCCCAGCCAGACTAAGGTCGAAAAACAGTGAAGCATCAGCAAAAAGTGGGGGTACCCATGTGAAGCAGATCCTACTCTCCTACACAACCCCCCAAACGTAGGGACATTAAACTAACCTTGCCCAGTTAAGTCTTCATGTTCTAAGTGGAAGTACCTAGAGAGTCCATCTGCACTGGCATGGTTACTCCCAGGTCTATGTTCCACTGTGAAGTCCATCCCCTGTAGGGAAATGGACCACCTAAGCAGTTTGGGGTTTTCACCCTTCATTTGTTTTAGCCATAAGAGGGGCTTATGGTATGTTTGAACAAGGAAGTGAGTACCAAACAAGTATGGCCTCAACTTCTTCAGAGCCCAGACCACAGCAAAGGCCTCCCTCTCAATGGCTGACCAACGTTTCTCTCTAGGGGTCAGCCTTCTGCTAATAAAAGCTACTGGCTGATCCTGACCTTCATCATTCAATTGTGACAGTACAGCCCCTACCCCCAATTCAGATGCATCAGTTTGAACAATGAACTTCTTGGAGTAATCAGGACTCTGTAGAATGGGAGCAGTGCATATGGCCTGCTTTAGGTCATCAAATGCCTTTTGACAGCTAACTGTCCACTGAACCTTTTTGGGCATTTTCTTGGAAGTTAAGTCATTCAGGGTTGTCACTATTGATCCATATCCCTTGACAAATCTCCTATAGTACCCAGTCTGGCCTAAGAAGGCTCTCACCTGAGTCTGGGTAGTTGGAGCAGTCCAGTCCATGATGGTCTGGATCTTGCTCTGCAGTGGTTGAACCTGGCCTCCACCCACAAGGTGGCCCAGGTACACAACCTGACTCTGCCCTATCTGGCACTTAGTGGCCTTGATAGTCAGGCCTGCTTTCTGCAGGGCCTGTAAAACATTTCTGAGGTGGACCAGGTGATCCTCCCAGGTGGAGCTAAAGACAGCAATATCATCTAGATATGCTGCACTATAGGCTTCCAGACCTGTAAGGACTGTATTCACCAACCTCTGAAAAGTGGCAGGTGCATTCTTCAGACCAAAGGGCATCACCACAAATTGATAATGCCCACTAGGGGTTGAGAATGCTGTCTTTGGCTTTGCATCATCAGCTAGTCTGATCTGCCAGTAGCCAGCTGTCAGGTCAAATGTGCTTAGATACTTGGCTGAGGCCAAAGTGTCTATTAGCTCATCTGCCCTAGGTATTGGATGGGCATCAGTCCTAGTGAATGCATTGAGACCCCTGTAGTCCACACAAAACCTCATCTCTCTTTTCCCACCATTGGTGTGAGGTTTTGGCACAAGGACCACTGGACTAGCCCAAGGGCTATCTGAGGGTTCAATAACTCCCAAATCCAACATCTTCTGGACTTCTGTCCTGATACAGTCCCTGACATGGTCAGGTTGCCTATAAATCTTATTTTTAATAGGCAGACTGTCCCCAGTGTCCACTTCATGAGTGCACCAGGTAGTCTGACTGGGTGTCAGTGAGAATATGTGTCTGAACTGATTGAGCACCTGTCTGCAATCAGTCTGTTGCTGGGTAGTGAGGCTGCCTGCCAAGGCTACACCATCCACTGACCCATCATCAGGGTTCTGTGAGAGCAGGTCAGGGAGTGGGTCACTCTCTTCCTCCTGTCCCTCATCAGTAGCCATGAGCAAGCCCATGTCTGCCCTGTCCACATATGGTTTTAACCTGTTGACATGGAGAACCCTGTGGGGACTCCTGGGTGTTCCTAGGTCTACTAAGTAGGTAACCTCACCCTTCTGTTCAACAATGGTATGGGGTCCACTCCATTTGTCTTGGGGAGCTGCTGGGGCCACTGGCTCCAACACCCACACCTTCTGTCCTGGCTGGTAAACAGTCAGTACAGCCTTTTGGTCATGCCAGGCTTTTTGAAGTTTCTGGCTAGCCTCAAGGTTTTTAGTTGCCTTTTTCATATACTCAGCCATCCGGGAGCGGAGACCAAGTACGTAGTCCACTATGTCTTGCTTTGGGGGCTTGAGAGGTAACTCCCATCCTTCCTTCACCAAGCACAATGAACCCCTGACAGGGTGACGAAACAAAGGTTGAAAAGGGCTGTAGCCAACCCCCTTTTGAGGCACCTCCCTGTATGCAAATAAAAGGCAGGGCAAGAGTATGTCCCATCTTCGCCTAAGCTTTTCTGGGAGCCCTTTAATCATGCCCTTCAGGGTTTTGTTGAATCTCTCAACTAACCCATTGCATTGTGAGTGATAGGGTGTGGTGAACTTGTAAGTCACTCCACACTCCTTCCACATTGCTTTTAAGTATCCAGACATAAAGTTTGCACCCCTGTCTGATACAACCTCCTTAGGGAAGCCCACTCTTGAGAAAATTCCCAGGAGGGCCCTTGCCACCACAGGTGCTGTAGTGGTCCTAAGGGGAATAGCCTCTGGGTACCTGGTGGCATGATCCACTACCACCAGGATAAACCTGTGCCCAGATGCTGTTTGGGGATCCATGGGACCAACAATGTCAATCCCCACCCTTTCAAAGGGAACCCCCACCACAGGTAGTGGTATCAGGGGGCCTTTGTAGTGCCACCTGCCTTGCCACTGGCCTGGCAGGTTACACAGGAGCGACAAAACTCCTTGGTGTCTTCAGACATGTGGGGCCAGTGAAAGTGAGAGACAATTCTGTCCCAAGTCTTGTTCTGGCCCAGGTGACCTGCTAAGGGAATATCATGGGCTAGGGTCAATAGGAAGCCCCTGAACTTCAGAGGTATAACCAACCTCCTGGTAGCACCAGGCTTGGGGTCTCTACACTCTGAGTACAAGAGTCCATCATCCCAATACACAGTATGGGGACCACTAGCTTTCCCAGCAGCCTCAGCAGCAGCTTGCTGTCTGAGGGGTTCAAGAGAGGGGCAGCTCTGCTGCTCCTGGCTCAGATCTGCCCTGGAAGGGCCCCCTGTCCCCAAGAACTCAACCTGGTCAGGTTCAAGCTCCTCTGGGACAGTTCCTTCCTCAGGACTGAGATCATCCCCCTCAAGGGACTGATCTTCCTTCTGAGCCAAGGGGAAGTCACTGCCTTTACCCTACTACTCCTCTTCTTGGGGGCACTTGGTCCATTATTCCAGAATCCAAGGCCTGTTCAGTGTTAGACATTTTGGCTTGTGACCTGGTCACAGCAAACACATCTGCAGGGATGCCCAGCATTTCTGCATGGGTCCTGAGCTCCACTTCTGCCCAAGCTGAAGTTTCTAAGTCATTGCCAAGCAAGCATTCAACAGGTAGGTCTGCACTTACCACAACCTTCTTAAGGCCAGTTACCCCTCCCCAGGAGAAGTTAACAACTGCCAGAGTATGGTCTGTTCTGACGTTGCTAGCATTGGTCACTTGGTACATTTCACCAAGTATAATCTGCCCAGGATTCACAAGGTCTTGTGTCACCATGGTGACACTTGCCCCTGTGTCCCTAAATGCCAAAGCCTCTCTTCCATTGATTAAGGGCTGTTGTCTGTACTTGCCCAGATTACTGGGACTCACAGAGGAGGTCATATCCATGCCTCCATCACAGACTAGGACAGCCTGAGTGAGTTCTCTGACTAGGTCAGAGCTCATCTCTTTACCCAGGGTCAACCCTACTAAACCCTTGGCTTGTCTAGTCCCACCACCAACTGTAACTGCACTAGGGGAGCAGGTGTCTTAGGGGCATTGGTGGGGGCTGGAGTAGAGTCTTTGGACTTGGTGCAATCACTGGTCCAGTGGGTATTTTGCTTACAGACCTTGCACCATGGTTTCCTTTGGCCTTTCCCTTTGGTAGACTGTGAATCCCCACCTGAAGAAGATTTTGGGGGCCTTGTGAAGACTTTTGATCTTTACCCTTCTCCCCACCCTTATCAGAGGTTTTCGAATCTTGCTTCTTAGGGTCACCACCTTGGTTCTGTACCTTCTGCTTCACCCTGGTTCTGACCCATTTGTCTGCCTTCTTTCCCAATTCTTGGGGAGAGGTCAGATCAGAGTCTACCAGGTGCTGATGCAACAGCTGATTTTGACAGTTATTAAGAATCTGCTCCCTCATGATCAGATTGTACAATCCTGTGAAGTCACATACCTTACTGCCCAATAAGCAACCTTCCAGAGCCTTGGCAGAACAATCAACAAAGTCCACCCAGTCTTGAGTCTGTGCTTTTGGGTATCCCTGAACTTTAACCTGTATTGTTCAGTGGTTAGGCCAAACCCATCAATTAGAGCACTCTTCAAGACTTTGTAATTATCAGCATCCTCCTCTCTAACAGTGAGGAGCTTGTCTCTACCTTTGTCTGCAAAGGAGAGCCACAAGATTGCTGCCCACTGCTCCTGAGGGACCCTCTGTACTTTACAGGCCCTCTCTAGAGCAGTTATCCATTTGTGGATGTCATCCCCACTCTGGTAGGGAGGGACAATCTTGCTCAGGTTTCTATGGTCATAAGACCTTTCCCTATCTTTGGGAAAACTGCTGCCACCATGGGACTCTAGTCCCAACTTTTGTCTCTCTCTACAGAGATCTAGGGACTCCCTGTCTATAGCCAATTGCTGTTTTCTGAGTTCAAGCTGGGCTTGCTCATACTGAATCAGTCTCTTTCTCCTCTCATGAGAGGATTCCCTCCTATGAGAGGAGACAGAGGTCCCTATTGAGATGTCAGAGTGGTTAGACTCCTGAGAAGGAGACCTAGACCTTCTGGGCACACTCAGAACTCTTCCTGGGGGGACAAAGGGGAGGTCAGTCTGATCCTCCCCCTCCTCCTCCACAGGAGGAATTGGGTTTTCCAGGACAAGGTCATTTTCACCTTCCTGGCCAGTTTCAGAGGGGGGGGGGCCTGGGTTTCTTCACCCCTGGCCCCTTCCTCATCTTCTGCTCCACCCTCTTTGCCTACCCCTTCAGACCCTATGGGCCTGCTGAGATCATCAGCTAGTAACACCTCCCTGAGGTGATGGGTGCTGGCACTTTTGCCTGCCTTCAACTTCCTAGTATTGCATAATGCTCTCAATTCCAAGAATGGGAGTTTATCATACTTGGAGGGAAGAAGCCCACTGGCTTCTGGCAAGGACTCACTGGGTCCTGGCTTTGAAGACATTACTAGTGAGGTGTGGTGTATGCACTACCTACTCTAGTGTGGCCTACTAAACTCTCTTGAGTTGTAGAAAGGGTGTGCTATCCCTTAACACACAACTCTAAGTTCAGTAGAACTTACTGTATTACTAAGCTTGATTTATATGTACCTTAGGTACCCTTAGTGGTTTTCAGTTGATCAATTCAATTGAGATTATCTGGTAAAACAATAGCAAGCTGGAATCCCACACGCTGCACACCAATGTGAGAAGTTGGCCTGGCATATGCTGTCCACTATTTGTAGTGGGCACCTTGCACCAGTCCAAACAACCCCTTATTGGAGATAGGTTAAAGACAACCTTTATTGAAAGCTATCCTAGTGGTAGCTATGGAGAGCAGCCTTCAGGCTAAGTCTTGAAGGAATGTAAAGCAGCTTGTTTTACCAGTCTATAATCTCTTGAGTGACCAAATGAAAGAGGACCACACCAGGTATATATTCAAAATATATGTATTTATTACTAAACACACCCCTCTAGTCTCTTTATGAGGCTAGAGTTCGAAGTACATAAATTATAAGTTAGTTATCTACAGTAATAGCACAAATACACGTTTGAGCCCTAGGGGCGTACCAAACCATATACCAATAAAGTGGTATAAGAACCACGACTGAGCTAGACACAGGGCCTAGAGCCTGTAGAAGTGCTTGGACCACAAGGAACCACCCAAGGTAGTGACACAGGGGACCCACGGGGACGCGTGCAGTGTATGAACACAGCCGCGAATCGCCGTTAACTTCTATGGGGAAAGTCGCGATTAGAATTTAAAAGAAAAGGGACACTTAGAAGAGGACTTGGAGCAAACCCTTTGAGAACTAGGCTGTTCTAGTGTCAATACCCACGGGAGCACCGGAGTACTCGAGTTACCTCACCCAGGGAAGCCGGGTGCATAGGTGTCTTTCGGGGTCGGGTTTCGTCGTCCCTTTCAATGGCGATCTGCGGCAAAGTGCTGCTGGCGGCCAAGTCGAAAGTGTTCGGGTGGATCCAAAGGTGGATCGAAGATCTGAAGAACCTGAAAGCAGAGGGGACAGAGTCTGGGTCACTAGCCAGTGACCAGGAAGGCGATGAGCAGATGCCCACCGATGTTGAGTGCTTCAGGTAGGTTGACAGTCGTCTTGACTCTTCAGCCACGAGGTCCAGGAGGCATCGACGATGACTAGGAGCTGGATTCGAGCTGTCCCATGACGTCTGTCGATTGCAGGGGGTCGGCGACCGGATTGGACACAACAAGCCTTGGCAACGGCAAGTCTCATGGAAATGGAAGAAGGACGATGTTGCAGACCAGCAAGGTCTGTGGGACTCACCCAGCGAGGGTAAGTCAGGGCACGCCTGGAGCAACCAGGGAGCCCAAGCAGAAAAAGATTGGCCTTTGGGAGGGCCTACTAGCCAACGGACTAGCGACCATGAAGGAGCCTCGAGTCAATGCACGTGGAGCTGGCTCACAGGACACTCATGGAGTGGAGGGCAGTGATCTTCGGTGCAGTTGGCGCTGGAGGCTGGGGCTACTCGGAGCCCAAAGCATGACTTCGTGGGAGACCCAGAAGAGGATGCACTTGCAAATGCGATCAGTGTCCAGGGGTCACGGTTCCATGTTACCCACGACAGCTACGGGCCTCAGCTTTGCTGGGGACTCAGGGCAGCCTCGGGGAAGTCTGGAAATCCACCTCTGGTGATGCAAAGACTTCGGCGTCCGACGGGAGCTTTAGCAATGCAGACCGGACAATTGCTTCTTTGGTGCCTGCCAAGCAGGGGAGTCACTCCTTGACCCCAAGGGAGATTCTTCAGTCCTCTAATCTTGAAGTAGAGCGTCGAAGGTCCAGGATTCTGTATCAGAGTTTCGTCCAGGTAAATCTAAAGTCCTAAGGACTGGGGTCCCATACTTATACTAAGGTAGGGGTTGGACATACTCTGTGGCCCCACCTATGGGAGGGTCAGGGCAGAGGGGTGGTTACACCCCTTTCCCTTTGTCCAGTTTCACGCCAGAGCAGGGGCTGGAAGCCCCTGAGCCGGTTTGAACTGGGGTATGCACAGGGACACCAAATGTGCCCCCAGTGCAGGACTTCAAAGCACCAGAGAGTGCTCCCGCCCAGCCCCAATACACACTATCCTGTCTGGGGAGGTGGTTACACCTCCCTGGGACAGGAAACCTATTGTCCAGGCCTACCCTGCCGGAGTTTCGGTCAGCAGCAGGAGGCCAGACTCGTGTCTGTGGCAGCGGCATCCATTTTGTGATGCCAGGGCTCTGGAAAGTCAGTACCGGGTATACCGGTGTGTACATGTCTTTCCCTCTAGAAGGGTGGAATGCTACCCCCGCCACCAGAACTGGTGGGGGGGTAGTATTCCAAGATGTTTGACACCAAACACGACATGTTTCCGTGCAGCCATCCCAAAGTTAGCATTTAACGCGAGGTTATAATGCGCTTAAGAGTATATGGTCGGGCTGCACTACAAACAGCATCAGAGAAGGGTCTCCGAACGCTGCAGAGGGGCCCTGCTCATGCAGGGGCACCCTCTCACATAGGATATACGCACTCTGGCTTCAGGATTGATAAGGCCTGCCATAGGAGTGACTTATAGGTTTATATGTGTGTATGTATGTAGTGATATAGGTAGCCTATATCACAGTAAGGGGTGCATGCACCACCTTACCCAGGCTGCAGTAGCAGACCTGTGGTGTCAGTTTGGATGGCCTTCCAGGGGTGGCACAATACATGCTGCAGCCCCTGGTAGGCCTCTGAGGTACCTATGCCCTGGGTACATAGTATACCATATACTAGGGACTTATAAGGGCACTCCAGATTCCAATCAGAGATGTGCCTAAGGCACATGGAAACCATTTTAGAGAGGAAGCAGCTAGGCTGGGGTTCTGATTAGCAGGGCCCCAGCCAGACTAAGGTCGAAAAACAGTGAAGCATCAGCAAAAAGTGGGGGTACCCATGTGAAGCAGATCCTACTCTCCTACGTATTGCACATCTATGAAGTGCACCAATGCCAAGCATGCCATTGGTAATTATTCCATTCAAACTTCCCTTATGAAATAAATTAGTGGCCAGAGCATAGACATGGGAAAGCTGATACATTATCAAGGAAGGAAGCGGAAGAAGAAGGACTGTTATTCTCACCTAGAAGCATCCTAGCATTGGGTCCAATTGTTAATTTCTGGGAATCCATTTTTGTCTTGAGTCATGAAAGCTCAACAATCTCTCACTGTTAAGGAGTGGTTACAATAAGACTCAGGAGAATAACAAAGATGAAATGGTCTTTTTCAAGGAAAGGCATTGCTCATCCCTTACAAGAAATTAAAAGAACAAGTTTGTTTTTGGCATCATACCTTTCCAGTTATTGGTCACACAGGACAGCAAAAGACACAAGAGCTGATTAATAGAAATTTTAGGTGGCTCCAACTTAATAAGACTGTCTTGGATTATGTTAAACAATGTGTGGTTTGTGCACAGTCTAAGGCATCTCACACTGAACCCACAGGATTGCCCCAACTGCTTACCACACCTCAACAACACTAGTTCAATTTTTCTATTGACTTTGTGGTGGAAGTGCCTCCCTCTTAAGGATTCACTACGTTGTTAATTGTAATAGACTGTTTCTCCAAATTAAGGACACTTCATTCCCTTATGCAACATCCCTAATGCCTTCTTTGGGGGCATCTCCTTTTTTCTGTACATTTGACTATGATCCTAAGGTCAGCAGCAGCTCATCCGCTAAGGTGGAAAAGCGCTGCCCCACTGCATTTTGAGCAGTGGAAAAAGGAAAAATAAAAAGATAATAACACTATGTCATTATCATTTTATTTTTCCGTTGTCAGGCAGGTTTACGGGGTGGGGCGGGGCTTGGCTGTCGTCACAGCTAGCAGGGGAGGAGTGGTTGGGGCACTTAATCAATCAATCAATCAATCAGGGAATTGTAAGCGCGCTACTCACCCGTGAGGGTCTCAAGGCGCTGAGGGGGTGGTCCGCAGATCTGTTTAGCCGAAGAGCCAGGTCTTGAGGGTCTTCCTGAAGGTGTTCAGGGAGGGGGCACGTCTGATGTCTGCCGGTAGCTCGTTCCAGGTCTTGGCTGCAATGTGAGAGAAGGATCTTCCGCCTGCTCTAGCTCTGTGGATGCACGGGGTTTCGGCCAGTGCGAGGTTGGAAGATCGGAGTTTTCTTTTGGGTACGTGGAAGTTGATTCTGTCGTTGAGGTATTTGGGTCCGTTGTTGTGTAGGCATTTGTAGGCGTGAGTGAGAATTTTGAAAGTGACTCTTTTCTCCACGGGGAGCCAGTGGAGACTTCGTAGGTGTTGGCTGATGTGTTCGTGTCGGGGGCTGCCGAGGACGAGTCTGGCAGCGGGGTTCTGTATTGTTTGGAGTTTGCGGAGTAGGTACTTGTTGATGCCGGCGTAGAGTGCGTTTCCATAGTCCAGTCTGCTGGTGATGAGTGCGTGGGTGACTGTCTTCCTTGACTCAGGGGGGATCCACTTGAAGGTCTTGCAGAGGATGCGGAGGGTGTTGAAGCAGCTGGAGGTGACGGCGTTTACCTGTCGGTTCATGGTGAGTGATGAGTCGAGTACGATGCCGAGGTTCTTGGCGTGGTCTGAGGGGGTAGGTGGGCTTCCAAGGTCGGTCGGCCACCAGGTGCTGTCCCATGCAGAAGGGGTGGTACCGAGGACGAGGACTTCTATCTTCTCGGCATTGAGCTTCAGGCAGCTGTTGGTCATCCAGACTGCAACGTCTTGCATTCCTTTCTGGAAGTTGAGTTTGGCAGTGGTGGGGTCTTTGGTGAGGGAGACAATGAGCTGGGTGTCGTCGGCGTAGGATACGATGTTGAGGCTGTGTTGTCGGACGATGGCTGCGAGGGGGGCCATGTAGATGTTGAAGAGGGTGGGGCTCAGTGATGAACCCTGTGGGACTCCGCAGGTGATTTTCGTGGGGTCGGAGAGGAAGGGTGGGAGTTTGATCCTTTGGCTTCTTCCGGTGAGGAATGATCGGATCCAGTCCAGGGCTGTTCCTTGTATGCCTGCGTCGTGTAGTCTGGCGACTAGTGTGCGGTGGGAGACGGTGTCGAAGGCCACTGATAGGTCGAGTAGGATGAGGGCTGCAGAGTGGCCTTGGTCCAGGAGGGTGCGGATGTCGTCTGTGGCAGCGAGTAGGGCGGTCTCTGTGCTGTGGTTGCTTCAGAATCCGGATTGGGACGGGTCAAGGACGGCGTTCTCTTCAATGAATCGTGTCAGTTGACTGTTTTCTCTGCAACTTTGGCTGCGAAGGGGAGGAGCGAGATGGGCTGATAGTTCTTGAGGTCGGTGGGGTCAGCTGTGGGCTTCTTGAGCAGGGGTCTGACTTCTGCGCGCTTCCAGTCGTCTGGGAAGGTGCCTCTTTTGAAGGGGGTGTTGATGGTGCGTCGTAGTTCGGGTGCGATGGCGGCCGTAGCTCTGTGGTAGATGTGAGGAGGCAGGGGTCGGTGGGGGCCCCCGAGTGGATGCTTTTCATGGTCGAGGCGGTGTCTTCAGCCGTGATCGGTGTCCAGTTGGAGATGGTGGGCTGGCTGGTGTTTCTTGGGGGTGGGGGGCCATCTGTGGCACCTGGTGGATGGTCGATGAAGTTGTCATAGAGGTTTTTGATCTTGAGGTGGAAATAGGTTCCAAGCTTGTCGCAGAGGTCTTGGGATGGTGTGATGTCTGTGGCTTCACTGCGTGGGTTGGTGAATTCCTGAATGACACTGAAAAGTTCCTTGGAGTTGGTGGAGTTGACCAGGATTTTGTTGTGGATGAAGTTCCTCTTGGTGGCTCTGATCTGGTTATGGTAGTCCGTCAAGGCGTCCTTGTAGGTGGTGTGGTTTTTGGTTGTCTTGGTGTTTCTCCAGTTCTTCTCCAGGCATCGGCAGGTGCGTCTGGCTGCTTGGAGAGCGGTGGTGAACCAGGCGGCTTTCCTGGGGCGTTGTCTGTCGGGGTTGCGTAGCGGGGCGAGCTCGTCTGCGCAGTTGTAGATCCAGGTGTGGAGTTCTCTGCCTGCGTTGTTTGCGTCGTTTGCATCGGGTGCCCAGGTGTGGTTGTCTCGGGTGAGGGTGGAGTTAAGTTGCTCATCGGTAACCTTGCTCCAGTTCCTTCGAGGTGGGCGTGGGGCTGGTTTGGGTGCCTTGGGTTTGTTGATGGCGAAGTGTACGCAGTGGTGGTCGGTCCATGGCGGCTGCGTTGTGTGGCTGAATTGGACGCTGTTTCCTGCCGCGAAGATGGGGTCGAGGGTGTGTCCTGCTCTGTGGGTCGGTGTGTTGACGAGTTGTTTAAGTCCGATGCTGGCGAGGTTGTCATGAAGTATAGTGGAGTTGGGGTCGCTGGGGTTGTCGAGGTGGAAGTTCAGGTCTCCAATGAGTATGTAGTTTGCTGAGGCAATGGCGTGGGGTGCCATGAAGTCGGTGATGGTGGTGGCGAAGGGTGTTCGGGGGCCGGGGGGTCTGTAGATGAGGGTTCCTCGGAGTGTGGATTTGGGGGTGGTCTGGATATGGAAGTGCAGGTGTTCGGGGGAGGGGAAGGTTTCGCTGGAGGTGGTGAGGCGGAGGGTGCTCTTGTGGGCGATGGTGAGGCCCCCTCCTGGGTGGTTGGGGCGGTCTTTCCTCTGGATCTTGTATCCGTCTGGGATGGCGGTGCAGATGTCAGGGGCGGAGGATGTGTTGGTCCAGGTCTCTGTGAAGAAGGCGATGTCGGGCGAGAGAGAGTCGAGTAGGTTCCAGATTTACATGGCGTGTTAGTGTACAGAGCGTACGTTGAGGAGTGTGCATTTTAGGGTGTCCCCGGTGCTGGCATCAGCGGTGTTGGAGGCCGGGGTGGCGGGCGTTCTCTAACTCTTCCAGGGTTGAGTGCGTGGAGGGTGGTGATGTTGTAGCGATGGGTAGTGGGAGGTCCAGAGTTCCTGGCGCTGGCCACGGTCAGGTCACGGATGGGCGCAGATGGGCTTGCCTTTGGCGGCTTTCTGCGCGCCGGCGGCGTGACCCCTGCACGCGGCCGCCATTAAGTAGAGGAGGTGGGAGGGAGGAGAGGCTGGGAGGCGGGAGTGGGGGAATTCCGGAGGGGAATTCCGGGGGGGAATTCCGGGGGGGAGGGGCCGCAGGGGCAGCAGCGGCGAAAGGAACAGGCAGGCACGAGAAAATAAAAACAGTGGTGGAATTAGAGCAAGATACAGATGGGCACAATAACAGTGGCACAACAGGGAAAAATTAAGAAAAAAACGGCTGAGAAAGGTTACGGTGGTTGCAGGCAGTCTGGTCCCAGTTGGAGCGGGCAGTAGGCGCAGGAGCGGGCAGCAGCCTCGAACCTCCCAAGGAGGAGGTCGGGGTCTGGAGGCAAGAGACAGCACAGCGGAGCTGCGGGGAGAGAGTGGGCCTAGACCGAGGGTCGGAGGTCTTACTCCGAGTGCGCATGACGGTTTGGCTGGCCGTCTTGGGCCGGCCAAACAGTCATGCACGCTTTGCATGTTCCTCACCAGGCTGCAATACACAGCCTGGTGAGGAACATGCACAGGCTCCCTGTCCCCGTTTGCGCGGAGAACCACGGTGCTCAGACCAATCACAACGCTGCATTGCAGCGTTGTAATTGGCTTAGGGGAGCCTGTGTGTTCTTCCTGCTTCAAGCAGCAACAGAAGCAGACTGACACGAGGCGGCGGTCCAGCAGCAAGGTAAGTAACCTTTTTATTTATTTTTCTAGCCCCTCTGCCCCCACCCCACCTGTGCTACTCGATGGCAGCCGCCACTGCATAAGATGCTTCCCTCTATGATGACTGGGTCTATGGTACCTTCTGTCTCACAGTTACAAAACACATCAGGAACATACCACAGACTCTAGGATAACATCTTTTCAATTGCAAGGCTGCAAATAAAAAACAGGCTGACACATAGACAATCTGGTGCACCCTATGATATAGGAGATACAGCCTTCGTGGCTGCCTGGCAGATGACAATTTTAGGGGTCTCAAAATCCCCTTCTTGTGGTCCATTTCCAGACACCAAATATGATTAAGGGTCTGGGTGTTGGAGATATTATACTGGGGTTCTGCTTCTTTTGAAGTGTCCACTCCTCTACTCTCTCTTACTCTTGCAAAGCAGTCTGTCACAGCAAGATCTAGTCCAAAGCTGATAGTCCCACAACACAGGCAATGGGAGTGACTAGAGTTCACACCTGGATATCAGCCACAGTGATATGTGCATCAAAAGGTTAGCCCAGGGCCCCAGACCTACTCATTATGATCCTCATATCAGCCCCAACTCCTTCCCAAGATGTGCCCAGGCCCCTTCCTTGTGACCACTCACTGAATCAAAGAGCACCCTTTGAAGTGTACAGAGGAAGCCTGCCTCTCCCCTCTTCAGTGTGTGTCCCATCCAGCTTACTGGAATGCAGCAATGCACAAATCTCTTGTGAGGGATTTTTTTACTCCTCTCCATGTTTCGCCGTGCAGGCCGGGGTCTCCCAGAACTGAACACAGGGCCCTTCATTTATTTACCATCTACAGGAACACATATACCCAATGCATGTATACAGCATACACACACTTCACAGAACTGCACAGCATTACATCCTTTATATACTGTACTACTCATAGGCACACATACACCCAGTGCATCAATTCTACATGCATGCACAGTGCAGTACTGCAGAATATCTGTATTATACCCTTCCCAGGCACACATACACCCATTGCAGATACACCACTCCGGCGCTGTGCAGCACTTCACACCAAATAGATGTAGGCCAAGGGTGAGTGAATCACACAGAAGCTGAACTTTAAAAGTGAGTGAGCCATTGACACAGGTTAAATAGGACCTGTTCACTCCAACTGATCACTACAGGATATGCTGCCACCACCATGTTACTGCTGAGTAAGCTATGGTGAAGGCAGTAGCCTTCCACCACTATGAGACTAGCACTTTAGGCACCCTTTCCGGTCCAAGAAGACCACAATCTGTGAGACAGGCCTATGTCATGGCGCACACGCATGATCCATGTTTGCATATGACAACAACAATCAGCATTAAAGAACAGGACATCAGTATGGTTGGGCACTCAAGACAGGGGTGCACATCCATTACCACGCAGATGGCTTTTCCTTCCCAATAAATGCCTCTCCAAGATCAGAACACCCAGAACCAACTCCTAACCTGGAGAGGTAAAACTGACAGGAAAGTCCGTCAGCATTCCTGTGGCGTATTCCACCTCTGTGCTGCACCACAAAATCTAACCCTCGCAATCAAATGGACCATCTCAGCAACTTGGGATTCTCTTCCTTCATATGCATAAACCATTTCTGTGGCTAATGATCCGTTTTCACCACAAACGTGGTGCCAAACAAATAAGGGTGGAACTTATGCAAGGCCCACACTATGGCAAAGCACTCCTTCTCAATAGTCACCCAGTTCTGTTCTTCTACTACTAAAGGCTACCGGATGCTCGCTACCTTTCTCATCCAGTTGAGCTAACACCACTCCAACCAACTACTTTGTCAAAGCCATCCATCTGTATAATGAAAGGCTGACTGTAGTCAAGTGCTTTCAGTATAGGTGCAGTGCATAGTGCCTTCTTCAGTTCCTCAAATACTTTCTGCCACTCTGCAGTCCATATCACTTTCCTGGCTGCTTCTTCGAGGTCAAAGCAGTCAATGGGGCAACTATACTTCCACAGTCCACCACAAACTTACTGTAATGACTGGTGAGTCCTAAAAAACCCCTCACTTCAGTCTCAATAGTAGGCACTTCAACCTCCATCAGAGACGGAATCTTGGCATCCATCAAGCAAATCTTCCCGTTTCTCACCTCATGACTGATGTAGACTACAGTTGACTGCCCCACCTGGCATTTGGTTGCCTTGAAAACCAGTTTTGCTTCCAGTATCCTAGCCAACACCTGTCTAAGGTGTCTCAGGAGGTTCTGCCATGAATTGCTGTACACCGCAATGTCATCCAGGTTAGCCACACAGGACTTTTTCAGCCCTATGAAAAAATGGTTCACCAGGCACTGATAAGTGGCAGGAGCATTCTTCAACAACAAAAGGCATCACCTTGAACTGATACAGCACCTCTGGCATATAAAATGCAACCTTCTCCTTGGCATTTGGTGCCAAAGCATTCTGTCAATATCCACTGGTCAGATCCAAGGTGCTCAAATACCATGCAGCACCTAAACGATCCACAAGCTCATCCGCTCTTGGAATTGCATTGGCACCAGTTGTGGCTACCTCATTGAGGGCTCAGTGGTCCACACAGAACCGCAAGTCAGTAGTGTAAGAAAGTGTCCTCTTTTTGCATGGTTGCCCCCACTTTTTGCTAAACTGCTGATGTACTTTGACTGAGTGTGCCCTGGGCTCCTGGCAAACAGGTACCCAGGGCCTGTGTTCTTTCCCTAAAACTGCATTGAAAACAGAACCCAATTGGCACTCTCTGGCCACAGGTCAGCCCCTTGTAAATGGTGCCACAAGTACCAAGGGCACTGTGGCCAAGGAAGGCCTCTAAGGGCTGCAGCACTTATTGTGCCACCCTTAGAGGCCCTGTACTTTTACACACACACACTGCCTTTGCAGGCTGCGTGTTTTGGTGCAGAACAAAGTGAAGAGTCAACATGGCACACATCCCTGTGTGCCGTGCCCACAACCCAATGCCCTGGCCTAGATCAGCCACCCCTCTAGCTGGGTGCACTATACCAGTGGTGAGGGTACAGGTGCATGAGCCCTGTACCCCTACAGTGTCTAAGCCAATTCTTAGACATTGTAAGTGCAGTAATGCCATTAAGAGTATATGGTGCTGGGAGTTTGTCATTACGAACTCCACAGTACCATAATGACTTTACTGAAAACTGGGAAGTTTGGTATCAAACTTCTCAGCACATTAAACCCACACTGATGCCAGTATGGGATTTAATGAAAAATGCACACAGAGGGCATCTTAGAGATGCCCCCTGAAAAATGACCTAGCACTAGTGTCCAGGCTGAGTGACTGCTCACCAGATGCCACCACCAGACATGTTTCTGGACCCCTGGGTCGAGAGCCTGCTGCTCTTGGGGGTCTGAAACAATGCACATCCTGGGACGAGGTGCTAAGCCTCCTCCCCCAGGAGGGGCAGGGTCCACGAAGGAGAAGCTTCAAAGGCTTGCCACCTTTGTGAGCTTCCCCAGGCCTTTTGCTGCTTCCAGCAACTGGCCCCCACCGGTTCTGACCCCACTTTGGGTGGGAGAATCAGCAGGAAAACCAACTGAGGAAGAGAGGTGTGCCCACCTTTGCCAACCCCACCCCTCAGGTGGGGGAGGCAAGGTGAAGCACAACTCTCAGTCCCCACCATCTTGCAGATGGGGGGACCCAGCCAACCAGAGTGAGGCATGTGCCCCCGCCCACTGGAGGGTGGCATAATAGGGGGTGTACCCACCCCAAGGAAGGGACCCATTGGTCCCAACCTTTACTTACCTGTAACGCCCCTAAATCTAGTATTTAGGGGCACCCCTGAACCTTGCCTCCTCAGACAAGAACCGACTAAGAAGAAAAGAAGAAGAAGAAGGACCGAAGAATCCGTGCCAAAGCTCAGAAGAGGAGGACGCCCACTGACTTGGCCCCGGTCCTACCGGCCTGTCCCCACCTCGAACCTGCAGAAGCAAAATCCCGGTGTGTCCTGCAGCCAGCAGCCTCAAGAACCCAAAGGATCTGCCCTGCCTTCCACCCCAAAGACTTTGTCTCCTGTGAACCCCAGATTTGTTCACCCACAGAGTCTGGCTCCGGCCAAATCCGCGAGTCTGCACCACTCTGCACCCGACGCCCAAGGCACGAGTTTGAGTGGTCCAACACCACGAGGAGGTCTACCCGGTGATCCTGACTTGAGATCTGGTGATCTTTGACCTGCCTCGACCCTCTCCGCGATGGCTGCAGTCTCTTTCTGGAGGATCCCCCCGACCACGACCGGAGCTGGTAAGAAAACCCGATGCCTAAAGACACCCCTGCACCCGACGTCCCATGGCCTTGGGTGGCCCAACCGACGGTGTCCCAGCATCCCCAGGCATCCCAACTTACCTCTCCAGCCGGTGGTCACCTCCAGAAGATCTTCGTCCCCGAGCCTGCAGTCTTTGTCAAAACCAGAGAATCCCCATTGAAACCAACAGGGCACCTGACCCCAAAACAGCAGCCTGCACCCAGCTGCCCCTTCGCCGCTGCGGGTGTACCTTGGGTGCTAACTCGGATCCCCCTTTGCCCTGAGCCTAACACCAGGAGCTTTGCTCCCACAACCCTGTGGTCTGCTCGTGAGCAGCCACCAACCGGAGGACCCCTATCCCCCATTGGATAACATTGGGCCTCAGCACTCTGCACCCGGCCGCCCTAGTGCTGCTGAGGGTGCTTTGAGAGTGCATACTTGACCCTGGGGGAACCCTTGTTCTAACCCCAGAAACTCAACCCCAAAGACCGAATACTTACCTGTTAACCGATAACTTCATTTCTCTCCATAGGAATGCATTGACTATTTTCCCTTGAAAAATATTCTAAGTGTGGAGTTGATTTGTATGAAAACCTGAAAAACTACAACCGTGTAAAACTGATTTTACTTACCTTTCCTCTAGGAAATGTCTCAGTGTGATATCTAGGTATATCACACTGAGTAGAAAAAGTAACTTAGAAAGTAATCTGAAAAGTAACTGAAAAGTAATCTGAAAAGTAATTTCGACATTTTTAACTTACCTGTATTTCAATCAATTGCATTTGAACTTGCATTCAATTATAAAACACTACATAAGATTTTGCAAAGCATTTATTTCACTTACCCGTGCCAGGTTTGGCTTGGTTCTAGAAATAAAATAACTTAATAATATTTTTATACAAACAAAATTGGTCTGAGCTCAGTCTTTGAGTGTGTGACACTATTTGCTGTTTGAGTGTGCACAACAAATGCTTAACACTACCCTCTGATAAAGCCTTACTGCTTGCCCACACTACCACAAATAGAGAGTAAGGTGCTATCTACTTTCACCTCTGCCTACCTTTGGGGTTCCACTGGACTCTGTGCACACTATACCTCATTTTGGTATAGTATATACAGATGATAAAGATGGGTAAAACATATATGTGTTTGTATTTTAGATGCCCCTGACTAAGGGAATTTTTCCCGAAATGCATTGGGTTGTTGGAATAAATCATGACATACGGAACCTACTTTTGCTCCTGAGCTTTTGTAAGCAGTGACGTAAAGCATTGAAATGAATAAAATGGATTGAATGAACAGTTAAGCAAGAAGGTTAAAAAGTAACGGTGAAAAACATGGATAAAAAAGAAGATTAAATTATTTGAATTTAATTCATTGGATTCATCCAGTTTCATGGCTGTGCAGCTTGGTGGAACCAGTACTGATGGTTCCCTCGTGGTTCGTGATATTGCAGCGCAATGAGGCGAAGCGCGGAGCAAGTATGCACGCTGAGAATGTTTGAATATGTAAACAAGGACAAAAAGCGATTACAAGGTGTGCACCTCACCACCTCTTTAACTCATAGTATATACAGAGCCAGCTTCCAACAAGTAGACCCTAACTTTGGTACTAGAACCACAAGACTAGACCAACATTTTGGCAACTTACGCCTTGATGCATCCTTGAACCCGGTCAGACATATTCTGTACATCCTGCCATTCACTGGTAGACTGTCACCTGTTTCTATGTCATGCACACAGACAGGTATACACCCGAAGTCATTGAGAAGAGGTTGCCAAATCGTTCCACCACCTCTCTGCATTTTCTCTGCTTCTCAGGCGTTCACTCAGAGGCTAACTGAACCCCCCTTCCACAGTGCCATCCTTGATGCCACTATGCAGCAAGTCAGGAAGAGGCTTGCTGTCTTTCTCAACTTCCTCTGCAACAGCCATGACATTCACTGTGAAATCTCTCTGAAGGGAAGGCTTAGTATCTCTTGTGGGCACACATCATTTGTCCTCTAAATCCCTGGGATCAATAGGCTTTAGCACCAACACCTCCTGACCTTCCTGATACCCAGTCAGTGCAGCTTTCTGGTCGTACCGTTCCTTCATCAGTGCTTGTCTGGCCTGAAGGTTGTCCTTTGCCTGACTCATGTATTGCACCATCAACTTACGGAGGCCAATCATATACTCCATCACATCCTTCTGTGGAGACTTTGAGGTTCCTTCCTATCCTTCTCTGACCAAGGTGAGTAGACCTTGTACAGGTGTCCATATAGAAGCTCAAATGGATTGAACTCTACCCCTTCTGTGGAATCCCTTGATAGGCAAACAAGAGACATAGCAGGAGAAGAATCCACTTCTTCCTGAGGTTCTCTGGCAGAGCTACCATCATGCTCTTCAGTGTCTTGTTAAACCACTCCACTAAACCATTGGTTTGTGGGTGGTATGTCACATAGAAGTGATTTATTTATAAATGCTACCTCATCATCATCATCATCATTTGTCATATTAGCTTGCTCTCACATCTCTCTCATGTAAGAAGAGATGAATATGGTTCCCCAGTCAGAAATTACCATCCTTGGAAATCCGCCCCGAGAAAAAGACCCCCAGGAGAGCTCTTGCTACCACCCGTGCTCCTCAGAGGTACTGCTTTAAGGTACCTGGTGGCGTGATCCATCACAACCGAGACATACTTGTTACCTGATTGTAAGGGGGAATCGAATGGACCACCTATGTCTAGTCCCACGCGTTCAAATAGAACACCTACAACTGGTAGAGGCACTAACGGTGCCTTAGACCTCCCTCCTGTCTTACCACTCATCTGGCAAGCAGGACAGGTTCTACAGAACCTCTCATTGTGTCAGTGCATGCCTGGCTAGTAGAAGAAAGGGTCCAATCCATCCTGGGTTTTTCTAATCCTTAAGTGTCATGCTAAGGGCACTTCATGGGCCAGTGACGACAGGAAACTCCTGTGCTCTATTGGAACCACTAGCCTCTTGCTAGCTCCTGGCTCAGGATTTACCGGCTCCCTATGAAGTAGGCCATCCTCCCAGCCAACATTGCTGACCTGTCACAGGGCTTCCTTCTAAAGTCCCACAAGAGTATGGCACTGCTCCTGTGCCATGCGAAAATCTTCCCAGGTAGGCCCTCCAGCAGCTAGCAAACCCTGTAGCTCTGGAAGTGACCCAGAATCAAGTAACTGGTCCTCTTCAGGTGCCTCAACCTCCTCTCCCTCTGGAGCAGAAGTGATGACCTTCACAGCCATTGGCTTCCCAGAGTCTGCCATTTCCTGCAAACTACCTTGTCCTGGTCCCTGCAAATCAGGAATGAACCCAGTCCCACTCTGAGACTTAAACGATGTGCAGCTTGTGCTGTTTCCAACAAAGTGGACGCTGTACAAGCCATAAAGGCTTCTAGTCCTGACACCAAACCAGGGGCAATAAAATCATTGCCCAAGAGATATCCAGCACCTTGCTTTTTCCTTACCCTGACATCAGTCAGGGCCGCCTTGCCATTGAGCGCAATCTCAACTGTAGCAAGCGGATACTCTATGCACTCTCCACTGGCTACCAAACCTGTATCCCTGGTTCCAGGGAGTATCTCCTCAGGCTTAAGGTACTTCCTTTCAACCATAGTATGAAAGGCTCCAGTATCTCTCAAGGCAGGTATTTTCCTCCCATTGGTACAGTGATACTAACCTGCACAAACCCAATTGTGTTAGGTTGAATGTGCTTCAGAGCATCTGGGTCCCTCTCCCAAATGTCCATAGCTACTAGGTTAAGCGCAACCGGGCCCTCTTGGGTCCCTTCACCCACGTGTAACATACTGACTGCCACGGGTGTTACTGGGTCAGTATCTTTCATCTGACAATCTCTCTTAGGTGTCCCACCTGGTGGTACTTGAAGGAAATCACCACCTTGGACTTGGAAGAACTTCCCTGTCCCCCCTTCTCATGATGCTCCTTCCCTGACACACTATCACCATTACCATTTTTCCTGGGCTCTCCTTGAAACTCATGTGAATTACCCTGGCCCATACTTTCTGGTTTAGGACCAGACTATAGAGAGGTCTTCTCCCCCTTTGGCATAGAACCATGCTGCTCTAGTGTTTTGTGAAACCTATTAGCTAACCACTTTCCAGCCAACACTGCAAGTTTCTCTGGATCCCTCACTTTCACATGAGACAGATATTGCCCAAGTGGGGTAGAGCACTCTTCCTTGAGTTACCATCAACTGGTTAAAGGATCGAAAGTCTTTGGCCTACATCCCTCTTACCCACTCATTCCAATCATGTTATACACCATGAATCCAAGTTTCAAATGGAACACCTTCTGCTCTCTTGGAGTCCCAGAATCTCTGAAGGTACTGAGCTAGCTTTAGCCGAGACCAACTAATCAGAGCTTCCTTCATTCGCTCATGGACCATCTAGCCTACTACAGGCATTCACCAATGTTGGCTGTTACTTCCAATGGTAGGTGCTCCATTAAGGCAGCTGCCTTAAGCACCTCATTTAAGGCCTGGGCCTTATGAGTGACTTCAAAGCTCACAAACTATTCCAAAATATCCTGACCTTACACATACACATGCACAAGATATTTTGGAACCTTGGCCACAACCTGGCCTGAAATGGAAGTAGAGTCACTTATCCCAGATGGAGTTGTCTGCTGCCATCATAAGTTTCTCTCTGTCAAGGGCTATCCTTTCCCTCTCTAGCTCTCTTTCCTTTTCCTTCTATTTTTCCTCCCACTCAATCTGTTTTTTCTCCCTTTTTCTCTGTTTCTCCTCCCTCTGTCGCAATTTATCTTCCCAGGCCTATTCCTCCTGTCTCTCCTTCCTCCTCTCTGGTTGTTCCAGGTGAGTTAGTCTCTAAGTTCACTGTCCTGTCTATATCAAATGCACATCTTACAACGCATTTGAACTTTTCTTGGTTTTTCTCACAAAATTCAAATGGCTAGTACATTTCTCGACTACTCCAACTCAGCCTATTTGGAATTACCTCTTAAAACAATCAATAAACTGCAAAAGCTCCAAAGATTTTTAGCCTGGTCCATCCATGGCGCAAAAACAATTTGAATCAGTGGCTACCCACCTTAAGCAACTCTATTGGCTGCCATTAAGGAAACATATAACCTTTAAAACCTCATGTACAAGATTTACAATAACAGAACTACTTCTCTGCCTCCCAAAAAATTCAATAAACATACTCCATCTCACAATCTAAGTTCTGCTTCTAAACCAAACTCTCAGTTCCACATTACAAATACTAGAAGTGGGGCTGTCCTGTGAGCCCCTGCCTGGAATTCTATTCCTGATGAAAGTTGCTCCTTGCCATCTCTGTTGCATTTCAGGAAGACCTATACACTGATAACTTCATCTTTGGGCTGCGGCTTCTCTCAGGGCCAAGAGACTCTATCTGGGGTAATAGAGCGCCTTACATAAGCTCCCAAATTAATAAATAAATACGGGTTGTGACATTTTTAGCATTGTCCTAGCACAGAATCCTAAAGCAAAAAGCACAAACATTAAAAAGTGGGAGGACATCAACAAAATTATGACCTTTCTTGCAATTCCTCTATAAGTCCCTGTGAATTGAGAACTAACATGCAGAAAACTGTGTTACTGTACTCATTTCCAACTAATATTTTGCTCTTCTTGGCTTTTCCAGGTACAAAGTCCTCCAGGTTTAAACTAGAAAATTTGACTTTGGAAACCAATGCGGTATGACTGCTTGTGGTTATACAGAGGGACTCACAAGACTTATGAAAATTCCTGCTTTTACCCAAATCGGTATAATGACCCAACTCATAACTTGGCCCAAGAGGAAGTAGGCATTGTTTTTCCAAATGGAGCAAACCGGAAGGCAACATCCCAACAGTTTTTGACCAGGGCAGGCCTATTTATTTCTCATTTCGACTGCCACACTCCTCGTCCGCTTGGCCTCCTCTTCACCGTTCTGCTCTGTTGTGGCAATTTCCTCTTAGAAGGAATGTGCATGTGGTCCTTATTACATATCCATCCAACAGCAATAGTTGGTAATCTATCATTATATTTGTTATTATAAGTATGCAATGTGTCTGTTGGCTTCCTCTAGAATATGACCTTTAAGTGTATAACCATTATATGACATTGCTTAATAAATATTTCAAAATACATTTAATCTTGCTCAGAACGAGTAAACAGTAATTTGAACTTTTCCGGCATCTAGCAAAACCCCGTCCTCGTACTTCCACCATTCTCTCCAACTCTTTTCGATAGAGGAAGGTACAACAAAGGAAGAAACGTGCCTATTATGTGTTTAATTCCAAGTGCTGTCATTGGCAGAATATTGCCCATCCTTCGTTGCTGGCTTGTGCAGAGGGCCCTCACTTCATTAGTGTTTGGTTTGGATGCTCTCTGGAAAGCCATTAAAATATTTATATTGTAATTGCATTTATATAGCGCCTCCTACCCCGGACCAGGCATAATACCTCTCAACCCATTTAGCAGCTCGTGGGGTGGGAGCTCGGGGTCTGTTCACATCCATGCACCTTTGCGTGGCAGGAGAGTCCCAATTATTTAAATCGCGACTAACATTATTTTCCTTTGTCGACATATTTAAAGCCCTGTATTTAAGGAACTCTGAGCTTTGCTAAATAATTTTTACAGGCACTGCTGGGCTGCTTATCTGTGTGGTCGCATATTCAAAGTAAGACTGCTTTTGTCCTTGACCTCTGGCGGCTGCACTTCTTTATGGGCTGTAAAACTGTCACCAGACACTCTTGCCAGGGCGATAGCAGAAGGCAATACGCACTGGCAAAGCTAATAGGTTTGGCCTTAATTGGCTGTCTGCAGTTCTACTGATTTTGCTAATGCCTGTGGATGTACAGAAAGATTGATTTTGCCCATCCTTTATTATTTACCATTTAATGACGGTCGATATATTGGAAAGAATAGGTTGGCTATCTTGGAGTCACAAACTGATCACAAAGTGTGGCAAAAACCATTCAAAGATGGCCACCGGCGCGTGTACATTCACAACTCTTCAATTTGTTTGCCATGTTTTATCATTGCTTTATCATTTTATTACGGTCGACACATTTCTCAGCAATGAGTACGGCCGTCTTGGGACTTCACCATAAAGAACATACCTAACCACAGCTAGACCTTTCGGTTTAACATTCCAAAATGGCTGATGGTTTGCTTTCAGCACGAAGGCCATCTTGGAATCTTAAACTATTAATAAAGGGTGAGGAAAAACACTCTAAAATGGCTCCCTATAGGAGCAGTGCCCACATGGGATGCATAGACTGCAATGGGAATGGTAGCAGTGTGGGTGGACCTTCTTAGGTCCTCATAACCATGCCCCCACAAAAAAACAAGCTTGGAGAATTAAAAAAACACCAGCACCACAAACAAGAAGATAAGGTAAAACAGTGCAGACGTAGGAAAGATAGAAAGAGAAAGGCTGCAAAGAGACATGACACAAATAGTTCATAGGGATGCCTATGCCAGCACATTAAGGCCAGATCTACTGGTGTGCGGCTTGTGTGAGCCTTAGAAAATATGTAAATTGGCTCGATGGCTCAGTTAAATAACGACTTTCCACCGTCATCTGTGGTGATTTGCAGGTCAGGAATTTGAATCCCCAAAGTCAACTTAGTCTTTCATTCTACGTGAGTCGGTAAATTGATCACCATTAAATTGCTAATAGCAGCGCCGGTAATTTACAGCTCTTGTAAGTGCCACAAGGGCTATATAAAGCACTCCATAGAAAACGTATTATTATTATATTTATATGTGTGGGTATACACGTTAGCACCAAGAGACCTTCTCGAGGATGAGCATCACTTTATAAATTTGCATAAAGCCAGCAAGGTTATATTTGTAACAGGAGTGTGTTGTTATATGATCGTGTGTTAATAGGCAACTTAATGTGAGAATGACTATGAGTGAGTATCTGTGTGTATTATGGAGCGAGCGTAGTCCTGGGCACACGCGATGAGGGTATTGGTGATAAAATATCTACTATTGATGCGTTATTCGAATGCAAAGGTCAACATCAGTATTTGTCCAAATAGGTATTTTTTTATTTCAACAATCACTGTGTTGAATATAGTGAACCAGCCGACACGTGTTTCGTCACTGGGAAAGTTCCCGTGACTCATCAGGGCAGAAGGTTGGATAAGAATACAGCATACCCGTAGGGGTAAACTCACGATAAGGAGTAACGAAATGCGCAGAAGAGGCGCTGCGCTTGCAACAAGGATGCAGCGAGGAGGGAAACCGCAGGTGGTAGTGTCCCTCTGTGTACAAACGTGATTGCGCTGGGGCGGGTGAGCCACGGCAATCGTGGAAGGCCGGAAATGATAGGCGGAGGGAGGCTGTCCAGTGTCCAGGTCAGTTGAGTACTATCCAGGAATGTATGAGGCTGGGTAAAGCAGACACCTGTCTGGGGTCCGGATGGGAGAGCTGCGAGGACACATTCCTGGATAGTACTCAACTTCCCGTACCCGGGCCTAACCTGTGTACCTCGCCTGCTCGGCTTGGTACCTCATCCACTGACCTGGACACTGGACAGCCTCCCTCCGCCTATCATTTCCGGCCTTCCACGATTGCCGTGGCTCACCCGCCCCAGCGCAATCACGTTTGTACACAGAGGGACACTACCACCTGCGGCTCCTCCTCGCTGCATCCTTGTTGCAAGCGCAGCGCCTCTTCTGCGCATTTCGTTACTCCTTATCGTGAGTTTACTCTCACGGGTATGCTGTATTCTTATCCAACCTTCTGCCCTGATGAGTCACGGAACTTTCCCAGTGACGAAACACGTGTCGGCTGGTTCACTATATTCAACACAGTGATTGTTGAAATAAAAAATACCTATTTGGACAAATACTGATGTTGACCTTTGCATTCGAATAACGCATCAATAGTAGATATTTTATCACCAATACCCTCATCGCGTGTGCCCAGGACTACGCTCACTTCATAATTTGTGGATCCCTTGATTCACAGATTCCCAGGGGTTATCGGGTTATTCCCCTGACCTGGCAGCACCGCACCACCTAAGGTCCATCGATAGCACACGCAATAGCCTGAGCGCCATTTCCTGACTAAACACAAAAACCCCCATTCTAATCTCTGTATTATGGAGCGTGCATAAGTATGTTTGCTTTTGAGCTTGAATGTGTGTACTATTATGAATATGCTTGGGTTAGCATGAGCATGTGTTTGTACAAGTAAATGAGTGTGTATGAGTGGGAGTATGACTGAGTGCATGTGAATAAGCATGCAAGGAAGGCAGTCTGAGTATAAATGAGTGCCAGGATGTATGACTGACCAGAAATAAGCATATTTGTGCATTTATAGCTGTGACAGAGAGTTAAGTTTGATAATGAATGTGTAAGTATAAGAGCAAATGAGTGTGTGTGTAAATTAGTATGCACTTTGGAAGTTTTTCATGTGTGCCAATACCTATTTTAAAGTAAAAGTGAGTGTTTTAGCTTCTTTGAACCAATGTGCACGTGTTTTCACACTTGACAGCGCAAGCCCCATCCTAAGCCTTTGAAGTAAATTACATTCTTAAGGTGCATTTGTTTGCATTTTGCATTGCAAATGGAGTGTGAGGGTTGCAAGTCTAGAAGAACATGGCAGTAAGCAGTGGCCAAGGAGGGACAAACTCTAGGACTTGTTGCCAAATGTGAGTTACTTTACATACTCTTGTTTGTACATATCAGGCGTTAAAATCTTACCCAGACAACCCAGACGGAGCACCCTGATATCGCAGGTTTTGAATAATTTCACATTTCCCAGAAAAGCTCCTTCCACCTCGAAGCTGCTGAGTCTGAACATGTAAGTCACGTCTACTCTTAAAGGTAATACTGCAGTGCAAATGTGCAATGAATTGCCCCTCACATGGTCGTGACAGTGATGAGCAGTGGGAGAAAGCATCAGGTACTGAGATACCAAGGCATTGCATCAGGAGAGGCTGTCTAGGCCATGTGAAGCTACTGGCTGAATCTGCCTGGGCCTGGCACCATCAAAGATTAGAGGGGACAGTGGAGGGACTGAATGTCATCCTGGGCGTAGCTGCCATTGGTGCAGCTGGTGCAGTGCCCAGAGATCTGAGGAGCCCATTAAACCCTGATAATGGCTGTATATTGCTACCCCAACAGTCTAAAGAATTATTTTCCTGTTTTGCACCAGGGCCCGTGGCATCCTTGCTACTTTACTGTATTCAATGGCAGCCAGATAGTTTCAAAAGCTGCACCTAGGGGAGCAGCAGGATGACCTAAAAAAAGCAATATACAGGTGGCAGAGAGAGGGGATGGCAAAAGTTGCTTCGAAGTGCGAATTCGAAAGACAGATGTGTTAGAAATGGGGCTTTTGGTTGACTCGGGTATGCACTTAAGCCAGGCAGAAATGGAGTCCGAGGTGTGCAGCGCGGGGCAGGCAGCGGTCTGGATCGCAGTCTCCTCCTCTGGGACCGGGATGCTGATCCTGGGCTAACATTCACAAAGGTGGCAGTCTGAAGGAAATAGATGCAAGGTGAGTAGTGAAGTCTTTCTTTGGGGTCACTTTGTGGAAATTGTAGGTCTTGTAGCAATGCAGAGGTCAGCATGCACCAGGGAAGCTTAACCAGGCAGGGCAGCAGTCCCTTGAAACAGTCAGCACAGCAAGATGGCAATCCTTCAGCACAGCAGTCGTTACTCCAGCATAATTTCTTGCAGGTCCAGGAGTGTACTGATTTGATAGGGCCAGAGCCCTCATACTTATACACCAAAACACCTTTAATGTAGGTGTGACTTCAAAAGAGCCTTCAGAAGTACACAAGGATCCCTTTAAGCCCAACCCTGGCTCCAGACTACTAGTAGGGGGTAAATCAGCCCTTTTTGAGAGAGCAGGATTTGCCTATTTAGACGTTAGTGTGAACCACCTCTCCCCCTCTCAGCCCAGGAAGGCTATCAGTATGTAGATGAATGTACATGTATCTCCTAGCACACCCAGGCCTTCCTGTGTTTGTGGCTGTCTAGAAAGTATGCACAAAAGTGTAGCTGTCACCCTGGCCAGACATACATTGGAGACAGGCTGCAGGCACACAGAGCAAAGTTAAGAGCAGAGAAATGTCTACTTTCTAAAAGTGACATTTCTAAAATAGTAGTGATAAATCCAGTTTTACCACTAAGAGGATTTATCATCATTATTCCAACCATACCAAACATGACAGAGCAACTCCTTTCTGATCAGGAATTATCACTTAATAGTAATATATAGGCGAATTCCCAATGCTGGCCTATGGAAGGAGTAGGCCTACCAGCAGTGAAAAATGAATTTAACTGTTTGTCACTACCAGAACATACAACTTAAAAGTATATGCCCTCCCTTTTAGTTGCACAGCACCCCGCCTAGGGTCACTTAGGTCTACCTTATATATATTAAACATGCTTTTAGTTACAAAGTAACAAAATAAAAACAGCAGAGAAGATCTATCTATCGTCATGCCAAAGTACCAATTCTATATGCTCCATTACTCATTGCAAAACTGAGCCACTTTCAGATAAATTCCACATAATGACATCTCAGACCACTCACAAAGCAGAATTGTATTAAATCTCAAAGACAGGGCCTATTTCTTCAGCTGAAAGACTATTAAATGATTTCTTCTTTTTCAATTTACTAAGTATGCGAAATAGAAGCAAGTGAGCTGTCACATGACATTTTCCTTCTTTCTGTTTCAGCTCGCGACCTTCTGGGTCAACGAACTCCTAACATTAGAAATAAGTTTCAGTAAACCATTTTTGCACACTCTAACCAACTTTCTGACTAGAGGAATCATCTAATCATTAAATTTAAATTATAATGTACATAATTGCAGATATTGTATTAATCACACTGACGAGCCCAGAAGCCCACTGGTTCAGCATAGGATTTGCAGCGAAGGCAGTTGATTTTTTGATGTCGAACCTTAGGTTCTCAGCTTGTAAATTTCTGGGCTGCGGATTTTCAACATTATAAAAGAAGCTTCATTTTACTCTAATTGCATGTAATTTTAGGAACTATTCAATTTCAGACAGTTTTTAAAATTATATAAGCTTGTGGGCTTCAAAGAGGAATGTCAAACCCCCGCCTACGTGTGAGCCCACAGACTGCAGTTCGTGGACTTCAAATATTAAATTAAAAAAAAACATTATATATATATATATATATATATTTCACTGGAAAAACCAAAGGTTACAGGGACATTACAGGTAGGGTCAGATTTCACTCGCATAGAATCATAGAATTCAGCAATTTTAGTTACCTCAGCTAACTATAACTTACACCCCTGCAAGGCACTGCTTATGACCTCACATATTATATCACTCATGACATGGTCAGTGACATCACTGATGACATCTCAAACGACAACACTAATTGCACATCAAGTGAGTGTAAGTGTCTTTGAGAGTTTATGGGTGTTAAACATATATACTAACCTACTACAAAAGTTAAATTAGTATATTAGGTGCACTACTACTGAGTGATACTACTTCTAACATATATTATGTGAGTGGTTGTGTGACTGTATGTATCCTCGTCTGTATGGGTGTGTGAGTGGCTGTATTGGTGTATAACTTGGTGTGTGAGTAGCTGTGTGGGAGAGTGAGATGCTGAATGAGTGGCTGTATTGGTGAGTGAGTGGGTGTGTCAGTGGCTGTGTTGGTCAGTGAGTGGTGGTGTAAGTGGCTCCATGGGTGGGTAAGTGGGTGTATATGACTGTATGGGTAAATAAGTGGGTGTCTTAATGGCTGTTTGAGTGAGTGACTGGGTGTGTAAGTGGATGTATGGGTGAGTGAGTGGCTGTTTCAGTGGGCGTTTGCTTAAGTGAGTTGGTGAGTGAGTGGCTGTATTAGAGAGTAAGTGTCTGTGTGAATGGCTGTATAGGTGAGTGAGTGGATGTGTGAGTGCTTTTATGGATGCGTGAATGTGTATGTAAGTGGTTGTGTGGGTGTGTAATTGAGTATCTCAGTGCTTGTATGGGTGACTGATGGGCTGTGTTCAGAGGCTGTATGGGTGAGTCAGTGGATGTGTGAGTGACTGTGTAGGTAAATAAGTGGGTGTATGGGTAGATGTATGGGTAAGTGTGTAGCTATATGACTGGCAGTATGGGTGAGTGACTGGTTGAATGAGTGGCTGTTTGGGTGAGTGAATGGTTGTGTGAGTGGCTGTATGAGTAAGTGAGTGGGTGTGTGAGTGGCTGTATGGAGGAGTGGGTGGGTGTGTGAGTACTGGTATCGGTCTGTGAATGGACATGTGAGTGGTAGTGTTGGTGTGTGAGTGGGCGTATGAGAGGTTGTATCGAGGTGTGAGTAGGTGTTTGAATGGTTCTGTGGATGATATAATCAGTGATGTTGTTTGAGATGGTCATCAGTGAAGTCATCAGTGATGTCACTGACCATGTCATGAGGGATGTAATATGTGAGGTCATAAGCAGTGCATTGCAGGGGCATAAGTTATAGTTAGCTCAGGTAACTATTACTGCCGAATTTCTATGGTTTTGTACGAGTGAAATCTGAGCCTAACCTTAATGTCCTTGTAACCTATGTTTTTTTCAGTGAATTTCTAACGTTTTTTAAATTCTGTTTCCTAACTAAAATGTCCCTGTAACCTTTGGTTTTTTAAGTGAATTTCTATGGATTTTTAACTAGTAGCCGCATTTGCAAAGTAGTGGAGAGAGGGGGCGGGGCCTCCGACCAACTCACAGCAATCCCACTGTGTTGGACTTACTGGAGGTAACAGGTGGGGTTCTTGGCCCCAAAAGACCCTCAGCATAAAAAGGGACTTCATCCCTCAACCAGTAGTAGGCTAGGAGATGCGTTTGCAGAGTGGTGGAGAAAGGGGGTGGACATCTGATGACCTCTCAGCAATCCTGATGCATGGAACTTACTGGAGGTCACAAGAGGGGTAGTTGGCCCTCAAAGACCCTCTCGAGTCAAGGGGACTTCATCCTCCAACTAGTAGTGCGCCCGGAGTCGCATTTGCAGAATGGTGGTGAAAGGGGGCGGGCCTTCAGCGACTTGCCGGGGTTGGCTTTTAAAAAAACTTTTTTGTATTATTAGGTGAGGGGGGACATGTGGCCCCTCCTTCTCCATGCTAACTTTGGCCCCGGGGACCCCATCCCCGGTGCCGGGCATTTTTGGAATTGGAGGGAGGGCCACATGGCCCCCTCCCTGGGCCTATTTCAGCCCCAGCGACCCTATTCACTGGGGCCCGGCTTTTTTATTTATTAATTTATTTATTTATTTACAGTAGGGGCCCTCTCCTGGGCTGATTACTGCCCCGGGGACCTCATCCCCCAGGGTCCGGCCTCCATTATAGGTGCCCTGGTCCCACCCTGGGCACCCAGTGACTTTTGTTGGGGAACGCAGGGGGAGCCTGAATGCAACCACAGTCTCTGCCGGCTCCCCGCATCTTGCGGGAGCAGGCATTGCTTTTACACACAGGGAGCTGCTGGAAAGACAGCTCCCTGCATGTGAAATCAATTCTGGTCCTCTTATTGCAAGCGAGAGCATTTTTGATGCTCTCACTTGTTGGAAGTGGAGCATTTGCTTTGGCTTGGTAGGAACAGTAAAGCTTCCACCAAGCTACAGCAAACAGCTATGTCCCAGGGGTGGGCTCCCCGGGACATACCAGGAGCCGGCCCTTGGGGTGGCACTCCCCAGGGCCATCTATGGCACCAGGAGGGGGGCCAAGAACGGCAGCCTCCCTCTCATTTTTTAAAAATAAACTTGGCCCCGGGGAGGTGGTGGTCCCTGGGGGGCTACCTGACGCCCCCACTACAAATTTATTATGGCCCTCCCATAACAATGCATTAGGCACCGGCAGGTGTTGGTCCACGGGGCATGGGGGAGCCCAAGAGGCCAGCCCAATTTGTTTTTGTAATGTGGCCCGAGGAGGTGGTGGTCCCCGGGGTATTATTAAGCCCCAGGAGGGGGGGCCCATGCAGCCCCCCTTCTTTATTTTGAGAACCCCCCATGACCTGGCCCACCTGGGGGCCGATTAGTAACGAAGCGTAGGAGCCCGCGCTTCATTTTTTAAAACATTGTTGGCAGGAGCCGCGGATCCAATGTGGCTCCTCACAAAAATTAAACAAAAAGAATGCCTTTCTGGCCATGCGGCGTCCCCGTGGGACCCCCCCCAAGAGACCTAGGGGGCTAAAGTATTCCTACCCTTTTTTTCCATTTTTCCATTTTGTAAAAAAAATTTAAACATTTATTCTGAGACTCGGCTCAAGCTGATTTCCAAGATGGCTGCTAACAGTTCCTGCAATCAGATCTCTGCACGAGATCGGGAGGGGTCGCGGATCCTCCACGTCCCTACATATACAATTATAAATTTCTTTTAATAACTCTGCAACTACTGTAAGGATTTACACTAAATCACAAAAAGGCACTTCCCTGAAATAACATCTACATTTTTGCAAATTTAGTGTAATTCCGTTCAGCAGTTTGGGCTGTAGCGATGTCTAAAGTTCCTATGGTAATTAACATGGGGAAAACGCGTTTGGGACCCCCCCTTTTTCCCGGGCCCATGCTTGACGGATCACCCTGAAACTTTCAAGACATCAGCTGTAGTGAGTGACAAACTACGTCTCAAAAGTTCGTGAGGATTCATCAAACGAGGCCAAAGTTATTGGCAAATGAAAAAACGCTTTTCCTATGGAAACATGGTCCTGAATACACTCCTGGCTCACCACATCCAACGATACAGTGAAGAACAGGTACGAACCACAGAGTGTAGATTTGTGAAATTGCAGTGCTTTATTTGCAGAAAATAAAAAGTCAATAGCATCCATTCGATAGAAAGCAAGTGCCCAGCATGACGCGTTTCAACAGCGTTTCCACGGTCTTGATCACATGACGCGCTGGAACAATTAAAACCCTTAAATAGTGACCATATCCTCGGTTGATAATTCTCAACCACACCTCTTAGGCAATAGAAATGGATAAAAGACTTGATGGCAAAACACTCTTTGACTTACATATGATAAATACAATGATTTAAAAGTAACCACAAGTGTGAATTCATGAGTTTAAAAATTAGAGTAAAACTGTAAACCGCAAGATAACAGGCCCATAAATACAAATGTATTAAAAATCCGACCATAGTGGTAAAATGTGCCTCATCCTGGAAATGAAAAACAGTTATATCTAATAATATTACTCATATTATATTGCCACAAAGTTTGTCAAGTACTGTTGTATCTCTATTGCACTTTCCCTAAAAAAAGTGCTAAAAGTAAAGTGCAAGTGCAAAATTGTGCAAACAACAAGAATGTGCGAAAATGTAAATTGAAAGTTGTGAGGCCAACGGTACGCCCAATTCATATATATGGCAAGTGCAGGTGCACTATAAACATACGACTGAGTGCAAAACGCAGAATATACATTTATACGTAAATGCAGAGTATACCAAAACAGAAACAGTACATGAGATGAACGAGATTTAAAAAGGTTAAAATCAGTCTGGAATGCACAAGGCCCGTAAATTGCCAACCTATAAGAAGTTATGCAGGTCCTCCCCTGTGTTTAATCCATTAGGTATCCTTGTATCTAATTGTAGGATAAACAGGGACTCAAGCTGGCAAAGCTGTTTCTCCCTGTTTCCGCCACGGATTGATTTGGCCACTGACCCGATCACAAAATACCTCAGGTCATTCAGATTATTATTGTGGACAAGTTTCAAATGTCGGGCAACTGGGTAGTTCGGGTCCGAATTAACCACAGCTCTTAAGTGCTGGAGTATTTTGTTGTACACTTGGAGCTTAGTGCTCCCAACATATTTCAATTGGCAGGTATATTCCAGGATGTAGACTGCATAATCAGTCCTGCAGGTATAGTGGCCCTGGATCTTAACAGGATTGGGGTCAAAAGCTGTGGTATATTCTGTGGTATTGACCCCGAATTTACATGCTCGACATGAAGTGCATTCGAAGAAACCTGTCCTGGATGATAACCACGTAGCTGAAGAGCTAACCTCAGGACTGCTTTTAACAAGAGCGTCCCGCATAGAGGGTGCGTACCTGAATGTAAGTGAAGGAAGTTTTGGCAGGTTCTGGGACAAAGTCATGTCAGACAGAACTATGGGCCAGTAGGAGTAAATAATTTTCCTGATCTGTTTCTCTTGACGACTACAGGTGGTTATTAGTCTAACTTCGTCTGGTGGGCCTGTGTCCTGAGTTGGAACATCGGGTGTGGGAGTGATGTTTACAGTAAATTTCCCTAAGGCTATTTGCCTTATTCAAGGCTATTTTCAACTCCTTGATGTTATAACCCCGTTTCAGGAAACGCCGGAGGGTTTCAGTCTGACATTCATTTGAATCACTCTCTAAACTGCAAATCCTCCGGATTCTCAGAAATTTCCGATAGGGGATACTCCGGATAAGATGGCTGGGGTGGGAGCTTCTGGCATGCAGAATAGAGTTGCCAACAGTACTCTTTCTATGCAGTTTGGTTTGTACTGTATTGCCCTCGACATACAGTTCCACATCTAAAAATTGCACACGATTACTGCTAATGTGTGCAGTAAAGTTTAAGTTCAGCATATTGATGTTAATAGCATTGACAAACAACTCAGCTGACTCTACAGACCCTTTCCACACCACACAGACGTCATCTATGAACCTCCACCAGTGGAGAACATGGACATCATACATGACTTTATGGTGGTTTCTGAGGACATGTTCCTCCCACCAGCCAACGTGTAAACATGCATAGCTGGGAGAGAAGCATGCCCCCATCGCCACTCCGCGGAGCTGTTGGTAAACCTCCTTGTTGAACAAGAAGTAGTTGTTCATTAGACAAGTCTCAATCATTTTCAAAATCATACCATTATGCTCATACAAATGAATACTGCGCTTGCCCAAAAAGTATCTGACCGCCTCAATACCATCATAGTGGTGTATGCTCGTATACAATGAGCTTATGTCCATAACAATAAATAGATAATCCTTCTCCCACTTGATGGTTTGGAGTTTAGTTAAAAAGTGGCCAGTGTCTTTAATAAAAGAAGGGAGACTTTCTACATATTCATGTAAAAAATAATCTACATATGTAGACATGGGCTCTAGGAGACTCCTCTGAGCAGATATTATCAGTCTCCCTGGGACAGGAGTTACATCTTTATGAACCTTAGGAATGAAATATAATGCAGGGGTTACAAAGTGTTCATTTTTTAAAAAGCAGAATTCATTTTTGCTGAGGAGGCCCATCTGCTTCCCCTGGGCTAAATCCTTAAAGACTGTGTCCTTGACTTCTCTGAGATCTGAAAAGGAGGCTTTTCTGTAGCATGCAGCATCATTCAGGTGGCGTAGGGCCTCCTGCATATATAGATCCCTAGGCCACAGCACAATGTTGCCCCCTTTGTCCGCCTGGTTGATGATTAAATTCTTATTGTCTCTAAGCTTACGTATGAGATTGGAATACTGAACATCCAAATGCTTTCTTTGATAGTTCTTACGAGTGACGGTTCTGTTCAATTTTTTGAGTTCCTCGGTGACACAGTCACTGAACACGTCAATCGCATCCTTTGGCATAACTGGGATGAACGCAGAGGCCGGACGAAAGGGGCTTTTGATAGAGCTGCTGCAGTTGATGCCGACTTCCAACAGGTCGCTTTCTGTAGAGCTGGGTGTTGTATCATCATTTTTGGCCAATGAGTTCAACAGCCTGAGTGTATTAATGTCAGTTACTTGTAAATTAGATTGAGACGTATTGGTATGTCCAACCATAGTTGTGGCTTCCGCTGAATTCTTTAGTTTGTGGAACTTGAGAAGTTTGAGTTTCCTTATGAATTTAAAAACGTCCACTCTTGCCTGAGCATACTTAAAGCTGTTTGTAGGACAATATGATAGGCCAAGGGAAAGAAGTTGTACTTCCGCAGTTGACAAAACGGTGTCAGAGAGATTGATGACGGTGTTATCAATGATATTTATTGTTTGGCCCATTTCTTGGCCCTCGATCCTCTGCCTCTGTTGTTGCCTCCGGAGTTTGCGCCTTTGCCTCCTGCGCTGATTTCTCCCTCGCCTTGTTTGTTCAGGGGATTCCGAGGCCGCAGAGTCTGGCGGCGGTCTTGAAGTAAAAAATGCAATTCTTCAGCTGGTGTGAAGTTGGTTGTTATTGGCATTTGTGCATGAGGGCCAATTTCTCTGTTGTCATCAGATTCACTGCTACTGAGCGCGGAACTCATGTCAGAGCTAGGGGATCCAGGCCAGATTGAGCTGAGAGATGGACAGATGGTGTTTTAGTGGCCAAAGCTTGTCTTTTGATGGTGTCAAACTTTTTCGAAAAGGTAAATACCCTGCCCGTCTCATAATCTCTTTTATCTCTCGCAAATTTAAAAATCTTTTGCGCTTGTATGGTGTCTTCATGCTTTTTTAGACGAGCCTCAATTTCCTCACGACCCTTCTTAATCTGTTCTCTTTGCTCATGCGCTTCTAATAGCCCATTCACTTTGTCGATTTCTTTGAGGATTTCTGCTCTGTCTATCTCCCCATATTTTATTAAAATTAACACCATATTCATTGAGGCCTCCAAGTTGTTAGCAGCCCACTCCATCAACATTGATGGATTTGGATTCTCAAACATGGGCGCTATCATAATCCTTAATCCTCGTGGAATTCTATTAACGTCTCTGTATTTCTCAAGGGATTTTTTCTCCCACCATTTTGTTAATTCAGTTCTGAGTAATTTTTCTAGAGTTTTAAGCAATGTTTTAATGTCACTGTTGGCGTTTTGGTTCTTACTATTCCCGATTTGCACTTCATCAACATCAGGTAAGTTAAGAAAAAGGGCTTCTGCCGCAGCCTCACGGTCCCGCAGCGCGTCCGCTGAAGACATGGATGCTGCTAATTCTGCAAATTGATATATACACGATGGTGCTTGTCAAAAGTTCAGACGCACTCAAATGCACTACACAATCCCTCCACCCGCTACTGTCAAAATGGGGTGCCTGACCGGCTTACCGCTGGATAACCGGTTTGGCTCCTTGGTGTCCTCCGACTCCCCAGGCGCCGCCGAATATTCCTTTGGAACACCGGTTCACCTTCCCATGTAGTCACGACTGTGGGGGACAAACTCAGAAAATACCCCTTCCAGGTGAAGAACAATACGCTTCCGCGAAGACAGCTGCACGCCGGTTTGCCACAAACTGGAGGGAGGGTCCGAAATGCCGGAGACAGCCGAACGCCGACAAAATGATATGAAGAAATACACTCCTGGCTCACCACATCCAACGATACAGCGAAGAACAGGTACGGACCACAGTGTGTAGATTTGTGAAATTGCAGTGCTTTATTTGCAGAAAATAAAAAAGTCAATAGCATCCATTCGATAGAAAGCAAGTGCCCAGCATGATGCGTTTCGACCGCGTTTCTACGGTCTTGATCACATGACGCCCTGGACCAATTACAACCCTTAAATAGTGACCACATCCTCGGTTGATAATTCTCAACCACACCTCCTAGGCAATAGAAATGGATAAAAGACTTGACGGCAAAACACTCTTTGACTTACATATGATAAATACAATGATTTAAAAGTAACCACAAGTGTGAATTCATGAGTTTAAAAATTAGAGTAAAACTGTAAACCGCAAGATAACAGGCCCATAAATACAAATGTATTAAAAATCTGACCATAGTGGTAAAATGTGCCTCATCCTGGAAATGAAAAACAGTTATATCTAATAATATTACTCATATTATATTGCCACAAAGTTTGTCAAGTACTGTTGTATCTCTATTGCACTTTCCCTAAAAAAGTGCTGAAAGTAAAGTGCAAGTGCAAAATTGTGCAAACAACAAGAATGTGCGAAAATGTAAATTGAAAGTTGTGAGGCCAACGGTACGCCCAATTCATATATATGGCAAGTGCAAGTGCACTATAAACATACGACTGAGTGCAAAACGCAGAATATATATTTATATGTAAATGCAGAGTATACCAAAACAGAAACAGTACATGAGATGAACGAGATTTAAAAAGGTTAAAATCAGTCTGGAATGCACAAGGCCTGTAAATTGCCAACCTATAAGAAGTTATGCAGGTCCTCCCCTGTGTTTAATCCATTAGGTATCCTGGTATCTAATTGTAGGATAAACAGTGACTCAAGCTGGCAAAGTTGTTTCTCCCTGTTTCTGCCACAGTTTGATTTGGCCACTGACCCGATCACAAAATACCTCAGGTCATTCAGATTATTATTGTGGACAAGTTTCAAATGTCGGGCAACTGGGTAGTTCGGGTCCGAATTAACCACAGCTCTATATATATATTACATTTAAAAAATCAATATTACTCAGTGGAGATCGACACTGGATAGTTATAGTTAGTAGGATGTTTCCATAGGAAATTCATTTTTTGTATTGCTAATAACTTTGGCACCGTTTGACGAATCTCCATGAATCTTTGTAAAAAAAAGTGCTACTTTTTGACTAGTTCGCACGTGGAAAGTTCCAGGGTGATCGGTCGAGAAAGGCCAAAAAAAGGGGAGTGGTCTCAAAACACGTTTTCCCATTCATTTTTGTAGAGGAACTTTATACACAGCTACAGCCTAAACCACTGAAAAGATTTAGAACAAATTCAGCAGAAAGCTAGATCTTGGTCCAGAAAGAGTGATTTTTGTATTTTTGTGTAAATCTGTTCAGTAACCTTTGAGCAATTAATGCTCAAATACTTTGTATATCTAGGAACGCAGAGCCTCCATGGATCCCAACAAATCTCAAGCTGAGATCCCATTAGCTGTCACCACCTCAACCAGTAAGTGGAGGCACCCATTTTAGGACTAGGGACTTAGTCCTGAGTCCTAAAAAAAGTTTTAATAAAAGACATAAGGGGGCAGGGTAAGGGTACCCTGACCCCCTAGGCCTGGTGTGGTCGAAAAGGGATGCGCAATTCTGTGGCTAATTTAAAAAAAAAAAAAGCGCAGACTCCCGCTCCTGTTTATAAAAAAACCCTGGGGTGGGCCAGGGCCTCCCTGGGCCGGTTTCTGCCCTGAGACCTCATCCTCCAGGGCCTGCCATCTTTTGAGTGGGAGGTTAGCACTCTGCTCCCTTCTTGGGATGCTTTCAACCCTAGGGACTACATCCCCTGGGGCGCTAAGTATGTTTGAAGGAGAGGGTGCCCTTGTGGCCCCTCTCCATGAGCCTCTAAAGGCCCCGGGGCCACTAAACTTTTGAAAAGTGAGGGGGGCCAGGTGCACCCCCACTCTGAGCCATTAATGGCCTAGGCGACCCCATACCCTAAGGCCAGCTCACTAGAGTTGTCCTATGGAGCCCACCCCAGGGGCATAGCTATTTCCCTGCCCGCACCAGCACAGGCAGAGAAACCTGTGTTTGCTCCCGCTTGGCGGGAGCATTTTCAAAATTTCCACCACACAGGAGCAAATACAGAGTCTGCATCCTGGCCAATGGGAGCTTTGAAAATGCTCCTGCCGGCTGGAAGCAGACTTTTGATCTATTTCCCTGCCTGCACTGATGCAGGCAGGGAAACACATCAAAATATTGCTCCCACCCAGAGGGAGCAGCATAAGTAGCTGCTTGCTGTGGGTGGGAGCAATGCCAGCTGCTGATGCATGCGGGGAGCCAGCTTGGGCTGTGGGCACTTCCGGACTCCCCCACAGCACCCATTTGTAAGTAATGAGGGCCCGGGGGATGGGGTCCGTAGGGCCGATAACGGCTAAAGGAAAGTGGCTAGGTGGGGCGCCGCCCATTTTTTTTAGTAGTGGCACCCCTCCCCTTTAATTAAAATAAATGGCCCTGTGGGATGGGATCCCCAGGGCCTAATGAGGCTCGGGAAGGGGGGGGCACTCGACCCCCTCCTCTTTAAAATATATATGGCCCTGGGGGTTGGGGTCCATGGCCAAAGGCTGTGCACAGCATAGGGTTGGCTGCATGCGGGGGGTTGGCCCCAGGGCCTGGCCACAGGCCAGGCCCTGCAGCCAAACCTCCGCAGCACAGGGCCAAAGGCTGTGTGGGGTGGGGGTTTGGATTTACATATGGTAATTAAATATTACTTTACATAAAAAAATAGTAATTCACTTAAAAAAACAAAGTTTAAAGTAACGTTATAGTTAAGTGAAATGTTCAGTAACAACGTAACCTTTTAAACTCTAAAAACCACCTAAATTCAACAGTTATAGTTATCTCAAGTTACTATAACTCGTGCCCTAAGGTAACTATAATATCACTGCAACATTTGAGGTGAAAATATTGATGAGAAAACTGTATGGCGAAGCGAAAGTTATAGTTATGTTACGGTACGAGTTATAGTTTCTTGAGATAACTATAACTGGTGAATTTACATGTTTTTTACAGTTTTAATTTTTTTTCTCTTGGACCAATAGTGCTCTGATTGACTGACAACAACATGAGAAAACATTTTGCAGGCAGACATTACAGGACCTGAGGTTCGCCGTGTACAACAAAGGGGAAGGCGGCACATGGCGCCCCCTCACTGAGTCTTTACAAGGCCCCAGGGACCACAATCCCCAGGGCTGAATGTAATAAGTAAGGAGTGAGGGACACGGCCCACCTCCCTAGGCCAATCATGGCACCGTGGACCCTATTGCCCCAAGGCCTGGCACCATTTGAATGGGGAGGGGAGCATGGGGACCCTCCCACACCAAGCAATACTGAGACCCCAGGGACCCCATCCCTGTGGCTATTTTTGCTTGCTCCCGTTGGGCGGGAGCAATCTGAGTTTCCCTGCCCGCAAGTGCACGGGCAGACAAACCTGCCTGGTCCCACCAAGTGGGAGCTTTCAAAATGCTACCCTGAATGGGAGCAGACTTTTGTCTCCCTGCTCATGCTCTTGCAGGCAGGGATACTCAAATTGCTTGTGCCGGGAAAGAGCAAGCAAAAACAGCTGCTCCAATTGGGCAGGAGCAATGCCAGCTCCTCCAGGATCCAGTGGCCCTTAGCATAGTGAGCTGTGGGTGTCACTGGGACCTTAAGCGGGTCCCTCAGTGCCCACTTGGGACACCCATGTAAGGTCCCAGGGGATGGGGTCCCTGGTGCCACTATTGCTTCATGGGAGCATTCGTGCCCCTCCCCTTAAAAGCCCCAGGGGGTTGGGGGCATGGTGAGGTGTAGCGTGCCTCTCTCCCCTATAGAAGTATATTTTGGCCCCAGGGAATGGGGTTCTGTGGGCACTATTGGCTCAGGGAGTGGGGCAGCGGACCTGCTAGACCAACTGCATGCTGCGGATGCCAGATGACCATGTGCGACAGGGAGTTTGCTGCCTGAGGGGGGTTTGACGTAGGGGCCTTGCCCCAACCCCCATGCCACGCACATCCGAAGGCCATGTGCAGCAGGGATTGGCTTTACATATGGTAATGAAATAAAGAAAATGTTACTTTCCATTTTAAAAAATCCTAGAAATTCACTGAAAACAGCAAAGGTTGAAGCAACATTATAGTTAGATGAAAATGTCAGTGAAAACGTAGCATTTTAATCTAAAAAAACATTGAAATTCACCAGTTATAGTATAACGCATGCCCTAAGGTAACTATAACTTGCACCCTCATCCTCTTTTTAGGAATAGTGATGTATTCTAAGGTGATTTTATCCTGTGAGAAATGCTGATCCTCTGCTGAGATTTGATAAACCATGTTTGAGGAGAAAACTGTTTTCTCTCATGATTTTCTCATAGATGTTATAGAAGGTGCTCCAGAACCTAAAATGAGAGCATATTTCTGTAAATTCACACTATATTCCTCATCCAAGTGAGAATAAAGACGATATACTAAGTAAAACATGTACTTGCAACTGGAGTAGCAGCCTGTCAGTTGATCCCCAGTGTTCTACTACAGCTTCCCCAGTGTTCTAATGACCAACTTTAGCACTAACATTCAGTATTTATGGCAAAACTGTAGCATACCTGAAGCCAACAAAGCTGTAAATCCTAAAACATTTCCTTTAGAAATGAATAAAACAAGGAAGTTAGTTTTGGCACCTGAATTATGTTTCGTGCTCTAGCAAGCTAAAATGGGACACAATTTCTATGAATTCTCAAATATCTTCCTCATCTATTGCAGTAAAACAATTCTGACATGCAGACTGAAACATGAACTTTTAAGACCAGCAACAGCCTGCCAGTAAACTCTCTACAGTTCAACTAAAGCTTTACCACAGAGCTCTAATGAGCAACTACAACACTAACATTTTGTATTAAAGACAAAAGTGAGGCACTCCTGAATTCCATTTTGTTGGATTAGAATGTGTTGAATTTAAAGCCTTTTCTGGTGAGCAGGCTGAAGTTAATGAGCATTGAGATGTTAATGCAGGCATAAAAGGGATAAAAAGCTAAGGGGAGGTGTGGGATTTTAGTAATTTGAGGTATAATTTATTTCTAAAGGAGCTAAAAATAGTTAAATAGAGAGATGTTTGCATAAGTACAGCATCCCTTTCCCACATCTGCTTACTTGGTCTGCCCAACTTCTCAGTCGCTTAACAGCTCCCTAATTTTAAAGTTGCAACATTTTGATAGTTTGTATGTATATGTATATAACACAAAAGGTGATGTGAGGAGTGCTTGCAAATACTTTAACTTGCAATTAGTCTAACCACTGGCAATCACTCTAGGTTGAATTCCAACCTATTGTTTTTCACCCATTGTGCCACTCTAGACAAAGACCTGCCTTATGCAAATGAGTATTGGCTGTGCTCCTCAAAGGGAACATGAGCAATCCCAGACAGGTTTCGGCATTCTTAGTCCATGGTACTGAGGTAAGTGGCCATGGGTATGCCCAGATGTGGGTCCATTGCTCACTGTGACACTGGAACCAATCTACACCCAACTGAAGAGGCCCAATAAGGCCATCATCAGCCTTGGGTTGCTGGTGTTCCAGTTCAGAGAGGATCCTGGTTTGGTAGTTCAAGGTGGACTGTTCCTATTGAAGCAGGACTAAGACTGATTTGCATAAGGCTTGTTCTAATCTGAGGTGCATGGTGGGCAAAATAACAATGAGATGGAATGCTACCCCAAGCAATTGCCAGTAGTTAAAGTTATTGCAAACTCTCCTCCCATCACTTTTTGTGTACTTGATGTAATGCCATAATTAGCAAAGGTTATACCCAAATGTGGGTCTCTTGCTCACTGTGCGACTGGAACCAAGCTACTCCTGACTGAAGAGGCCCAATCATGCTGAAACTGTTCTTGGGGTGCTTGTGTTCTAGTTCAGAGAGGACTTGACTTGGGAGCTTGGGCTGGACTGTTCCTATTGGAGCAGTCCCTTGACTGTGTTGCGTGTTCTCTTTGGAGCCCGCTGTTGTTTTTCCTATGTTGCCTTACTGTGCACGTTGTAGGCCGCTTTTGCTTTTCACCTTACAAAATATCATGCTTGTTTTATCACAGGTTGCACATGTTTTTGTATTTTGTCCTTTTTCTGAGATTCAGTCAGAACATCTCATGCAAGGTCAAACAACACTGCTCCTTGTTATTCTCTGTGGTCAGACAATAGCACCTAGACAAAATAGAGAAATCCAGCTGCTGTTTTAGAACACATAATTTTTATCATATAACCCAGAACTTGTCGTTTTAACACACAGAGAGAAGACATTTTCGCAGACGAGAGGCTGTGCAAGCTGAGATGTAGGACAGCTATCTATGTATGCAAGGTATGGGGTTCACGACTAATCCCAGAGATCTATAATATATCACTTTGCTTCTATCGTGAGAGTGGGCTTAGGCAGATCTGCCAGCTAAAATGACAGGGCTTTTTATTGTGTATGGTCTCTTAATTATGCTAATCGCATTGTTGACCTGCATATCTTTTCAAATTGCAGTGCAGTTATTACATACTAGAACACAATAGTTTCAATAAATATTGTAAGCTTACCTTGTGCCTCTTTTTTTTTTATTGTGGACATGTCTGAGTGGAAGAATGAAAGGTGATGACCTGCTACCGTGATCTCTGAGAGGGTCTAGATTGTTGTGTTAGGGGGTGTCAAATCTCTTGTCTCTCTGGAAAGGCTAGGAAGGCAAGCGAAGCACTATTAGCTAGTCAGATTTGGGCCTGTAGGTACTAATGTGGTATGGTGACTCAGTTCCTACATACTGATGTTCTGTGGTCCCAGGCATTGTTCTGTTTCTGAGCAGAATCCCTGCAACATGGCACTACCAACGCCTGGTCTGGTACTTATTTACGGGTCTCCTGGGTAGTGTTTGTGATTGTCCACAATACCCTTACACCTATCACCAGAGAAGTCTGTGGTTTTAGGGATTAATCCTCCACAGTATTTAGGAAGCATCTAATTCTGTTGGTTTTTAAGCTTGAGAGTTTAAAAGGATAAAACCCATTTTTGTATTGCATTTTGTTTTCCATATTGTTTAGGTTATGGCCGTGCCACAACCTATTGTTATTCCTCTGAATTGCAGACCTGCTGGCCATGCACATGTGACTCAACATAGACTTCCTAATGCGTGTGGTGAAGTCTTTTATTCTTGGGTCGAATTTCCAGCTGGTGATGCTAATTCAACCACATTTCATACATATACCACCCCAGCTGCACCAAATCTGTACAGAGCATATGACTCATGGAAATACCTTTGTCTTATTGGGAACACCATAACTGGTTCCTTGGCGCCCTTCCACATGTACACATGTTCGTTTGAGTCCTCTCAGTAATAATTTGGCAACCTGGCATGCTTTAGCTGGATATACACCATATCCTGATATGGCTAATCAAAATCTCGTCCAAACATGAGCCTGATAACATGCTCTAGTTGCTTTATAGAGATGCTTAACTCAGTTTGTTTGGTACATCTTGTTGGCACAAACAGCAAGAATTGACCTGCCAGTTCCTTCCTTTTCTGCTCTTGTCCCTGAACAAGTCAAACAAGCTTATGCAGCAGAATGGACACCTGCACTAGCCCCTGTGCTATTTCGCAATCATGTTGGGTGGGATAAGGAATCTCCTTATCATGCCATGCCCTTAAGGTCCAGCCTGCAAGTACAAACACAACACCCTATAATATGGGACGCAAAAGCACCTGTTAGAGAAATACTCTCCCAATTGGAGTACCAGGGGGTAATTGAACCCTGTGTCTCACGGATGAATAATCCTCTTTTTCCTATTTCAAAATCGGATCATTCTTATTGCATAGTCTTAGACAATACACATTTGAACAGTCAGACACATACTTTTGCAGTACAAAACACACACAGTACAGCACTAATTAATAATATAGTCCGTAAAAAATAACAAACCACTTTGGGTATATCCAGTGGTTCCTTCAGCCATAATCTAGCACTTGAAAGCAGAGATTGGACTGCCTTCTCGTCACTAGGCTTTCAAATGAGATACAGAAGGTTCCCCATGGGCTACAAGAATAGCCCAGGAATATCTGCGGCACGCATTTTGTCAATTTTACATGATATTCACCCAGACTCATTGTCCTATGTAGATGATATCTAACTTACAGACAATTAAATCCACACTTGGCCAAAGTAGATCGCATAATATTGGAATTTACTGAACTTGGCTATAAGTTCAACTTCAAAAAGTCTAATATAGCTTTTCTGAGTGTCCTTTTCTTAGGATATGAACTTACACACAATGGAAAGAGTCTTGCACCTAATTCTTTTGAGAAGTGTGCACAATTGCAACCTCCAAATACATTAAAGAAATTACAGTCCCTGCTAGGATTTCTTCATTTTGGCAGACCATACATACCAGATTATGCACAACGTATTAAACCACTTTATGTGTTAATCCACCTTGATTTTACCACTTCATGGTGGACATCAGAACACACAGATAGACTCGGATCTTTGCAATCTGACTTACTTGCCACAACACACTCACATACACATGGGAATACCACAAACCTAGTCATCTGGATTTTACCGGGTACAATTGGATTTACATATATCACTTTTAATAAATTGCATTTATATTCCACTGCTGAAATGCGTTTTGCTTCCACTGAAAAAATACTGACTGCAGGGCAGATGGCTATCCCTAAAGAACGGCTGCTTGCACAAGGGAAGAGCATCATTGTTGTTACTCCCATGCCAGCCTAAGTGGCTGTTACAAAAGCTATAGTTCCAAATGGTAAAGCCTTCCATCCCAGATGGATACAATGGGCAACATCCTTAGGAGCTGTTGATGTAGACTTTGTCTTTGACCCGTCTTTGCAGACACAAGAATTTCTACAATATGAGCATGCCTATCCCATGCTGAGCTCAGTCTTACCTCTTGAACTGTATAAATATGTTATTTACACTGATGGTTAAGCCCAAACTGATATAGGTTCTAAACAGCAATATTCAGCAGCATGCGCTACTGTTGTTGGTGTTATGTTGGATGGTAAATTCCAACCGCAAAAGACTCGCACCCAGTCCTTAGATGACTATACTGCTCAGTTAGCTGAACTGAAGGCTTTGCTTCTTGCACTTGAACATACAGATCCTGAATTCGCCACACTTATTGTGTGCGATTCATATTACTGTGTACAGTCCTTCAATGATAATTTACATTATTGGCAGCAGAATGGATTCAAAGAATCTAAAGGCAACACGATCAAATATAAATGCTCTGGATGAAAATGGCAGACCTTAAAGACAGGTTGCCACAGACTCATGTTATACATACATTGAGTCATCAGCATGTGGGAGCTCATGCTGTAGGAAATTCTTTGGCTGATGAACCTTCAAAATCTGAAGTTGCAACTGGTACTGTTGCTGCAATTACTCATTCTAAAACAAGAATAGATAGTGATATCTTGGCTGCTGTTAAAGATACTGAAGACGGCGCCACTTATCCTAAGGGTTTTCCATCTAAATATTCTTATTACTTGAGTGAACAGAATATCCCATTTGTCATTATTCCAGGGGTTGGCGATCGTTTGATTCCCAACCAAGACCACAGACTACCTTTAGTAATAGCGGCACATGAAGGTGGAGCTTCGGCACATGAGGGTGTGGCAGCCACAATTTCGTTGCTACAGCATTGTTATTGGTGGCATGGCTTATATCAGCAGGTCAACAAATATGTCCTGTGTTGTGACATTTGCCAACAATTTAAAGCTTCCACTATGGCTCCTACATTGCTGACACACCTGTTGATTTCCAACAAGCTTTTCGGCTGCATTTATCTGAACCACTATGGTCTGTTCATTTTAGATACTGCATTTAGATTTATTTTATTGCAGTTGATTCTTGTTCCAGGTTCCTCTGGGTTTGGCCATAGCATTCAGCTGACGCTCACACTGTTATTAAAGACATGTAAGTATTTATCGGGGCACATGCATGCAGTACACTCCACTCGGACTGGGCCCGGCTTTCACGTCTGAAGAATACGGCATACTATGGCATCCCTGGGTGTACAGGTGAATTATTATTCTCCATACCGGCCAGAAGGCAATTCTGTTGTGGCGAGGATAAACCATGACTTAAAGCAGTCCTTAACAGCTAGAGTATTAGGCACTGTGCGTAGCTGGATCCATCACCTATACAGGGTTCAGAAGGCTCTTAATAACCGCCCTAAAAGATCTCTGGGTGGATGGACCCCATCACGAAGTACTTTTTCAGCATCAAGATTTATCTTCCAGACCTTGACAGTCCAGACATTGTGGCGGCAGCCTCGCCCTTTGACGAAGATAATCGGTGTGCTGTCTTACAGGATCTACAAAAGTTCAGGGACGCCCAATACAACAAACATTTCAAGACGTCTTCTTCTGCGGGAATCAACGAGAATTCAGAACCCTACGACTGGATTCCAAATTTTGGGGATCTCATTCATGAAAAGGTAGTGATTAAAAAGGAATTCGGACCCTCATACTGAGCACCAGTGCCAGTCCTTGGCATCCAAGGCAGAAGGACTATTATCCTGCCACCACTTCCTGGTTCTAAAACAATCGTTTTGTCTCTATTAAACATTTCAAATGACACTATGTGGCTGATTCTAAATAGTAGGCCAAGGGGAGTCCTTGGTAGTTCTTCCACTCCTCCCATTACCCCACAGGACATTCCTCTGCAGCTTGTGAGCACCACTGAAGCTATTTCTCCCCAGCTGGGTTGTGGGGGTGGATAATGCACTACAATTACTTCCTGCATCCACAACCAGCACCATGACTGAAGTGAGTATGGCAGTTACTACTGCATCCTCTGCAGCTGACGTCATTTATACTGATCTACCTGTGGTGGATCCACCTCTTCCGGTTACAGAGTCTGAGCCGCCAGTTTTTCAACTAAGTGCTTCTTGGTATTATATGGATCAGAATGATTTTTCCTCAGACAGATCTTCTGTTTTAGACACTCCCTCTACATGGATTTGTGTTTTCTTTTCATGGTTCAAACATACTTATCTGGTCCCACTTTGGATATATGTTTGGGTAACACTTTCCTTGGTTTTTCTTTTTCTCTGGATTGAATTTGTGATATTTTTATTCCTGCTCATTAATGGCCACTATCTTCCAGAGCGTTCTTCTATGGTACTGGTTGATGGGGTGTTGGCCCCTCATTCTTCTTCCCATAAACTAAAAAGAGACTTGTCCCTCATGACCATTTCAGCCACTCCAGTAACTGATGGAATTCTTTGGGATAAAGTTCCTTCCAACATACTCAGTCCTACGAAGATCTTGCAGATACCATATGTGTTTAAAGTTTCTAATGGGGATCTAATAGTACCAGGGTTACACTCAGATGATTAGGATGTTGAAACTGTAAACTCCATGCTCTCAGAGTTGGAATATTATACTGTTTTTGAATCAGAAGACCTATGCCATAATTCTGCTAATTATGCTGAAATGTTCTGTAATCACCATTACGGCCATCATTATCTACATCGGGCCCGTGTTCAACGTTCCCTTTTTAATTACACACAATGGGAACATTGTCTGACTCCCAAGAAGGGAGTTCCAAAACATACAAAGATAAATTTACTTGTTTTTCAGGATATGATACCTCAGATCCAACATCATATTATTTCAAATGAGTTCCTATGCCACCATAGAAATATATGCTTACATAGACTAAGTTAATATATACAGCTTAGTTTGTTACACAATTAGCCATTAAAGGCTATGTTTATTGAAAGAACACAATTGAGATAAAATCAATTTAGGGAACCAAACCAAACCATTGTTTCGTGCATGTTTAATCCCAACACAAATGATCTTCCTGAATGACACCATCCAGTAGACAACATGTCTGGGACTGGCTAAAATCAAAAAAATGAAAGCCCCAGATATTCCTTCCATTGCTAACTTTGACAATTGGCAAAGTTTAACAAATTATGCTAAAGAACAACTGAATAGTATGGTGCAGAATGATACATTTAATTCCACACATTCAGGTCCTCACGGGTGGTTATTGTGGCCAGTAGAAACAGATAGTTGTCATGCTCGTTTTCTTAATTCCACTTAGGGGTTTGAGACAAGCCGACCTGACCCTCGATATTCCTACTCACAACATTCATGTATTTTTGCAACCTATTTGCCTTGACTCCTCAGATGGACATGGTAGATGTCCATGACCTCACAGAGTTCTACAATACTTCCATTTTGGATATCCTTGACTCTATCACCCCCCTTCAACAAAAAAACGTATCCTTTAAAGTCTCTAAACCTTGGTTCAATGACAACTTAAACTCTTAAAGACGCAATCTAAGATTATCAATAAGAGCCTTTAGATCCATGCCATGCATTGAACGCCTAAAATGCTTAAGATCAATAAGGAACACATACAACAGAAAAATCAAAAATGTGAAGGCCAACTTCTTTAGAAGCCAGCTAAACCAAGCCAGAAATGGACCCAAAAACCTTTTTGAAATCATCAAGCAACAATCGCTCAACGTACCAAACCCGCTTGGCATTGGATCCATCACTCTCCCAAACTGTGAGGAGTTGGTTTTCATCTTCTTGGGAAAACGAAACCCATTGAAAGCGGCGTACAATCAGCGAGGGAACTACTTCCAGCTGCCTCGCACTTCTTTCCCCTCACCTCCCAGGCCGCAGATCGGCTTGGTCTCCCCTAAAAACAAGGCCTCCTGGCACACTTTCACACCCCTCAAAGAAAGTGGCATTTACAACATTCTTCTAGCTTTAAACCCATCTAATCACTTTATCGACCCGTTACCTCTGATGATCTTCAAGGAGATCAAACTTGCTATTCTCCCCTTATCGTCTAAGAATATTAATGCCTCACTACGGCAAGGCACTATGCCTGACTGCCCAAAGGTAGGGCAGGTAACCCCTATTCTAAAATAACTTAGTGCAGATTGTTCAGATCTTAACAGCTTCCACCCTATCTCCAACATCACCACTCTGGCGAAGCTTCTGGAAAAATGTGTTCAGATTCAACTCTGCAACCACATAGAAAATCTTCAACTCCTTGACCAACACCAATCCGGCTTTTGTCATGGTCACAGCACTGAATCAGCACTCACACACATTGTGGATGACATATTAAAAATGCTGGACCTAAATGAATCATGTCTTCTGATACTACCTGACTTATCATATGCTTTCAACACTGTTAAACATGACAGTCTACTGATCGTACTTGAACGGATGATTGGCTTATCAGGACCTGTGCTGCAATGGTTTACTTCATTCCTCCACAACAGAACCCAAAGAGTCAAGGCGAACCAATCCCTTTCTCATCCCTCAGCGGTCACCCTTAGGGATCTGCCCTTTCACCCAATCTCTTCAAATTATTCTTGGAACCTCTAGAAGACGCCTTGAAATCTGCCAACATTCATTATCACATGTATGCAGATGACACTCAACTTTATTTGAAAATCTCCTTCCCAGAAGACATAATTTCCCTCAACTCTACTTTACAAAACACTCAACACTGGCTCACTGGCAACCACCTCAAGCTCAACACTGCCAAAACGGAATACTTCCTAATTACTCCTCCGAACCACACTCCCAAGATCGACCTTTGGTTGAGGCATCTAACAGCCCTCAACTGTTCTCCTCACATTATAGACTCTGCTAGATCCTTGGGAATTACACTAGACAAATACCTGAATATGCAGGATCACATCTGTAATGCCACCAAAGCAGCGAATTATCAGATGAGCATTTTAAGAAATCTTAAACCCTTCCTCCCACAGGATGACCTTAAGCTTGCAGTCCAAGCTCTTGTGCTACCCAAGCTGGACTACGGACGTTCCACACTATGTGACCTACCTAGATACAAGCTGGCCCCTCTAAGGGTCTCCATTAACCCAGCTGCCAGACTTGTCTCTGGAACAAAAAGAAATAATAACATCTCCCCGGCTCTAAAATCACTGAACTGGCACCCTTATGAGGCAAGAATACAACTAAAGATTGCGTGCAAGACTCATAAAGCCCTACATTTCAAGACCCCCAGAAATTTGGCACAAAAGCTAGAATTATTGGGGGGATGTAGATTCTCACGAAGTGCGAGCTCCCTGCTACTGAAACCACAGATTTTCCACACAAAAAAGCATGCTACAAAGCCTTCTCGGATGTCGCCCCGAAGATTTGGAACTCTCTGCCGCCAGATGTCTGCCTAATTTCGTCTACCTCCTCCTTCAAAAAATAAGTGAAAATACTTCTGATGAACAAGTTTTTGCCCAAAGATAATTGCCTTATCTTTTATTGATAACACCTTTTGTTTTATTGATTGAATACCTGCCTATTATTCATTTATTGATTTTGACTACTACATTGCTGACTCCCTTTAGAGGTCTTCGCTCATACATGTGAATAGTTTTTTTCACACCTATATCCTGCCTTTCTTTCACGTAAAGCGCTCTGATACCCTCTAGGGTCATGTTCGCGCTATATAAAACTTTATAAATAAGTAAAATAAAATATTTGGTGGGGAAATTGTTTCAGTAATGGTTGGAACATTCCACACTGTCTGCAGTGAAATCACATCTTTCTCTCCCGTCCGTCGTTGCAGATTGTTTTTAGGCCCTAAGTCCCCACATTCTAAAAGATTTATTTATGCTGCATATAATGAGATTTGGAAATTATTACAAATAGAAGCTACCGCACGTTTGACACAAATTGATCAAGATAATTTGGATAAAGGGCTGGCTGTTTTGATAACAGTACTAGTACGCTCTCTTCCCGCACCTCGTGTCCTCTGTTATTGATTTTATACAAAGTGACATGTCAACATTGTATCAAGGGCAAAGCCAGCTTAGATCTATTATGGAGTTTAGATTGGATACTTCAAACCCTTAAAAATGGGCAAATACCCTGGCGTTATTTAAATTCCAGTATCTTATTTTTGCCCTTTAATTTAACACACAAACAGCAACTCAATATTTTATTACCCATCTAACACAGACCATTAATCTTGGCTCCTTCCGCTCGCGAACTATGGAACTTACCAAAGGAGTGCCTCAGGGATCGTGCTTCAGCCCCACTTTATTTAATATTTATGTGGCTCCGCTGACAAAGCTACTCCGAAAGCTTGGCTTTACTCCGATTTCATATGCTGATGACACCCAGCTTCTACTGTCATTTGATAAAAACTCTAAGAATACACAGGCCTCTTTTTCAGAAGGTATGACAGCAATTGCTGCTTGGATGATGAACAATTTTCTACAGTTAAATGCTGGGAAAACTGAGATCATGCTTTTCAGGGAAGCCCCTCTGCTCTGGTCTCCAGAGTGGTGGCCACCCAAATTAGGCGCTGCCCCTGTCCCCAAGTCGGTAGTCAAGAACCTGGGCATACGTCTAGACTAAAAACTGACGATGAAAGATCAGGTAACAACTACCTAGGTTCCTGCTTCCGTATGTTAAGCCTCTTGCGCAAGGTATTTCCTTTCCTTCCCTCACCGTGCGCAAAACACTTATTCAGGCGCTAGTGATAAGCCGGCTTGATTACTGCAATGCCATTTTGATTGCAGCATGTGAGTCTTTACTAAACAGGCTTCAGGTAGTTCAAAATACAGCGGCTTGTCTTGTCAAGAACTTACCAGCCAGAACAGCTTCTCTCCCTCTCCTACAACATCTGCATTGGCTACTGACACGCAAGCGGATTAGATTCAAGATATCCTGTATTGTGTACAACGCGTTTTGGCCTTTTAAGTTAGAATGTAACTGTTGCTAGCTTTTAAACTGTTTTCTTATGGTGATTTGAGCCCATACCATGCAATATGGGGTGATGGGTATGCACAATGTACATTATAGCTGTGTTTGGATGCAATGTCGTGCTTTTTTAAATTGATTTCTGGTTTGCCACGTCTAGCGGCATTTTTCTGTGCTGCCTCCATAAATATATGGCTTGTTTGTGAGGTCACTTAGCGATTTGCTATCTCCGGTTAGTAACTTTGTCTTAGCTCATTGTTGGTTTTAAAACGTTTGCATGATTTCATGTTTTTAACTGTGTTTTTATGGATTTGAGGGATAAGCTGATTTGGATATACAAAGAACCTATTTCTTTAGATCAATAGGGGTCTGATAACCCTTGAGATATATATTGTATTGTAGGCGATAGTTTTTCTGAAAATGGTGTCAGTATGCAAAATATGACCCTTTGTCCCTATAATATGGTGTGAACTAGTTGAATGTTCCCCATTTAAACAGGGGTATTGAACATCATTATGGTTGACTCCGTTCACTGTGGCTCTGGATGACATTCTTTGAGGTTACATAAGTTTGGATATAGCTTAACATCTGATGCCGATCTCGATATTTTTCATTCTTTCGATAGATGTACTTATCAACTATTTAGGTACTTATATAATTTAACATCTGGTGCCACCTCTGATATGTGCTATTATCTCTTTGTCAGATTGATACAACATGACTTTTTATTTATAAAGTCTATTTGATGACTAAACGTTCTGGACCTTTTCTCTATACTGATTTCGCCAAATAAGAAAAAGAAATTTTAAAGCCCAATATTTTGAAGCGTGAGGTGAGTTTACATCTCTTTAATAAGTCTAACAAAGTGATTTATTTTGGTCCCCTCACGGGACTTGCAACTGGTCCACCTTTGTGATTCTTTCTTTCCTCTTATTTGTCCCAGAACCTACTAACCTTACTGTAATCGTGGCTTAATTTATGCCTCTTGAGGTCCAATCCTGCTACTGTCAAATTGATTATATAGGAGGTGAGATTTAGTTTATTATCTAGCCGGTTATTTTTAAGTGTATTAATTATGGTCTCTACCCCAATTAATGACTCTTTAGCCATTTGACTGTACTGTTTTCAACTAATTTTGAAAATATAAATAATAAGATATGGCTTGAAGACAATGTGGCACATGAACACTCAAATGAGTTGCTGATTTGAATGGAGGGATCCCTCAATAAGAATGAGCATATATATGATCCCTCCAGCTTTATATGGCAGAAGTGCCCTTCTTTTTGTATAGACTTATTTTGTCTTGCACTTTCTTATGTATGGTGCTGCTGCATGTTATGGTACCTTTAAGAAATAACTATCCATCCCCAGTATATATAAAAATTAAAATATGTGTATTTGAAAAATGAAGTCTTTCCCCTGTAGGTTGTATATATGTTTTTTCTGACTGTTTGACATACATACTTTTTGATGTTTTGTATATGTTTGTACATGTCTGAATAATAGATGCACTATATACGTGAGGTTTTGTCATGTAAATTTGTGGGCCGTCTGATATTATTTATGTCTTGTTTAGTTATGTTTTGTTATTGTTCTATTGATGTTATGTTTTGTTCATAATGTTACAGCCCTGACGAAGTTCCCTCTGGCTAAAATCGGGAACGAAACGCGTTGGCTGTGTGCCAGGTTTAACAAATTTGATTGAATAAAAAGAAGCAATTCTGGAACAGACTTCGACGTGCGTGTATTGACTTCATCACGTGTGCACCTTCCATTTTCTTCTTAGAACATTGTGTACAACGCGTTAAATGGCAAAGGACCTGGTTATTAAGCTGAAAAACTCATCCAATATTATCCAACTAGACCCTTCGATCAGGAGAGAAATCTTTGCTCCTCATTCCCCGTTTCAAGAAATCTTGCATGGGTGGGAAAGCTTTTTTCTACTTAGCTCCCTACTACAGGAATAAGCTCCCGATTCATCTCCAGAAATGCCCTGAATATCTTTCATTTAGAAAACCTCTTAAGACTGAGCTCTTCTAAATTGTCCACATCTAGTCTGCTCTGACTGTTGCACGTCCTACAGTGTGGAGATACCACTTAGAGGGTGATTCGGGCGCTTTACAAGTAAAATAAATAAATGGGTTGCATTTAGAGAAGTTAGAACAGCTCCCATTCACAATAGCTGAAACCCCTTCAGATGTCTGGTTATTACATGGCGTAATATCTTTACCCATTTCCACATTATCAGTTCACAGCCTGTATGAAACATTTCCCCGTCCGTAGATATGAACCTCTAGGAGGCAGCTTAATTCATGAATATGATCACTCCATTTTCCTATCATTGTGAATGTGCCGGCAAAGAGATCTTCCTTACTGGATTAGAATTTGACTCTTCTGTCGGGCACTCCCTCGTTTGCAAACTCATGACTGTCCACGGCACATGTAATGCTTTGGTAGCAAATTTGGCCTGGTTTTAAAATGGAATACCAGCTACTGCAATACTTCTACTTACTATTGTACTTTCAAATGGAAGTTATTTAATGCTAAGCAATCAAGGCTGTTGTGAAGTGCGAGCTGAGATCCCATACATTTTGTTGCTTTCCTAAACCGTCACATTTTGTAATAATGTCTTGTTCCCCCCATGCAAGGAGTTGTGGATAGCCCGTTATGGCCTTCAATTCCAACTTTGAAGGCAGATTTTAACAAGCTAAGCAGGCTCAAAGCACTATTGTTTCAAAAAGAAGTTGCACTAACATCTGCTCGAGAATCTTTTGAATTACAAGTTGCAAGGACCTCCAGTGAGATAAAGTCCTTGTTAAACACAAACCTCCCACTACATTCTGGTGAATTAGTTCATCGTATTTTGAACACATCTAATATTGCCGACCTCGAGCATTTCTTTAAGATCATAGGCTCTGGCCTGGTCAGTTCATTTCAAACTATTTTCTAAGTAATACCAGATTTTATTCATTCTCTTTTTTCTAGTGTGTTTGGAGGATTCCCACTGCTGTTATTCCCAATTTGTGGCATTTTGCTCCTATTTTTGCTCCTTCACAATTGATAATCCGTTTGCAAGCACACTGGAATTACCACCGCTCCAGTCGTGTCTTGAGCATATGCTTCGATACGTTGGGATCCTGTTACTTCAGGAATTGGACCTAGATTGGTCATTAACATTCAGACCGGCCGGGTTTACCTATGTGTAACCCATGTTTCACTGTCTCTGGTGCTCCTTCGAATGGGCACTAGATATTTGCCTGGCTTTGCAGACACCTGCTCCCATGGACATTGAACTGCTGATAACTCCATTAGTGTCCCAATTTCAGAGTTGTCCCTTGGGCCTGTGGCCTCTCCACAATGCAAGGTATGAGCCATTCCTTTCAGAGGAGATGTGTGCAACAGCACATGTATTACTAAATACTGGCTCTAATAACACAGATGCAGGTGTTCTTTGGAACTTATGAACTGGGCTGTCGATCAATCGTCTTCTGCGGAGATGGAATCCTTTTTGGATTTCCTGGCGTTTGAATTTGCAAGTGACATCATGAATACCTCTGATGCACCTTAATTTGGTTATATTTTAAAAATTGACATGTTAGTTTCTATTATCATTATATTTTTTTTATAACATGCTGAGTAAAAATGCTTTGAATTTATTTATTTTGTGACCACACTCATATTATTTAGTTAGTTATTGCGCTATTTCCTTGACCAAAGGGAGGGTGTTGTGTGTTCCATATGGAGCCCATTGTAATTTTTCCTATGTTAGCTTAACTGTGCACGTTCTAGGCTGCTTTTGCTTTGCACGCGTTACAAAATATCACACTTGTTTTGTCATAGGTTACACATGTTTTCGTATTTTGTTCTTTTTCTGATATTCAGCTGGAACATCTCATGCAAGGTCAAACAACACTGCTCCTTGTTATTCTCTATAACCGATCACTAGCACCTAGACATAATAAAGAAATCCAGCTGCTGTTTTTGAACACATAATTTTTATCATATAACCCGGGAATTGTCGTTTTGAAAACACACAGAGAAAAGACATGCTCTCAGAGCAAAGGTCCTGAAATGAGAAGACTGCACCAGCAGAGATGTAGAACAGCTATCTATAAATGCAAGGCATGGGTTTCATCACTAATCCCAAAGATCTATACTTTGCTTCTATAGAGAGAGTGGGCTTAGGCAAATCTATCAGCTAAAATGACAGGGCTTTTTACTGTGTACAGACTTTTAATTATGCTAATCACATTGTTGACCTGCATATGTTTTCTAATTGCAGCACTGCTATTACATACTAGAGCACAATAGTTTGAATAAATATTGTAAGCTTCCTTTGTGTCTTTTTAGACTCGAGCCTAGGCAGCGAGCATGCGCTATTTTGCAAGACCTGCTGTAATCAGGTTTTAATTAGTGTTGGGAGTGTAATCCCGCCTGCTCTTTATAATTGGTTCTCACCTGCTGTCCGTCTTCTTTGATGGCTTCTCATTGGCTGGTGCTCCCGATACATCACTTCCTTTTTTCAATTAGGAGCATCGGCTGAGTACAGTTTCCTTACACTGTACATGTTGATTTGTTCATTTGGGGACTAATTCAACAAAATAAACGTGTTCGTGTTGAAGGTTGCACTTCCAATTATAACGGAAGTGAATCACAAACACACTTCAGACCGCTTGTTTTCCTTTCGGAATATCTTTATCTCTAATAATGGCAGCTGCGCAATGCGCGGACCGCTCAATGTCACTTTTAAAACAATGTGTTTTTTTCGGGCATTGCCAAGCTTTAAATACACTTCAGACTGCTTGTTTCCTTTCAGAATGGCTTTATCTTTAACAATAACGGACGCGCAATGCGCGGCTTGCTCAATGTAACTTTTTAAACAATGTGGATTTCTTTTGCAGCGCCAAGCTTAAACTATGTTGCGCTGCTCACTCAACATAACTTTTAAAACAAACAATATGTTTTTTTGAGGGATTTTGTTTGCAGCACCAACTATGGCAGCCGCACCTTTCTTTTTTTTTTCAAGTGCTAGGAGTGTCAGGGAGTGGCATGGAGCACAGCAGCGCACAGCGAGTGGATTGTACGGCATCCACACCGACTGCAGCGTCTGCAGTAACTGAGCCTTGCAGGGGGGCTTGCCTAAGGGGCTCCTAAGGTTTCAGTGCAAATGGCTGCCAATTAACAATGGCGGCAGTACCCACCGGTGAATCCTGCTGACGTGCAAGGCCCTGCATCGGCCTGGGATTGGACTGCCCACCACCTGGCCTCACTCCGCTGCTATCACTGTGAGGCGGCATTGACCTGAGAGCCGCACGACGATTGGATAAGGTAGCGCGCCTTCGTGGTGTCCACAGGTGGTTCGGCGTGCCTTGTGAGAGCCGCTGGAGGGGGTGGTCTGTTACTGTTGGGGGCACTTGGAGAAGAGCTGTAGCCACTGACCGCATATGTACAGAGGAAGGCCCCTTTGATGCTGGACGAGGTGCCTCCAGCTCAAGGTACCAAGTGAGCAGTGTGGGGTGCTCCTGATGTCGGCTAAACCCGCACTCAGTGGCAGTAGGAGCAGAACCTGCATCTGCTCGTGCTGCGCTGGTGGACTCAACCTGTGTGAACTGCAGGCACTGGATTTGCTCCCCTGGTCCCCCTATTTATACTGATTGATCCTGCTGCCCCCTTGCAATGCGCTGGGGATGTCTGTGCTGAAAGCCACATCCTACGAAGGTGGCAGCTGCATATTTCAGAGTTGGAGCTACAAAAGGACCATCAGTGGGTCCTCGTCGGCCTCCAGAGCTGTGATTGACAGCAGCTGTTCGTCCCCGGAAATTGTGCAATGTATTACTTTTCAAGCAACTGGTGGACACTTTGTTACAGCGGTGAAGGCAAACCTGGAATCCAAACTATTACTACCTGCCATGCCCAGAAGGAGGACGATGGCCGGTAAGTGAGCCTTGAGCTACAGGCAAACTCCTAATATGAGTGGTGCTTGTGCTAATTAGAAGGGATTCAATCAGTGCTTGACAACTGTTCCAGAATCAGCGCACCTTCATACCCGCACCACAGTGCAGGCAAATCTGTTCCTCCAGATATGCATCTTCACTATAGAGGCTGAGTGCCACATTTAAAGCGTGATGTCTCCTACCAGGTTTAGTTTTCGGCCACTGGCACTTGCCACACTGGGATTTTTCAGCCCCCGCATATAATGATAACACATTAAAACAAAACTACAAGCACCAGAACTCCCCTGTGGGTGAAAAAGCCAGGACTCTTTGAGCGTGTCACACAGCGACATAAGCAGGACCAACTTTAATGCTGGTGTTGTGGGTGCAATAATAATTTTTGGCGCATCTACTCCCCCTCCGACCCCAAACTAGTGGCCTCCTTCACGGATTCGTTCAATACCACCCTACAACATAGACTTTCATCTCTCCATAGCACCTCTCTCACATGCACTTCATTTGTTTTAAATCGCTGGTTGGGGCTGGCTTTACTAATGTATAGGTACCCAAATTAACCCTTTTTAGCAACATTGATAAAGAAATACTGGTGAAAAAACATAATGTCCTAGCCTAGCCTGTATTATGCAGTATACATGCAGCTCTTTAATGCCAGTTTATAAGTAACTGTTGTAAATTATGATTGTAATTTATGAACTGTAACAAGGATCTCTGTGACAAAAGCAGCAAGCCACTGAGCTATCCACATAAAATACTGTTCTGAGATCTGCATGGTACACGTTCTTTGCAGCAGACATATTAGCCCTCTGCGCTACTTTATAATGAGTCAAACTGCCACTAGACAAAAACTCCATCTTCCTCCAACAGGAACATTAATTACTATTGTTATCTTGACATTTTATTTGCTGCCTGAAAACTGCTGGATGCACAAAGCACACTGCAGCAGGTGCTTTTAAAACCATGACTTATTTCTAAACATAGGGCGCCCGAGGTCAGCAACAGGTGCAGCTGCACCACCCTAAAGCTGGCCCTGAACTTGGCCCTTTTGGTAAATCTGCACTCATCTAGTTCAGGCACATCACTCCTTTGGTGCTAGTACAGGGGTGTGGCTATCAATGGGGCAGCAGTGGCACTGGGACCCGGCTGTAAAGGGTTCTCTGCACTCGAATGTTATAGTTTTATACTGCTCAACATGGGAATAGGAGGTCATTTTCCATGGTTACATTAGGGTCAACTGTACCCATACTAAACTACAGGACGTACATTATGTAAGCAAAGGCAAAATATTGTATCTGATGAATTTATGAAACGTGAACTCACAATAAGTGAGTAGATAGATGGCGAACCTGGGTTATTGTGTAGTTCATCGTAGCATCTGGTAATGGTGCATAAGAGCAAGGCAATTTAATTACAACAATTTCCTGCAGAACTTCTCAACAAATGAAGTGCAGTGCACATATGTGAAAAAAGTACTGCTCCTTTTTTCTAAAGAAAAAAACATACATTGCATATGTCCTAAAGTGCACAGCACACCTCTAGTGCGTGGGACCCTTCTGAAATATGTATAAACATAGGAATTTAAAATGGATGGATGTGCTTCCAGTACAAATCCTGTGCTAGACATCATGCATCCATTCTACGCTCTGCGAGGCTGTGCATTGCTCTAGGCACCCTTATTAAAGTGCCAGTACAGGAGATGACAGAAGCAGTAGGCAGATGTGGTTGCTGCAACGCATTACATGAATATTTAGTAACTGTCATTATTTGAGTGCTTTCACTGCTTTCAAAAGTTATATATTTAGCATTATGCGATCAGACTTTGCCTAGTGCAAACCTTTCTTATAGGTTTCCATTAAAAGGACACATTCTAGAACAGATAATGGCCTTACATTACCTCTCAAAAACAAGAACTCTTTGTTGCCACATTGCGTCAAATGGTTCTACAAATGAAGATTTGTGCTGGTTCCCATTTACATTTGCTAATTATCCAGTTGCACACACTTCCATTTCTTTCAGGTAGCAGCCACACACTGCAGAGAGGCTTGTTTTCTTCTTCAGCTGCCTGTTCCTTCTTTCCATTTACAGAGTAGAGGAGAGCCTTGTTTTCCTTTCAGACTGAGGCAGCCCAACGTGGGCATTAACAGTGGAGGAACAGTTGTTTTTTGACACTAAGGGGCCGATTCCGATCTCGGCCGGTAGGGCTCCGAATCGGATTCGGCTTAACCGGATCCGATTCGGAGCCCTATTGCCCGACCGAATCGTACGCGCGTCCGGGCGAGCGAGTACGATGCGAAATCGCCGACCGACTCGTCCGGGCGTCCCGACCGCTCCGACCGACTCGTTCCCGGGTCTAACCGCACCGACCGACTCGCTCGGACTCGACTCGCACCGCGCAATGGAGACGTTCCCCGGCCGGGTAAGTACGATGCGCGCCGCGAGCAGTCCGACCGAGCCGCGAACTCCGGCTCCAAAGAGCAGTCGGAGCCGTACTTTGGGGGTCCGTGTCAGACCCCCCTGTGCGCGTATTTGCGCGAGTCGCACACAGGGGGGACCCATGGGTCCCCCCTACCTGTGCGTGTATGGCGCGAGTCGCTTCGCCGCGTACACGCTGTAGGGGCGCCCTTGTCCGCCTCGCACCCATTGAGTCAATGGGAGCCGCGTACGCGTTGTGCGACAGGCTCCCATTGACTTCAATGGGAGTCCGACCGACTCGAGTCCGATGGCATACGTGCGCATCGTACTCATTCGGTCGGGCTGCACGGGTCCGATTCGGTCGGAAATCTCTCCGGGTCCGGCTCGGTCGGAGAGATTTCCGGCCCGAATCGGAATCGGCCCCTTAGTATAGCTACTGATTTGGTAAAATTAAAAAAGCTTGGGGACGTAGGGGCCGATTTACAGAACTAAACTGAGATAAAATCCTAAACTTACTACTTTTGGTATTCACAGAAGGCATTTAGTAGTAGTAAAGTTAGGACTCCTAACTTTACTACTACTAAATGCCTTTTGTGAATACCGAAAGTCGTAAAGTTAGGATTTTGTCTCAGTTTAGTAGTAGTAAAGCTAGGAGTCCTAACTTTACTACTAAATGCCTTTTGTGAATACAAAAAGTAGTACGTTTAGGATTTTATCTCAGATTAGTTCTGTGAATCGACCCCGTAGTTCCCAATAAATCCTGCCTACTTTAACCTTTGGAACTAGTCATCATATACACCAGTCTTACCTATTTGGAACTACTGTAACAATTTCACTCAGGATTATTTTTTGGGGCGTGTACAGAACAAAGGACACCACATTTCATAGGAGACATTTTGAGTTAACTTTTTGAAGCACCAATACCGTACATCTCTTCAGAAGCCCCCTCATCTACATGTTTCATGCTTCATCTCCTTCCTCTCCATTGCTGTCTTTTCACTCTCTCCTTCTGCATGCACTTCCTTTCTCCTCCTCTACATCACCTTCTCCTTTCACACCCACCCCGAAATACAAAAAAAGTTTTTTCCTTTGGTGCTGTTAATATAACATGGCCATTATACTTGTGTCCTTCTGCTGCTTGCCTTGTGGGAGGCGATTATTTTAACTTTCACAACTGCATGTATTTGCACGAAGTCCACTGCATCATGTTCCCACCCTTCTGTGTTGCTCTCTGTGACCGTATGTGTTTTCTTTCTTTAGTTATCATATTTTGTTACTTGGCACTGCTAGCAGTTACTGCGGTCCCATCAGTAATTTCTCCATCTCCGTCTTCCAAACAATGCTACTCAGGTCTTATCGGAAATTTCTGCATTTTAAGTCCTCTTGGCCTTGCTGCAGCTGTGTCTCTGTTCCCAGTGGTAATTCCTCATTCTCAGTCCTCTAGGCAGTGCTGCTAGCTGCTTCTCTGGTCCTGTTGGTATTTCCTCATTCTTAGTCCTCTAGACAGTACTGCTACCTGCTTCTCTGGTCCCATCAATAACTCCCCCATTATAAATTCTCTAGGCAGTGCTGCAGCTGCATCTTTGGTCCTGTCAGTAATTCCCCAAGTCTTTTAGACAGTGCTGCTAGCTGCGCCTTGGGTCCCGTTGGTAATTCCTCATTCTAAGTCCTCTAAACAGTGCTGCAGCTGCTTCTCTGGTCCCAATGGTAATTGCTCATTCTAAGTCATCTAGGCAGTGGTGCAGCTGTGTCTCTGTTCATACATCCACTACACTCCAAACCAAAACACATAGATAAAAAAACATTATCATTTACAAAGGCAATAGCTCTAACTCTGACAAATGCGCGACCTATTGCATTGCAAATGCTTGTTTTATTTATTGTGGACATATATGAGTGAGAGAACGAAAGGCGATGACCTGCTACTGCGATCTCTGGGAGGGTCTAGAGTGTTGTGTTCTGGGGTGCCAAATCACTTGTCTCTCTGGAAAGGTTAGGAGAGCAGGTGAGGCACTATTAGCTAGCTGGATTTGGGCCCATAGGTACTAATGTGGTATGGTGACTAAGTCCCTACACACTGATGTTCTGTCTGTGGTCCCAGACGTAGTTCTGATTCAGAGCAGAATCCCTGCAACAAGTGCTTTGCATATGACTGGGTCTAATCTAAAGTGGCATGGTGGACAAAAGAACAATGGGTTGGAATGCTACCCCGAGCAATTACCAGTGGTTAGACTAATTGCCAGCATCGCTCACATCACCTTTTAAGTGTTTGATGTAACGCTATAGTGGCCAAAGTCATAGCCAGAGGCGGATCCCTTGCTCATTGTGCCACTGGAATAAAAGCTGCACCCGATTGAAGAGGTTCAGTCAGACCAAAAGCAGTCTGAGGTTGCTTGTGTTTCAGTTAAGAGAGGACCTGGCTTGGCAATATGGGCTGACTGTTCCTTTTGGAGCAGGGCCCGGACTGATTTGCATATGGCTGGTTATAACCTGAGATGGCATGGTGCTACCCCGAGTGATTGCCAGTGGTTAGACTTATTGCAAGCATTCCTTCCATCACCTTTTGTGTGTTTGATGAACCTCACTTTGTGGCCAAGAGCATGAGGAAGTAGGTCACTTGCTCACTGTATGGGGTTTGCTGCCCACGTAGGGTTTGGCGCAGGGCCTGGAGTGGCATAGGGATGGCTACAAACCTACCATAATAAGATACCATTTTACGTTATATAACAACATAGAAATTCACTAAAAACTAAGGTTAAAATGGAGTTATATATGAGGAAGGAAGTAAGATTTTAACTTATAGAAAAAAGAGCTCTGTAATTCACTGAAAAAGAACTACAATTTAAAACCAAAAAGCACTGCAATTCACTAGTTATGTGTAACTGACATAAGTAAAACTTATGCCTATATGATGCACTGCTTATGACTGCACATATTACATTATCGATGATGTCTACAGCAGTGCAAGTTATACTTATGTCAGTGATGAATTTCAGTGCTTTTTTGTTTTAAAACAATATTTTTCATATTTTTACAAGGCCTACCTAAAGTGTCACTTTAACCTTTAGTTTATTCAGTGAATTTCTAACGATTTTTTAACTTAAAATGAGATATTATGAACATACCTATCTATAATGTCACTGTAACCTATGTTTTTTTCAATGAATTTGGGATTTGTTTTAACATGAAGTAAGATCTTATTACCATATCTAGCTATAGCATCACTTTAACCTTTGTTTGTTTCAGTGAAGTTCTAAGGTTTTTTTAAATGTAATGTAAGATCTTATTATCATATCTAACCATAACTTCTCTTTAACATTCGTTTTTTCCACTGATTTTCTGGATTTTTTTTATCATATCCACCCAACTCCCTCACTGAGCATACCTTTTGACTGTGTGCAAGAGAGGGTTGGATTCAGGGTCTGGCCTGTGACCTGGTCGAACCCATCCCCTGCCATGCATAGCGTGGTCAGCTGGGTGCTCCTGTCTCACTCCCCTTGCCCTCCATTTTCCATGTGCATTGCCCTGCCCTCTCCCTTCACTTCTATGGTATGTTGTGCTGCCACTGCCCCTCCCATCTGCCCTCCATGGTCCATTAAACTGCCATTGCCTCTCCTGCCTGCTCTGCAATGTTAGTTTGCTGCCCTTGCCTCCCTCTCCCCTGCCCTCCGTTACTGATGCTTCCTCCATCCTGCTCTCCATGGTCCTTTGTGCTGTCACTGTCCCTCTCACCTGCACTGCATAGTCCATTGTGCTGCCACTCCCTCTCCTGCTTGCCCTGCATGGTTTGTGGGGCTGCCACTGCCACTCCTGCTCCCCCCTCTGCCCTCCATTGTCCAAGTCTATGCCCCTATCCCCTCTCTCCTGCCCTCCATGGTCCATTGGTGAGCCCCTACCCCTCCCTCCTGCCCTCCAAAGTCCATTGCGCTGTCACTGCTACTCCTGCCTGTCCTACATGGTCAGCTTGCACCCCTACCTCCATTGTTGCTGTGCATACCCCTGGCCCCTCCCTCCTGCTTTCCACAGTCTGTTGTGCAGCCACTGCCCCTCTCATCTATCATCTAACCTGCATAGTCAGCTTGCTGCACCAGCCTCTCACCCCCTCCCCTCCTTTGTCCATATCTATCCATGCACCCCCCTCTTACCCACCATGGTCAGTTGTGCTGTCACTGCCCTCCTGCCTGCCTTGTGTGGTCTATTGTGATGCCACTACCCCTGCCACCTACCCTGCATGGTCAGCTTGCTTCCCCTGTGATAACCCTCTTGCCTTCCATTGTTCAAGTCCGTGCCCCTACCCACTCCCTCCTGATATCCAGGGTACATTGTGCTACTAGTGCCCCTCTCTCATGCCCTTCTTGGTTCATTGTGCTGCCATAGACTCTGTCACCTGTACTGCATGGTTAGCTTGCTGCCCCTGCCCTACCACCCTGCCCTCCTGACCCATTGTTATGTCATTGCGTCTCCCACCTGCCCTGTGTGATTTATTGTGCTGCCATTGACCATCCTACCTGCCCATCGTGGTCACCTTACTGCCTCTGCCCCTCCTTTTCCGAGCATTGACTTCTTTGATTTCATCAAGATGCCATTCAGGTGTGCCACACGTTTGTGATAAATACAGAATGTTAGCACTCTAGCTGCTCATTAAAACACTGGGAGACATGCAGTTGATCCCCAGAGAGTGAACTGGCAGGGTACTGCTGGTGTTGAAAGTACATGTTTCGGTCTCCTGAAATGGATGACAGAGATATTTGAGAAAGCATGAAAAATGTGTATTACTTTGGCTTTCTGCAGCACTAACCATAATTTCTGTGACAAAACGAACCCCTTAAAAGTTTTAAAGCTTTTATTCAATCAAGATGGCTTCAGGTGTGCCATACGTTTGTCATAAATAAGAAGTGCTCTATTTGTTTGTTAGAAGGCTGCAGTAGAACACTAGGGAATCAAATGACAGGCTGCTGCTCCTGTTGGAAGTACATGTTTTACTCAGTATATAAGTCTTTTTTCTTGCTTGGATGAGGAAGATAGTGTTAATTTACAGAAAAATGCCCCTTTTTTAGCATCTGGAGCACCTTCCAAAACCTCAATGAGAAAGCCATAAGAGCAAACAGTTTTCTCTCAAACATGGTTCATCAAATCTCAGCAGAGGATCAGCATTTTTCACAAGGTAAAATCACCTTAGAATACATCGCAATTACTCTGGATATACTGCAATCATGGATGACGGTGAGCGGACTCAGTGGCTAAATGCATCAGTAGATGTAGTCCCGGAAACTATGCTCGAACAGGTAGTGGAGGCTACGGAGGAACAGTGAACGGGGGGCCAAATCTGATACTCAGGCTGGGTCTGCTGCGGGGTCTCGCTTCTAGTATGTGAACTGCACGAGGACTGGTGGGACCAGACACTTTGAAAGGGCGGGTTCATGTCAGAATATACTGGGGCGGGACAGTGGTGTCACTGTCCTGGGGAGAAGGAAGCTCTAACTCCTGTGCACCATTGAATGCTTAGGTCAGATTACGGGGTATTGGGGCAGGTGGGTCTGGATTTCTCGTTATAGGGTGGCTTGAGAGTGTTTGCCCCAGTTGGGCGATTTAGGGTGATGTGTACGTTCTGGCATGACATAGGGATAGGCATTTATGATAGTATTGTTGCCCATAAAATGTCCGTGGGAGGGGGAAGGGTTTCATTACTATAAGTTTCCATGTTCTGGTTTGTTTAGTAGGTGTGCACCGTAGTACTCAAACTTGGGTGGGCAGGACCTGAAATTGGCAGCTGAAACAGGAATACCTCACTATGGGGACTGAATTCAAATTCTTAACCTGGAATGTGCGGGGGTCAGGCTCTTGCACCAAATGACACAGGGTGTTAACATTTCTCAAACGCCATCAAATATCGATAGCTTGCCTCCAGGAAATGCACCTGGATGATAATGGCGCAGCTAGTGTAGCTAAGAAGTGGTGAGGCCAGATTCACCATTCCTCCTTCTCTACATACGCTAGGGGCGTTATGATGTGGGTGGCCTCGGGCATACCATTCACCCCGATTTACAGCAAATCTGATGTAAATGGTAGGTATGTACTCCCGCGAGGCTTGCTAGATGGCAGGAAATTTTTTATTTTAAACACATACGCACCAAACATAGACGGCCCCACGTTCTTCCAGGTCATTCCAGACCTACTGTCCAACAAATTAGACTTCCCATTCATATGGATGGGTGACTTTAACTGTGTCCTCGACTCAGACCTCGATAGACATCCCCCCAAGGCGGAAACAAAACTTAGAATGTCCCAGATGTTACGGAAAGTCATGCATGAACTGGGGACTCATGATGTATGGAGGGAGGCTCACCCCATGCTACCATTCTTCACATGTCATTCACTTACGCACGGAACACAGAGCAGGCTGGATAGGGTCCTGGTCTCGGGTGTGCCTGCCTTTCCGGACGCTGAGGTGACCCACCTAGCGTGTTTTCTGTCTGACCACTCTCCGGTACATTGCTTGGTGAGGTGGCGGTCTCCCATAGTGGGGCAGAGGCGTTGGAGATTTCCGCCCGACTTGCTTGAGGATGAAGCGGGGAGGGCTGCGCTATATGAGGTGGTAACAGACTACCTGGAGACGAACTGGGGGGGGCCCTACCGGGAGGGCTACTGAGTGGGAGGCCTTAAAAGCAGTAGCTCGCGGTGCGAGCAAGAGACTCGTATGCAGGGTGAGGAGGCAGCTACTTGGTGAACTCGGCAGTGAGGAGAAAACTCTAACCACCATACAGGGGGGACGCCCGACTGACCCAGAGCAGGGCAAGAGGTAACGGGAACAGCGCAAGTGCATAGCAGACATCTGGAATAGACTTGATAAGTATACCCTGACGCATTACTGCCAGACACTATACTCCGAGGGCGACAAGTCAGGGTGCTTATTGGCATGGATTCTCTGAAGGGAGCAGGCACCCCCATTGACCACCACTTTGATGGCTGAGGGAGGGAACCTTGTTCATATCAGGGCAAGAATACTGTAGGTATTCCAACACCACTTGCAACGGGTATATGCTGCAGACCCCGGAGTGATAGCAGAGAGGTATATCCCCATTGTCAAGGGATTGGCGCTCCTGCGACTCTCACCCATAGGCGTGACGGAGCTAGATGCCAAGACCACCGCCGAAGAAGTGCAAGAGGCACTTCGGGCCATGCCGGGAGCCAATGCCCCCAGGGCAGACGGGTACCCGATAGCCGTCCTACAGGCCAATTCAAATAAACTGGTGCAGCCATTACTACAGGTATACGAGGAGGCTTTTGAAGCAGGGGTACTACCCCCATCAATGCGCGAAGGGGAAATAGTTATGCTCCTCAAGCCAGGTGGGAATGACCAAGATCCTACAGCATACCGACCCCTCATGATGATAAATTCGGAAGTCAAAATATTTTGCAAGGTCCTGGCAGACAGACTGGCCCCCCACACGGCACACCTTGTCCACAAAGATCAATGCAGCTTCATACCAACCTGCAACATGGGCATGAACATCAGACGGTTGACCCACATCATGCATGAAGTGCGGCACAGAGACAAGGGTCTAGCCTTGGTTTCCATAGATCTGGAAAAGGTCTTCGACTCAGTGGACTGGGTGAATTTACTGGAGGTGCTCAGGGTAGCCGGAATCAGCCCGCGGTTCCAACGCTGGCTGAAGATATTATACACAGTGCCCAGTGCCAGAGTCAGGGTGGGATATAGTAGGTCGGGTGAGTGGTGTCTGGGGGAGGGGGACACACCAGGGCTGTCCGCTATCCCCACTATTGTTTGCACTGGCGATGGAGCCTTTGGTGATCTGGGCACGTAGGGACTTGAACCGCTGGGGAATCAGCACAGGCGGGACTTCCCATATCGTATCTCTATATGCGGATGACGTGTTCTATATCTCATCACCACAGGAGGCGGTACCCAGGCTCCTACAGGTGTTGGAGGAGTTTGGTGGGTGTTCGGGGATCCGACTTAACAGGCTCAAATCTTTGACCTTTTCCCTGGCGGGACGTCCCGTGGACACTCTTTCTCAACTGGGCTTACGGTGGGAGACAGAGCACTTCAGATACTTGGGCATACAGGTGGCAGTGGAGGACACACAGATATGTCTATAGGACTATCCATGCATTAATGGGATAGGTGGGCTTCTGGAACACTCTTCCTCTCTCCTTAATGGGCAGGCTGGCAATAGCCAAAATGGTGGTGTTGCCCGCTGCATATACATCCTACAGAATGCCTAATGCCCCATACCTAGGCGAATATTTCGGGCACTGGATTCTATACTGATAGATTTGTTCTGGGCAGGCCGTCGAAGCAGAGTGGCGCTTGCCGCACTGAATCGTACGTACGTGGGTGGTGGACTCGAGTGACCTAAACTGGAGCTCAACTATTATGCAGCTCAACTGCAGCAGGCCGCGAGATGGTTTACCGAGGGGGACAATTGGGAGAAGAGGCTACTCCATGATAGAGTACCGGGTACTGACCTGCCATACTTACTACTGGAGGGCGCAGGTACCTCTGACACAGTGCCATATGTGGTTAGACAGACCGCATGCATTTGGCAAACATTCGTGGAGCAAATCCTGAAGCATGCTCCGTTTCACCAGGAATTGTCAATGTGGGATCTCGTGCCGGTCAGGAGGGTGATGTCAAATATGTCATACCGGGCGTGGCAGGATGGGGGTTGCAACGTGCTCACGGACCTGTACCCGGGTGAGAGCTTCAATACATTTGAACATGCCTGTTTTGACTTTGGATTGGGTCAGGGACAATACATACAATATGCTGGACTGACTAACATATTTAAAGAAATATGGCCTACGCATCCATCAATCCCACAGCACACCCAGACAGTAGACATATTACTCACATGCGGAGCCGGAAGGCGCATTATATCACTACTGTACAGGGCCATGAGAGCCGATGCCATTGCCCCCCCCAAGGGCATTTGCCACCTGGAACATAGACTTGGAGGTGCCTCTAGAGGACAGGGACTGGAAGACGGTGGGCGCTCTCACGCACACAATTTCCTGTAATGCCCACTTCCGGCTAGTCCACTATAACTACACACATCGCACATACATGACTCCGGAGAGATTACACCGCATGGCTCCTGATTGGTCCAACTCCTGCACGGGGTGTCATAAAGAAGGTGCCAATTTCTTGCACTTAGCATGGGAATGCACCGAGGTTAGTCGCTTCTGGTCAGAGGTAGTCGAGAGGGTCAGAGGCAGCGTTAACAGATGAGTACAGTTGACGTCCACCCATTGCTTGCTGGGGTTGATATGTAAGCCCAAAAAAAAAAAGTAAGATGGCGTATAGGCTCCAGCAACTATCATTGGTGTTAGCAAGCCGCAGGATTGCAATTGTTTGGATGGGGGTGCGGGCGCCTGAGATACAGGCATGGATAAGAGATGTGCGTGAATGGATGCTGGCGGAGGAGAGGCACATGAAAAGGCATCACAGAGATGAGAAATTAGAGGATGACTTAAGGGTAGGGAGGGAGCTTTGTCACGGCCTCCTGGCTGACGACCTCCAGGCAGGTCCACAAAGCTCATCTGAAGGGAGTAACCACACGAGTTCCCAAGGGGAAGGGGATTAAAAGACTCTACATTGGGGTAGAAATGTTGGAGGGGGTTGATGGATTATCCAATGTTTGGGACTGTGACAACTACGATGTATGTATTCACTACTTCTATCTGCTTGCTTCGGATTGCACACCTGTATTATGTTATTATGCAAAACATTTAAATAAAGTTTATTAAAAAAAAGAATACATCACAATTCCTAAAATTAATGATACCACCAACAAATTATTTATATTGTGACTAAAATCTATTATCGCCCTTTGTATGCGCTCCTTTTTGTGACTCTCAAAAACAGGCATTCACTACAATGCACTTTAATGGCAACCATGTCCTAGGCTACAGTAATGGCTGCCAAAACATAATGTTCAGCTTGTGACCAACCAATCAGCGTTGACTATTCCTCTTTAAAGCGGCTAATCAGAGCATATCTTGATGCCTACTGTCACAATTTCACTAACATATGAACCTTAATTTCTCACAAAAACGCTCAACAGATTTACATCAGATCACTTAAAGCACACTTTCTAAGTAAAGATCTAGCTCTCTGCCAAATTTGGTGTAAGTCTGTTCAGCCATTTTTATGTATCATTGCCTAATTTTTCCATATTGAGGGTTGCATGCATGACATACTTACACAGATAGACGACTCGGCATTTGAAACCTGACAGGGAACACGACAGGTGAGCCTGTATTGAAGTATGATTCATCATAGTAAATAGGGATTTTTTGACCCGTTACATGTGGTAACTGTGGGCAATTTAAAATTTATAATTTAAACACTGGGGTTGTATTGAGAAACTATTGGTGGTGATTATTATCTAATATCTAAGGGGCAAAACAACATTTGGGCATATTTAGGCTTATATCAGTAACTATGGAAATAGTTGCTAGAGATGTCAAGAGATAATTTCATGATATATACCCATATTTTGTTGAACCTAGAATATTGTGGTTTTTGTTGGGGTATAATTGTTGGTGTGGCTAGTGCTTTTTACCTTCGGGTCTCATTAATTTGTAGATCACAACAGAAGGCAATTAACCATTTACTTCCTGGAATGAGGATACCCTGGGGATACTTTGCACCCAGTAGAATTTTCATATAAGGAAAACTCGTCTGTTCCTTGGAAAAATTGAAAAATTTACCCAAGTGAGTTGCATATAGATATTGTTATAGTTGATTTTTGAATATTGAGAGTAATGGATAACTACAGCTAGTTATGAGTAATGCTCTACATAGAGCCTTCTTTTTAAGAGAATTAGATGATAAAAATACATTTGGGAATATCATGTCTTGATAAATACATGAGACTGAACATGAACCTTGATATTGAGGGGTAGTGTGAACAATATATTCATATTGTCTAAAGATGAATTTTGTATAACCAAATTATTCTTTGGATGTGCTTTGGCACAAAAGAATGTATATAGGCAGGGGGTCTTAGAAGAGTGATGGCAACAAATATTTTACTATGACTTGATGTAAATATCTATGTATGTCTATCTAGTTTTGAAATATAGGTTCATCTATATATATTTTTTATAATTGTTCTACAGCCCTGAGGAAGTCCTGTTGGACGAAACGCGTTGGCTGGGCTGATGTACGCATGTTATCTAAACTGCAATGAAGTGGAATTGGAAACATATGAACAAAGACTCCTGATTAAAATATTTGGATTTGATGAATTCATGAGACTTATTGTGCTTTACAAATTGATTTGATATAACCTCATGCTCCTTTTAATTTTTTGTGTATCAATAATTGTACTTTGCTGTGACTCCTAAGCAGTGGGGTCACGAAACGTTTGAGCATATTAGATCTAGATACCAATAGAGAAAACTATACCTGTGCAGCAATCTATGGCCTACACTGCTAATACTATAAGTTTGACTGCACACCTGTATTATGTATTATGCAAAACATTTAAATAAAGTTTATTAAAAAAAAAAAGAATACATCGCAATTCCTAAAATTGATATGATACCACCAACAAAAGATTTATATTGCGACTAAAATCTATTATCGCCCTTTGTATGCGCTCCTTTTTGTGACTCTCAAAAACACATTCACTACAATGCACTTTAATGGCAACCATGTCCTAAACTACAGTAATGGCTGCCAAAACATAATGTTCAGCTTGTGACCAACCAATCAGGGTTGACTATTCCTCTTTAAAGCAGCTAATCAGAGCATATCTTGATGCCTACTGTCACGATATCACTAACATATGAACCTTAATTTCTCAAAAAAATGCTCAACAGATTTACATCAGATCACTTAAAGCACACTTTCTACGTAAAGATCTAGTTCTCTGCCAAATTTGGTGTAAGTCTGTTCAGCCATTTTTATGTATCATTGCCTAATTTTTCCTGTGGAAATTGCATGGGGAAAATAGTGTTTTAGGACTCCCTCTTTATCTTGCCCCCCCCTCACTTGATGAATCAACCTGAAACTTTCCAGGAAAGAGCTGAGGTGGATAAACTTTTTTGGGGTAAGTTTTGTGAAGAGTCAGCAAACAACGCCAAAATTATTAGCAAAAGGAAAAGTTAAAAGCTGTACACGGCAGGGGGCTTGCCATCTGCTTCAGGTAGGGAACAGGGCCTGGCCGCAGGCCAGACCCTGCAACTAATTCCACCACGTGCATGGTAGTGGGGGGTTGGTCGCTTGCGTGGGGTGGGGTTCAGGGCCTGTCCGAAGGCCGTGCACATTAGGGAGTTGGCTGCATTGTCCTAAGATATTACTTTATAATATATGTAAGTAAGCTAGTAAGATTTTAACTTACATAAAAAAAACATATAAATCCACAAAAAAAACAAAGGTTAAAGTGAAGTTATCTGTAAGTCTCCTAATAATAAAAAACCTACCTTTTTAAAACAAAAAAACACTGAAATTCACCAGTTATAGGTATCTCAGTATAGCTTGCACTGCTGTGATACACTGGTTATGACTGCATATGTTACATCATTGATGAATTTCAGTGACTTTTGTTTGTGTTAAAATGGTTGTTTTTTTATTATTAGAAGACCCCTTATAACTGTCGATATTTTCAGTGAATATATAAATGTATACATATCGGGGGCCACTGGAATTATGCGATTTGCAACCGCAGAAATATTGATTTGATGTATTTGCCACATAATCCATTGTCTGCTGCATAATGTGCAGATCATTGCAAAAAAAATTGTTTCAAGGTCAAATGGATCAAAAGTTACTAAAAACACTGCAACACGTGATGTCGTGAAGAAGAAGGCCCTTCTTAAAGAGGTTGAACAGTCTCCTTTCTGTTGTTTATTGCTGTATTGCGGTGTTAAATTAGTACTAATGCGGTGAACGCTTTGCCTAGATAGAGTTAGTATGTATAAATAGCAAATGATAGGGGCGTGGCCAAGATGGCGGCGAGATAGGACGGTGTTTCCCTGCTCCCGTCCGTCGTCGCCCACTTATTGCACCTCCCGGGGTCCAGGCCCGGCCCGAGGGCGGAATCGGTCCGGGCTTGGTCAGGGGAAGCACTGGGCTTATTCTAGTGGCCCGAGGCTCGGATTTGCCGCAAGAGGAGGCTGCGGACCGCGGCTGGGGACAGACGGCAGCGTGGGCCGCACCAAAGGAGAGCGCGAAAACGGACGCGCGCAGCCGGATCCATCGGGGGAGGTGAGGCCCCGCGTCCAAACACCGCCCTGGGCCGGCAGCATTAGGGAGGCCGCCGGCGGCACCACGGGGGGACCGGAGAGACCTCGCCGGCCGTGTGGGGACTGCCGGAGGCGCAAATTATGCTGGGCCCACACCCAGCCCACGCACGCACAGAGGCCTGTACGGAACAGAGGTGCAGATGCTGGGCCTGGTGGAGCAGTGAAACCAGGCCTGGCCAAGGGCAGCAACGTACCCCCGGGCTGGGCGCAGCCGTGTACAGGCGAGAGGCCGTGGGCGCCACGGGCCTGACATCCCCGGAGGCGCAGAGTCAACCAAGGTCGCCGCGGGAGGAGGTAGCGGGCCGGAGACGGATAGCAGCGTGGGCCGCGACGGAGGAGAGCATGAAATTGGATTCGCGCAGCCGGACCCACCGAGGGAGGAGAGGCTCCGTGTCCAAGCGCCGCCCTGAGCTGGCAGCACCAGTGGAGGTGGCCCGGCTAGGCTCGGGTGCGGCTTGTGGGCGCACCGTGTGGTTCCCCGCTCATCTCCTAACTGTGACCCAGCACCCTGACGGCAGCCTCATCGCCTCTCTGCTGCGGGCCCGCACCCGCTATTGGGAACCAAGTCTCATAACTACGCGCAGAAGCCCTCAGGCACAAATGAACGCAGACTTCACGGGAACTTCGATGAGGTGAGGCCCGACCTGCGGCTGGGGAGTCCCCTCTTCGGGGCCGGCGCGAGGCTACCCCATACCATGACCGTGCTGAGCATCAACGGAGAGGAGAGGGCCTGCTTACTAGGCCGACCTGGTATCTCCCGACTGGAGGGTGACTGGGAACACTGGACGCATTGCTACTGGCACCCCAAAGAACGTGCGGGGGAGGTGGCTCAGAGGCTGCTTTTGAACCCAGCGAGGCCGGGGCCCGCCAAACACTGCCCAACGCGAACCGAGGTCGTCATAGACCACGTTGGGGACTGAGCCCTCCTGGGAAGTTAGAGGCTGAGACTCCAGGCATCTAGAGAAGTGCGTTCGGCTTACTGCACCCCGGATCTCCTCAGTGGTCATCTTGAGGGGCGGCCCGACCTCCGACCTGCGCTGGATTAATTAGCCTTGGAATCCATCGCGCCTACCGTCTCTACTAAGAACACATCCACTTACCGGCAACAAACTATGTCCTCCACCAGGGGGAAGAAGGATAAGACACTGAAGGAATTATTTGCTCGGTCCCAGGGTGGAACCGCGATGGATCACTCTCTCCAGAGTGAACCCACCCAAAACGCAAGGGGACAGCACCGCGGAGGAACCAGTGACGCGAGCCTTCCTCGAGTCCCTCTTCACGACTCTGTGCGAGGACCTGCAGACAGTTAAGCGCGACCTCACGGCAGAAATCAAAGACATTAGACGAGAAGTGGATGAAATAGGGGAGCGTGTTGCTACGCTGGAAGACAAGGGTGATAACAGGGACACTGAAATGACAGCCCTACAACAAGAAGTCATTTGCATCCATGACCAGCAGGTGGACCTGCAAACCCACCTCGAAGATCTCGAAAACCGCTCCCGCAGACATAACATCCGGATCAGAGGAGTGAGAACCGATGAGGAAGCCGGGGACATCTTCGCCTATACGAGAGACCTCTTCAATCATATTCTCGGCAGCCCACCTGGCACGGACCTTAAAATAGACAGAGCACACAGACTTGGTCCTCCCCGCTCCGATAAAGCCCCGCCTGTGGATATATTGGTCTGTGTACAGGACTTTCGCACAAAAGAGGAGATTCTCCATAAGGCCAGATCCATGCACCCGGTTACTTTCAGGGATCAAGCCCCAACCCTGTACCAGGACCTTGCCGCGCTCACCCTACAGAAGCTCAAATCCTTTCGACCCATCACTACGCATCTACGTCAGCGTGGCGTCTCATACTCCTGGGGCCACCCGTTTCGGCTCATCTTCCACCTGGATGGCAAGCTTTACCAACTGCGCTCCCTGACCGAGGCATGCCAGCTGCTGGGCATTGACGTTCCCGATGAAGACGAGGGGAACCGCAGCCCCGCCCCTGGGGCCGGGGACTGGCAACCGAGATGGAGGCAGCAGGGCCGCAGACGCCGCCCGAAACGACCTGACCCGGCAGAGATTACGAAGGGACAACAGGCGGTCCTAGAGGCCCTCCTAGAGGTGCTGGCAAAGACATACCCTTCGTGAGCATGATATGTGTCGTCTGTTTCTTTTTCCCTTTCATTGCATTTGGGCGGGCGGCGGGCGGGACAGGGGGGCAAACTTGGCAACATTATGGACCCCGTACAGACTTTCCACCAGTCGTCCTTGGATGACGGACTGTATCCTGAACTTTTATTCCCTACTTACAGGGTTGTTATGTTACTTTTTAGGGGTTTTTTGTTATTGGGGTCCCCCGTTCACTGCTCCCTGACACACAAGGGCCTCGCGACGAGGCGCAGGGCTCAAGCCACACTCACGTACTGGTCAGAACACACAGGCCCAGCCATGGGTTCCCATACATCTTACCTGGCATTAAGCCATTAGATGCCCCTCACTAATCTCAAGATCCTCACACTAAACGTGAGAGGTCTTAACAATCCCACTAAGCGCAGGGCGGTCCTTTCATACCTGGAGAGCACCAGAGCTGACATATGCCTGCTACAAGAGACACACCTGCTGTCCCGTGACTGTTACTGACTTAAATACCGTATGTTCCCCATGCAATTCTTTTCGTCTGGTCCTTCCAAGACGGCGGGGGTGGCGATTTTAGTCTCCAGGGCCTTCCAGGGGAAGGTGGGGCAGAAAGTGGCGGAAATCAGGGGAAGGCTACTGACTTATCAGTTCACCATCTGGGGGGCACACACTGGTTATTGGGTCTCTGTACGCACCAAATGAGGGCCAGGAACGGTTTCTCCACGAGGCTCTAACAGAAGCCACCGCAACAGTCGAGCGCAAGATACTCCTGGGAGGTGACCTTAACTTAGTATTTGACAACTCCCTGGATAGGTTGGCACAATGTTTTGGCCAGACAGGCGCGCTCTCCACTGCATGGTTGCCTAGACTGAAGGAACTAGGCCTGGTGGATCTCTGGAGGTGTCACCACCCCCACCTTGGAGAATATTCCTATTACTCAAATGCCCACAAAACTTATGCCAGACTCGACTATCTGATAGGCTCGGAGGCTCTCAGCGATCTCACATCAGCTGTAGAAATCTTAGTGGCATAGTTGTCGGATCACGCTCCCGTAGTGGCCACATTAACCTTTCCACCCACCCAACGACCCAAGCGACAGTGGCGTCTTTGAGACACCCTTTTGCAACGCCCAGCCGTGGTCGAGCAAGTACAGCGTGTTATTGACGACTACCTTTCGCACAATGACAATCCCGATACACTTATGTAAACACGATGGGAGACGCTCAAGGCTGTAGTCAGGGGCGAGCAAATGGCCATTTCGACAGCAGATAAAGCGAAGCGTAGACGAAAGAGGGAGGACCTCACGCAGAAAACAAGGGAATTAGAACAAATGCACCAGCGGACAGGGGCACCTAGAATCTGGCGCCAATTGACGATAACCCGGGCGCAATTAGCGGCACTAGATCAAGACAGAGCGGAATATGCAGCGCTACGACTACGACTACGCCACTCGTTTATGTTGGGGGGACAGATGCGGGCGTCTGTTAGCCCACAAACTACGCAAGGCCCGACAGTCGCAGGGGGTACAAGAGATACGAGATCAGACCGGGAGACTGGTCACAGAGGACGCAGCTATAGCTGAGGCCTTCTGGGACTTCTACACCCAGCTGTACGCGGGGCAGAGGTTGGAGGACGCAGACAGAGACGCTTACCTAACAGAGGCACACCTCCCCACCCTAACCCCGGAACACTCAGAGCAATTAGAGGGGGACATACAAAAAGAAGAAGTCATAGCTGCCATCTCCAGACTGCAATTAGCCAAATCCCCTGGACCAGACGGTTACACTGCGGCCTTTTATAAACAATTCTGCCCTACGCTGGCTCCAGTATTAACCAGGCTTTTTAATACCTTTGCATCCCCTGGGGCGATCCCCAAATCTATGCTTGAGGCCGCAATTGTGGTTATTCCCAAGCCCGGGAAAGATAAAACTAGCTGCGGTGCATACCGCCCCATTTCTCTCCTGATTTTGGGGGGTATTGGAAGTTTGCATAGCACAACGTCATGTAGCCTGGGGTCTGATTCAATCCAAATCTTCCCGATGGTCCTAATCCTGAATAATGGCCTCATTAGACTGCCTCTTTAATTCTGATGGAGTGGTACCTCCTGTACCAGCCGCATCAGAATTACAAGATCAGTGGATTTACAGTAGACCTTCTTGAGTTTTCCAGGAGGAAAAACAGGATATCCGGAAGTACCAAGGAACTGGGAAGAGTATTCCCTATTCCCCTGGTAATTCCTTATTCGTTATTAGCAGCTCAAGGATTATCTCATGATAGGCTAGTTTCCCCCTCAATGTCTCCGAGTTACAAGTACCCCTATTATTGGTAACTCCCATGGAGGGGGTAGCATCAGTCCTTTTCTCAGGGCACTCGTAGTGAGGGCTTACGTTTTTCTGTATACTATATGGAAGAGTAAACACATATGCATTTTTAAAATCGGCACTCTCCACATTGATTTAACACTCTGCTTTAGAAACAGCCTAGCTTAGTGAGGTGACGTAGTCTTGTGGGCATTTCAACTTTTCCCCACCGTTTTCTTAGGAATTAGTATAATCGGAGAGGTCATGATGTACACAAATTTTGAATTCACTCCAAGTTTGTGAATCCAGATCCTTCAAATTAGTAATGAAGTTAGTAATCTCAGGAGAGGGGGAAAAACAGCCTTGTTTAAAGGAGGGTTTACAGGCGATAGTAATTGAAACCCAACTCCTTTAAAGTGGGCTTCTCAAATGCCCACCTTCAGAAAGAAGGAACAATTTCTCTGACATAAGAAAACTCCCAACACATCAGGGATATTGCTTTTTGGATTAGCAAAAATCTCAACTTTGGAATTTGTTTCTGAAAACCAAAAAAGGCTTACCGTCCTGACATACCACCTTGAGAGATTGCCACAGGGCTGACAGAGTCAGAGCTTCAACCACCCCAGTGATTTGGCAGCCTGTTCAGGAAGCTCTAAATTTGGCCCCAAGAGATGTAGTCCATTTGAGCAAGGTCCCCTCGGATTATATATTGGACTAACAAACACTCAAACTGTTCTGGCTGTTCCTTAACTCTGTAATGCAAGCCTTCTCTTGTGACATGGTATGCTGGGATCGAATATCCTTTATTGGTTCGCATAGGATGTGACTGTCAGTTTTTCTTGGTCCTGATTCTACCTGCCCACTTAAATCCAGGATGTATTTAGGGTCTGGAGGAAGGGAGAGAATTGATAATACTTAATTGCTATTTTTCTTCCACTGTATCCAAACTGGCTCCATGAAGGTCTGTTTTGGCTTTCCTAACTTCAGCCAACATCTGATCTTGCTCTGTTTCAAAACAGCTAATATCATGGAATGTCAGCGTTCCTACCTACATCCTGAATCTCCTCTGTGAGGCTGGTGAGGCAGACATTAGCATGGATGGCATGCAGTTCCAATCTGTGTTCATCCCTATCCCTTTCCAATACATAAGTCCATATCTCTCCTTGGAGTGGTTTGCTGTTGCTCATAATTTTTCCCCTAGGTAACTCAGCTTGGCGAATTCCCTTCTCTCCTTCCAGTCTTTTCTTTAAAGGCCACTCCAACTTTCACGCATTGTAGATAGACCCCAACACTCGACTTGCGGCTGGGATCCCTGTATTTAAATAAATGATTTATTCAGTCTTACACCCTTTGACATTCCCAGGATCTAGACACCTCATATACCCGCAATTATCTCAGTGCTCAGACATTTCCTCTGCTATGCCGTAGGAGATGTATTGCCTATTCCTCTTTCTGAAAACACCATTGTCTTCTCCTGCACAGTCAATATTCTCTCTCTGGCCTGGTTTAGCGGACGAATTACTCCGTCACAAACATGATGAAACAACCTGTCCGCCTTATTATAGGTGTATTATATCGCCTTCATCTTACAATGCTGCTAACGCACTTTTATTTATCTCACGTTTGTGTCGTAAATTCGCTGTATGAACTGCTACCCTTATTTTTTATTACTGTCCTTTCTACATACTGTCTAGCCAAGCTCAAGCCCTGAACTGTTACTTGTAACTCCCCCTAAAGCCTTGCCAATTCTTTCTACATGATATGGCTGCCACTGAACTGTAACAGCACTTGGCCACCTTCATGGATTTTGTAGTTAATTGTTATTTTTCTTCCACTGTATCCAAACTGTCTCCATGAAGGTCTTTGTTGGCTTTTCTAACTTCAGCCAACATTTGATTTTGCTCTTTGTGGAAACACTTAAGCAAATATCAAGAAGTGTCAGCGTTTTCACCCACCTCCTGAATCTCATCTCTGAGAGCTGCTGAGGCAGACACTCACATGTATGGTATGCACTTCCACTTTGAGCTGGAAGCCTTGTTGCATTTGTGTGCATTCCTTATGTTCCTGTTTTAACCTGTCGGTAATTTGTCAGACATTCCTTCTAACCCAGGGTTGCCATTCAAAACACTCACGTTCATTGTGCTGATGTCTCAAGGAACTGCTCTCAATTTTTCTGAAGCATTTCAACTTTGTCCAGTTGTCTTCATTTACCCACAGACGAGTGATGTTTGTAGAATCATTCACTGATCAGGATCATGACCATAATGTTCTCAAATTTATTTAGACCCTGAGAGGTGGCACTCTGTCCTGCCAGGCTTGCCGAGGACATGACGTTTAACATCTGGCATAGGACCGCCAGCCAAATTTGGAGATCCCCACCAGGCAGATGAGGCTCTTATACCTTCAATTCAGCAAAGATGTTTGACATAATCTATCTTCGGGAGTCCATGTTTTAGCTTCTGGACCTTCAACTTTCATCTGGCGCATGACATAAAATGTTTCATACACAATTTCATACAGTTTCTCTTGCATTTATGAGGTTATGTTTGATACCTTATTTATTTATTAATTTATATACTTAAATTATAAACAATTTAAAGAATTTACCTTGTATTTGGTTGTTGTTTGTTTGACCTGGACCATTCTACAGAGTTATCCCCAAACTTTTTGCCTTCCTCCACCTGTTTTTCTGACCTTCTTTTTGTTGGCTTTAGGACTCTGGGCACTTTACCACTGCTAAAGTACATGCACTCTCTCCTCTAAACATGGCATGATTGGTTTACACCTGTTCGGCATATTTGATTTACTGGTGACTCCCTTATAGAGTGGTATTCCTAATACTCAGGGCCTGTAAATTAAATGCTACTAATGGACCAGTAGCACTGTTTGTGCCAACCAGAGAAGCAGCCTTTCAAACCTGTCTGCGGCCTGCCACTGCCAGGCTTGTGAGTGCAGTTTACTGCCACTTTGACTTGGTATTTAAAACTGCTTGCCAAGCCTTAGACTTATTGTTATTACACATAGGTCACCCCCTAAGGTACGGCCTAGGGCAAGGTGCTCTGTAAGTAAAGGGTAGGACAGGTTCCTTTATGTGTGGCATGTCCTGGTAGTGACAAACAGCATATTTTGTTTTGTACTACTGTGAGGGCTAATCCTCTCATAAGCTAGCATTGGGAATTTCCTTATATACTTTTGAGTGGTAAATCCTGATCAGAAAGGAGTGGAGTTGCCATGTTTGGTTTGTTTAGAATAGTAGTGATAAATCCTACTTACTGGTATAGTTGTATTTCACATTACTCTTTTAGAAATGCCACTTTTAGAAAGTGAGAAATTCTCTGTGATTATGACTCTTTGTGCTTTGCAGCCTGTCTCCAATACACGTCTGGGCTGGGTGACAGCTACACTTTGTGCATACCTTCTAAACAGCCACAACACAGGAAGGGCTGGGTGTGACAGGGGATACATCTGCATTCATCTGCATACTGATAGTCTTCCAAGGCTTCAGAGGGAGAGGTAGCTCACCCTTACATTTGAATAGGTTATGTCTGCCCTCACACAAAGGGCTGATTTTCCCCCAACAGATTGTCTGGAGCCAGGGCTAGGCTGAAAGGGACTGTTGCGACTTCTAAGGGTTCCTTTGAAGTCACCCTTTCATCACTTTTTGAGTATAACTACTAAGGATCTGACCTCATGATTTAGACACTGCGTGTGACTTGTAACCAGACGCTGCTGGCTCTACAATCAGCACATTTCCAGGAGGACTACTGTGCTGCCAGGAGAAGGAGGAACCACCATTTGGACTAACTGCTTTGCTGTGTTGGCCTGCTGTCTGCTTGGCTGCAGGAGGGACTTTGCAACCTGACTGTATGTGCTGGTCTACTGCCTGCCACCTACCTTTGTGCCCCAGTGTTCTTCAAGGGCTTGTTGGCTTGCCCCCTGTTTTTGCAATCTGAGGGCCATAAAAAATTGCACCAGAATACCTCTGCCGGGTACTCTGTCACCTGCGAGTCTGGCAGCAGCGTGTTCTAAATCAGGAGCTGGGATCGAGTGCTCCTTGCCTTGCTTTTCCTCACTAGTGAGTGTTGAGTGCTTCACCTGTTTACCAGGACCAGCGTGTGCTTCATCTTTCCCTGGAGCAGCACGGATCTTCAGCGTTCCTTTCCCCCCAGTGCTGTCCTCTCCAGCGGTAGAGAGATGTCGCAGCAGCAAGGGAAGCCCAGGCTTCGTGGCCCCAGCGAGTTGCCTAAAGAGCGCGGAGAAACTCTGCTAGTGTCACACTGTGAGTGGGGCCCTGCCACCAGAGGAGGATCACCAAAGCCGACGCACCAGCCGAATCCACCCTAAGCGTCGGAGTTTCTTGCTGTTGGTGACTGAGGATGAGATGCTTTCGGCCTCCCGTATGGCCTGACGCCACACTGCCTGCTCCTCTTGGAAGCTCCCCATGGTACAGTTGCGGGAGTGTGGCTGTCCTCTCCCCTGCAGACACTGGATTAACCAGGTATTGAGGATCGGTAGGTGCACCGTGTGCTCGTCTGCAGCTAATTCGAGCACATAGAAGTGAGGGACCTTTGTGACTTCATCCAGGACTTGGGGGGACTTGTTCTGTTTCTGGCATTGTGGGATAAAACCTCGGAAGAGGATCCTGAGAGCAGTGTAGAACTGCTGTTAGGAACTGCATTGCTTAAGGAGGCATCAAGTTATCGTATAAAGTGTGGTAGGCGTGCAAGTGCTCATGCACCCTACATTCTTCCCTAATGCAATTGTGTCCACAGGACTCACAGAAATTTACAGTATAAAGTATAATAGGAGAGCAGGTGCGCTGTGCCCTATATTTTTACTACAATTTATATGATTGCATTACCTGCAAAGCATCTATGATGTATGTCATTTTGGTCTTGCTTTGATCAGGATAATGAGTACTATCTGAATAATTGCATACTGTGCAAAGTATTTATGATTCATGTTGTTTTGGTCTTATTTTGTTTATAATATAGTAACCAAGTCAAGTTCACTTTATTCGATTTATAATGATAAATGATAAAAGCACATACAGTCAAAACATCATTAAAATCATCGCAACACATTGAAACCGTTCACCTAAAGGAATGGAAAACTCCAGCCAGAAACCATGATACATATAAACAGACTTTATCATTCTCTAAAAATTGAGGGCCTCATTTGCAACATTTTGGTGCAGGGCACTGCCACAATGCTTCTTGCTGTGCTGCCCTGCCTCATAAGAAAAAGGCAGGAATGTGCCACATCTATGAAATACAGCTCATTCCTGTACACTTTCACTGTGCTGGTGCACAAATGGCTGTCTTGCACCAACACAGGCACCCTTGCACATGGTGCAAGGGTGCCTGCATTGAAATCGGGTTGTGTTTGTGCAGGAAGGGAAACCTTCCTGAACATAAACAACCTGTGCGCCTTCCCTGGGAAGGCACACGGTTTTGATGCTATCCCAGATCTATGCTATGTTGTAAATCTGGGAATGTGTCAAAAACCATGGGCGCTAAGAGGGAACACCCACCACAATGCAAATGACATGCCTCCCCCATGCAGTGTGAGGCAACACAGAGGCTTGTGCTGCATTGCCTTACGCCATATCTGCAAGTCCAGGAAAAGCCAGGCAGGGTGGCTTTCCATGGCCTTGTAGATATGGGTATGCCCAGTACACAGCCGGAAAGTTAAAAAAAAGTGACGTTCCGGTGGCACACTGCGATTGTAAATAAGCCCCTAAAAGTATAAGAAGGCCGGCCCGCTTGTCTAAACCCAGTGGCAGCAATAAAGGGCAAATATACTCATTGCGTAAATTCATAAACGTCGGACAAATAAAAACAATGTGCAAAGTGTCGAGTGCAGCAGCCATGTCACAAGTACAAAATGCAGGATCTATTGGTCTTTGCCAGGCAACCAACTGCTGTGGAAACAAATTAAAATTAAAATTAGACAAAAGGCGCCTATGAAATACTAGCATGTCTAATGTTAGATACAATTCACATTTACTTGAGAGTTTTACCATCTCATAGTGCTTGCATGTATTTTTAGGCAAAGCCCTCACTTCCCTTTTTTCCTGCATATAACTCCAATACGCCTATTTGATCCACAGCACATCAGCTTTTGAAATTAACACTGGGTGGGAAAACAGCTCTGGCCTACCTAGGACCCTCAACAAATATTTAATATACAGTATCCATGGGACTTGGTGACCATGTTCCAACCACAAGCAGTCTCTCACAATCTTTCTATTAAAATCCAAGTCTTTAATATAGTAATCTATTTTTATAAACCTGTGTGGAGTCTATTTTTGTGGCATATTCATTGTGTTACTGTGTGTGTGTATTGCACAAATGTTTTATACATTGCCTCTTTAGATAAGCCTGACTGCTCTGTGCCAAGCTGCCAGAGGGTGAGCACAGGTTATCTTGGTGTGTATCTGACCATCCTTGACTAGAGTGGTGGGTTCTGCCTGGCTTAGGTGCATACCCTAGGCAACCAGAAACCCAATACTAACATGGTTATTATAATGCATAATTTACTGTAGCTTGTGCTAGTGGGTCTCATGAATCAGCACCTGAGTCAAAGCCACAAAGCTGTAGAATTGTGTTCTGATGACAGAGACCTTCTTTGTTTCTTAAAGAGCCATCCCTAATTCTACCTCAATACTCTCACCTATTTTTCCACCATTGTCCGCAAGAAAAACTATGTTTAGAAGTGTTTATACATACGCCACTGAGTGACTGCATTCCCAAAGGAAACTGAGGGGCACATCCTATGCTGTGTGTTTGAGGGCCTGATAAAATGTGCATGGATGATGAGAAAGCCAATGTTCTATCTTCACTCATTGCCATTGGATAAGGAGAGAGACAACTCATGAGTCTTCCACAAGAAAAACCTCTTTCTCCAGTGTTTACATAAATGCCATTATGCCAAAATGCCATAAAAGAGGCCCTTAGTTTTCAGCAGAGATCTGGAAGGAAGACATCCATGTTATAAAAGTGTATCAATGGAGCGTTTTTGCTCCTAAGTGGTCAGGTTATGGAGTGCATAGTTTCTTATGTGAAGCTCAAGGACTTGAATTTGATTTCAGTTGGAGTGGTTTAGAATGATGTCTTAGGTATGTAGGTTATGTGATCACATTTAAGTTGTCCGCTTATCAGACAAGTAGCAACATGGAGTACAGCTTTAAATGGAACAAGAGTGGTGTATGGGAGTCTTTGAGATCAACAGGTTACCTCCAGCAATGCAGGAAATAACATGAGCTTGCATGGTGGTGTGGTAAGTGGTGGCTGTTTGAAACTGGTTTTATCTTGCTGAGCAGACTGACTTGTTACTAGGCGGTTTGGGATTTTTATGTTGATCTGGACTAAAAAGAATAGTCATGGGCTAAGAGCCCAAGTATTTGTTATTGAACAATAGGGAGGGATAAAGTCTGTTAAGTTGCCTTAAGTTTACCTAGTTCATGGCCTGTGACTGAAGTCTCACACCATCCATGAGAATTCAGTTTCAGGTAGAAATTGAACGTCCATAATTATTTCATGTGTAGGCAGTGCTCAAGGAATTCCATGTTGTCATATGAAGGTACATTATAGTAAAGATGGGTGTATCTGCAAGGGGATACAGATAATGATAAATATCATTGGTGTAAGGATGTATCACTGAGAGACTCAGTATTCACTGGGAGCATTGATAATTTTGATGAATTCATTAAAATGTCTGAGAGGAATGAGGTAAACCATTTGAGGAAAGTGATGTGATGCTCATTTGAATGGGGAAGGATCAAGAAGAACATAGTGATTCTCAGTATGAAATCCCACTGATATGTCGGACAGGACTCGGAGACAAAGGTCACATTTTTCTATGATCCAGAGGCCATCATCAACCAGTTGTTGCATTGCCTTTTTACTGCTGAGGTGGGATGTGAGCAAGACTGAAATAAGTGAAGTTAGTAGTATTGGTCAATGAAGCCCTAAAGTTGCAGTGTTACTGCTTTGTTAAGGGCTTTGCATAGAAAACAGCAAGTGGGAAAAAGGGAATGCAAGAAATTGGATTACTGGTTGAAGGGGGTGAGAAAAAACTTCAAACAACAATCACACTCCTTGTCAGGGTGAACCACAAAAGTCACTGAATAAACCTGTGCTCACTCCTTTGGTAGTTTGGCACAAAATAAGTCAGGCTTATCTTAGAGACAATGTGTAAAGTATTCATGTAGTACTCAAACAGTAATAAAGTGAAATCACAACACAGGGACAATCCCAAACCAATTTGGAAAAAGAAATGATATTTTAATAAATAAAATGACACTAAAGCGACAAAAATCTGATCAGTAGAACTGGAATTATAAGTTTAAAAATGTTTTAGGTAATATAGTCGTCCTGTGGGTATCTGGTTGCGTGGTTCACTGACAGAATATCAACACCCAAAATATCCCCATACCACAATATCGAGTTAAAAATATCAACATCCTATATTTATAAACGTAAGTACAAAAATATCAAGAAAAAAAATATTGATGCCATAAATATAGTTGTACAAAAGATTGTTTTTATATATATATATATATATATATATTTATATATATATATATAAATAAAATAATAAATATTAAATACATTAAATAATAACATTAATTAAATGTTTTTAGATTTAATATACATTTTAACATATTTAACAAATAAACTTAATTTTAAAACTTTTACACAAATATATAATAATTACTGTATATATATTTACTTAAAAACATTTTTAAACTAATAATTTTAATGTATTTTCAAATTTTAAAATGATAAAATGCTAACAAATAAATATATATATATATATATATATATATATATATATATATATAAATATGTGTTGCCACAACAATGGACACTTTCTCGTCGCTCCAAGGACGAACCGCACTCACGGGAATTCTTTGAAGTGTTTTTATTAATGCGTGACCTCCCCCACGCCAACAGACGCGTTTCGGCGTTACCGCCTTCCTCGATGTTGACCTTGGTGCTCCCAAAACCACCCTTTTAAAGTGCTCAGTGCTCGCTAAAAACAATTTCATTAACAGCGAAGATAGCCTACATCAGTTCCCTCAACAAAATCGGTTGTGAAATAGAGCGGCCATCTTTTAGCTACACTCCGGTAATCAATCCTAATGTCAATTCTAATCTACATGCACCAACATGTCAAATACAGTAAACAATTTTCCAAACATATTGATATAGTACAATTAAAAATCAATTTGAGGGGGAAAGTTATGCACACAATTGTCATAAAAGCATAGTTCATTTCTTACATTTGCTTTAAAAATCATTTTCCGACCTACACATAGTGCGTAACACTATCTTGCCTATATTCTATATGTAGTAAACAATCAAGCCCTAATGGGCAAAATAGTCCCCATCTTTTTTTGGGGGCAATTTGCATCACACGTGTGTTATGTCATCATATTTATAAATAAACAAATAGAAAATCTAGCCCTGAATGGGCAAAAATATTTGGCTTCGCGGGTGGAGTGCTGACTACTATAAGAGCTTAGTTAAATCCTCCCCTAATGCATCTCTCATAAATGTTCTATTCTCATTGATGTTGCTATGGGGAGAAATCGACATTCCTAAAGCTCCAAGAATGAAGACCACTTTGGTCTAAGTCTGACTCCTATGAGTCGCAATAAAGAAACTACAAAGGCTAATAAACATACAAAAAAGCATACAAAAAAGCAAGCAAAAACCAGGTTAGCAATAATGCCTAGTGCATAAGATTATGAATGCATCAGGTAGAGAGTGGAATCGTTTAGTCTAGATGTGTCCAAAGTTCTTCTGTGATGTTCAACCCCATTGGTGCCATGGTACCTAATTCGATAATATATCTAGACTCCATTCTACGAAGATTTCTCACTCTGTCCCCACCTCTCTCTAGTTTCGGCACTTGATCTATACAATAGAATTTTAGTAGATCACGGTTGCTGTTATGTTCCTGCTCAAAATGACGCGCTACTGGATATGTAGGGTCTTTTTTAGTTATCACGCGCATGTGCTCTAATATGCGCTTTTTTGCAGGATGAATGGTACTGCCGACATATCGTTTTCGACATGGGCACTCCAGGCAGTACACTGTAAATTCCGAATTACAGTTCAGCAAACGATTAATTTTCTTTCTTGTTATGGGGCCCTTATTGATGTTATAGCTGTTCACTTTTTGGCTAAATCTACAGGCTTTACATTGCATACAGGGATTAAATCCGGTGATATCATCTTTCCTATGTATAGGAGCATGATAGTGACTCGAGACTAAGTGGTCACTAATTGATCTACACCGTTTGTGAGTTATCAATGGTTGGACAGGAATGACTTCTTTCATTATTAAATCTGTTTTCAAAATATGCCAGTGCTTTTTAAAGATGCACGTTATTTGTGGTGTTTTTACGTTATAACAAGTTATCATCCTAACAGGTTGAGTGGTAGTGTCCTGTGTTCTTATTTGTGGTGTTTTGGATATCAAGAGCTCTGATCTAGTGGTGGTATCTACTTTCTTTTCAGCCGCTCTTAATGTACTGTCGGAATAACCCCTGTTTCTGAAACGATTAAAGACTTCTTTTCTGGCTATGAGGTATTCCTGTGTTGTGGTACAATTGCATTTTAAACGCAAGAATTCCCCATAAGGGATATTATTAATCATACTTTTGGGGTGGAAGCTTCTTGCGTGCAACACGGAGTTGCCCGCAGTTGGCTTCCTATAGAGTCGTGTCGCAATCTGTCTGTCCACTACATACACCTCGAGGTCAAGATAGACCACACTTTTGGCACTAATCTCACCACTGAATCTTAAATTCAAATCATTGGAGTTGAGAAAGGCTATGTATTCTTCCGCTGAAGAGCGGCTCCCCCGCCACACGATGAACAAATCATCAATGTAGCGTGCCCACATTGTTATATTCTTGAGCCAATTATTGGGTGTGTCCCTCCAGGCCACGTGCTTCTCCCACCAGCCAACGAAAAGATTCACATAGCTGGGGGCGAAGCACATGCCCATCGAAAGTCCCCCGTTGTTGCCTGTAGAGCTGGCCTGCAAAAATAAAAATATTATTTTTGAGACAGAATTGTACCATCTCTAGAAGCATATTATGTTGTCGAAATTTTAGGGGTCGTTTATTAAGGAACCATTGTACCGCTCTCATACCATGATGGTTTTGTATACAAGTATATAGACTCGTAATGTCTAGAGTTATAAATAGCATATCCTCTTCCCACATAATGCCCTCAATCTGTCTTAAACAATCCTGCGTATCTTTAATGTAGGAACTAAGGTTTTTCACTCAGGGTGCCAGAAATAAATCAATGTAAGTCGAACAATTTTCCAGGAGACTACCAATAGATGCTACTATTGGTCTCCCAGGTGGTTTCGTCTCATTTTTATGTACTTTGGGGAGATGATAAAATGATGGAAGTACAGGATATTCGCAAAGTAGGAAATTGTATTCATCTATGTCTAGCATCCCGTTATCCCTCCATACGGTCAGACGTTGATGAAAATTTGAAATACAATTCATATATTCCACTCTGCTAGTAGGCAGATAGCATTCCTTATCTTGTAGTTGGCTCATTGCCTCATTTAAGTAGTGCTCCCTGGAAAACAGAACAATATTATCCCCCTTGTCCGAAGGTTTTATAATTATTGTATCGTCTTTTTTAAGAGACTGAATAGCTTTCCATTGGGCAAGGGGCATATTGTATTTCGTCTTAGGAATTTTCTTATCATTCTCAAGTTGTTTGAGATCTGTTCTTACTGCATCGCTAAAAACATCTATAGCATCAAAGGGAGTTTGTGGGACAATTCTAGATTTATTTTAGAAACCAATTGACTGAGCGATGCTAGCTTCCTCTAGACAAGTATCAAAATCTGTTTCGTTTGAAAATTCCAGGGAGTGCAAGGTTGCAAGAGTCTCCAAGTCATTGCCAGTGAGTAGTTCCATATCCATGGCATCAGTATTCATATATATATATATATATATATAATATAAAATACAAAAAGAGTTGCCTCTAGGTGGGATGCACTCCCAGGTGGAAATTACGCAAAAGCAAGGGCACACGCCATGAACAAAGTCCTTTTCTGGTTTCCTGCCAGACGCGTTTCAGGCCAACGCCCTCTTCAGTGGCAGACCATGCGACGTGACGGCATGCGGCAACCACCAGTAAATCCCCGTAATAATTATGCTCAGGTGAACCACCTGCAGCAATGCTTCCTGGGACTGGTGGTTCAGTAAAACCCAAGTGGGTCGCCGCTGGCACTCACATTCAATAAACGCAAAAACAACAAAAAAGAACTACAATATCACATTTTGATGAAAAAATTGAAATCAAACAATGACATAATTATTCGAAACGCAGACAAGGGTGGGAACCTTGTTTTGTGGAAAAAGAAGGACTATATTGAAGAAGCCATGAATCAACTAACAGACACTACATGCTATCGGAGAAGTGAATATCCGGAATTAAGAACTACATATAATACATACAGTGCAAAATTGGTAGTGTGGAAGAATGCTGGGCTTATATCCCCCAAGAGTATAAGTACTTAAAAAATGTCAATCCAGTCACCCCGATCTTATACTTTATCCCAAAGATACATAAAGACGCAAACAAACCTCCAGGAAGACCGATAATTTCGGCCAGGAACAGTCTCCTAGAAAAAACATCACGATATGTAGATTACTATCTACAGGAGTTTGTTCAACAGCTGCCGTCTTACATCAGGGATATGGGAGATTTCCTTTCAAAAATACAGAACATTGTTTGGAAAGAAGATTATCTGCTCATTGCAATGGATGTGACATCGCTATACACCTCCATCAACCACCAAGATGGTATTCGAGCATTACAACATTATTTAGGTAAAAGGACTCCCGAATTTGTACAGCACAATAAGATGCTTTTAAATATGGTTGAGTTCTGCCTTGATAACAATATTTTTTATTCCAAAATGTCTTATACAAACAACAACGGGCGTAGCAATGGGAGCCAGCTTCTCCCCCAGTTATGCTTGTCTACATATGGGATGGTGGGAGGAGCTGGTACTAATGAATGAACATAAGACTACAGTCATATCAAAAATTAAATGTTGGCTACGTTTTATTGATGACTTGTTTTTAATCTGGCAGGGTTCAGCAGATGAAGCAGAACAGTTTATTAGAGAATTAAATAAGAATTGTCTTAATCTGCACTTTACAGCTTCGATCAGCGCAACAACCATTAACTTTTTAGATGTTGAAGTATATATCAGAAATGGGCAACTGGAAACAAAATTGCATAGGAAGCCAACTGCCGGTAATTCCATATTGCATGCTGGCAGCTTCCATCCCCAACATCTTATTTACAGTATCCCCTATGGGGAAATGTTACGTCTTAAGCGAATTTGCAGTTGCGAAGCTGATTTAATAATAGCCCAACAAGACTGTGCGGCCAGATTTGAGGCAAGGGGATATTCAAATGACTGTATTAAACTAGCCATAGAAAAAAGTAACAAAGTCCCAAGGGAAAGTCTAATTAATCAAAATAAACAGAAGGAGGTCATTCAAACACAAGATCCTTCTTCCTCTTTCAGATTTTTTAAAATACAGCAAGCAAGATAAGGCAATTAGAAAAATCATCAGAACTAATTGGCCTCTAGTTTTAGACGACCCTGTTATTGGGCATAGTCTCCCAAAAAATGTGTCTATAACATACACATGAGCGACCTCCATGAGGGACGTCCTAGTCCAAAATGACCCTTTTGTTCAAACCAAGAACACATGGTTATCCCAAAGAAAGGGATTTTTTCGCTGTAAAACTTGTAAAGCGTGTCAATTTGGGATTAATAAAACCACATATGACACCCCATTTAGCGATAGAGAAAAATCCATTTCTAAGTCCCTAAGTTGCAAAACGGACCATGTAGTCTATGTGCTGGAGTGTCCGTGTGCCCTAAGATATGTAGGTAGTACTATACTACAAGGGCACAAGAGGATACTCCAGCACATTAGAGCAATCAAAAACAAGGACACTACTTACCCCGTAGCTAGACATTTTGAGGAAGTACATAAAGCAGACCCCAAACAACTCATTTACTTTATTATTGACTCCATCCCACCATATAAAAGAGGAGGGGACAGAGAAAAAGCCCTTAGACGTCTAGAAACCAGATACATTCTAGACCTCGACACAAAGCATCCTAAGGGTCTTAATATTACGGAGGAATTACATACCTGCCTCTGATAATGAGTAATGTAATGTGCATGATAAGAATCAGAGATATATAGCTACTGTGAACTCTGAAGAAAATTTAAAAACTTATTTTACCGCACCGCCTGAATAATATCCTTTTAAACATTTTATACACTATTTTGTACACGGTTTTAGATGGGTTTTACAATTTTAGCACACTTTTAATTAGCGTATTTTGCACGGGTTTTTAGATAATTTAAAGTATGTGTAGTAGTAAAGACTGCAGCCAAGCACTTTCTGAATTAGTACTGTATTTGCATTTGCATTTTAAGTATTTATTTGTACAGAATTGTTTGAATTGGTATCTAAACCTGGACGGTAAAAACAAATGTTATATTTATGCGTAATTACAAAGAGGTATTTATACCTGAATGATTTAATTATGCCAACAGCCTAACAACCGGAATGCATTATGTATAATGTATTTTGTTTATGTCCATGCTTTGCTTTACTTTGCACATAAGGCACTCGTCAATTTAACATGAAAAGAGTAAAAAGACTACTAGCAAAAAAACATGGGAAAAGGAAAGATAGAAAGAAAAAAAGTTGTATATAAACCGGCCGTACACTGTTGAGCGCGCTATGTGATCAAGGCTCTTCGGAGCTGAAACGCGTTAGGCTGCTGGTGCTTGTGTGACAAAATAAAAAGAAAATCTGCACCTAACTGTGGTCCGTGCTCCTGTGTTTTGCTTGGCCAAGTGAAGAAATGGAGTGATGCGAGTGTAATTAGCTGGTTCTGACTCCTCCAGCTACAACACGGACCCCCTTCATGAATGGGCTGGTTGCTGACAAAGGAGCTGATGCTTGGCAACAAGTGAAATGAGACAAATCCGGGAGGATTATCGACAGCTCAGCCCCTCAGCATTCCTGACTAGACGGCATTGAAAATCTCTGTGACAACAACAAGGTAGGCGAACACGCGTCGGAGGACACGTTGGGCGCCTGTTTGTGGGTTGTCGACAAGGGGATTTAGCCATTAATTCAATTTTGCTGAGTTGAAGGTGTGCAGTGACCGCAGCGCGAGGTAAAAATCCAGGGGCACGATCCCTCTCGCAGTGCGCTTTGAACTGAACAAAGTATTTTTACACAAGCGCTATGTCAGCTGATGCGCTCAAGGAAAGGGAGGCGGCGGCGGCGGAGCTGTTCAATGATGACAATGTAACTGAACAGAACTCAGTTCCCCAACATGCATCAGTGGGGTTACGCAGCACCAATTTTAAAGACAAAATGAAACAGCTCGAGAAATTAATGAAGTCAGAACAAAATAAATGGTGGGAAGCGAAGTCCCTTCAGCGTTACTTGGACGTAGGAAGAGTACCTAGGGGGTTAAGAATCCTAACAGCCCCCAGCTACGAAAATCCGGATATAGACATGATGAAAGAATGGGCAGAAACAAATTTGGATTCATCCAAGCGACTAATAATTATTTTAGTCAAATATGCTGAAAAGGATCGGATCAAAATACAAGATCAAATAGAAGCCCTCAATGTTGAAATAGAATTATTGGCAAACAAAGATGAAATTCTTAAACTTAAAGATGAAATGATTAAAAGATTAAAAAAGGAGGAAGACAAAATCCGTGAGAGGAAAGCTTTTAAATTTCATCGTGATCGTACTGATTACGAAACAGGACGTATATTTACTTTCGCAAAAAAGTACGAGGCCTTAAAAGTATCAAAATACGGGGGAATAGGTGCAGGCAGAGCAACCATGGAAACCCATCAAACAGGACCAAGTACATCTTCTAATTCAGAATATAGCTCTGCCATGGAAAGTGAAACCGAGCCCAGTGACTCTAATCAATCGAATAAATCAATACCGGCCAAAATATCTTTAGCGGAAGAGGTGGATTTTTTAGTGCACGAAAGGCGCAACACACTGCGCCCAAGAGCTCAACTGGTGAAACCACAAAAAGCCGATCAGTCAAACGCAGGGAAAGGCGAAAAGCAAAATCAAGAAGAACCGAAAAGACAAACTCAGCAAGCCAGACGCAATTGGAGACGCCAATAGTTACAATTAATAATGGCAGTCAAACTGTTATTAATCTTACAGATGTTGACCTAAATAAAGCAGAAGAGCAGTTACTGGCATTAGGACTTTCTTACTGTCCTGTAAGTTCATTTGACTATGCTACTACCAGAATAGACGTTTTCAAAAGCATAAGAAAATTAAAACTAAAAAAGTATTTCTGGCAAAACCAGTCAACTCCAATAGAAGATCCAATCCAACAAGCAGATCCTCAACCGACCAGTCCCCCTTTTTTCAATTTGACACAATCAGACGTGCCATTGCTAAATGATCTACAACAACTAGTGAATGAAAATTACAACATAAGTACAACTACTTGTCTAGAAAGTGGCAACAAAATTGACTCTACAACTCCTTTCAAACCAAAATCCAAATTTAATCCTATCAGTCCAAGGGACTCAATTGATATTTTTCAAGAACAAGTAATCAAGGGAATTAAACGATTAAATCACAAAGTGCAAAGAGCAAATAAACGCAAAAACAACAAAAAGAACTACAATATCACATTTTGATGAAAACATTGAAATCAAACAATGACATAATTATTCGAAACGCAGACAAGGGTGGGAACCTTGTTTTGTGGAAAAAGAAGGACTATATTGAAGAAGCCATGAATCAACTAACAGACACTACATGCTATCGGAGAAGTGAATATCCGGAATTAAGAACTACATATAATACATACAGTGCAAAATTGGTAGTGTGGAAGAATGCTGGGCTTATATCCCCCCAAGAGTATAAGTACTTAAAAAATGTCAACCCAGTCACCCCGATCTTATACTTTATCCCAAAGATACATAAAGACACAAACAAACCTCCAGGAAGACCGATAATTTCGGCCAGGAACAGTCTCCTAGAAAAAACATCACGATATGTAGATTACTATCTACAGGAGTTTGTTCAACAGCTGCCGTCTTACATCAGGGATACGGGAGATTTCCTTTAAAAAATACAGAACATTGTTTGGAAAGAAGATTATCTGCTCATTGCAATGGATGTGACATCGCTATACACCTCCATCAACCACCAAGATGGTATTCGAGCATTACAACATTATTTAGGTAAAAGGACTCCCGAATTTGTACAGCACAATAAGATGCTTTTAAATATGGTTGAGTTCTGCCTTGATAACAATATTTTTTTATTCCAAAATGTCTTATACAAACAACAACGGGGCATAGCAATAGGAGCCAGCTTCTCTCCCAGTTATGCTTGTCTACATATGGGATGGTGGGAGGAGCTCGTACTAATGAATGAACATAAGACTACAGTCATATCAAAAATTAAATGTTGGCTACGTTTTATTGATGACTTGTTTTTAATCTGGCAGGGTTCAGCAGATGAAGCAGAACAGTTTATTAGAGAATTAAATAAGAATTGTCTTAATCTGCACTTTACAGCTTCGATCAGCGCAACAACCATTAACTTTTTAGATGTTGAAGTACATATCAGAAATGGGCAACTGGAAACAAAATTGCATAGGAAGCCAACTGCCGGTAATTCCATATTGCATGCTGGCAGCTTCCATCCCCATCATCTTATTTACAGTATCCCCTATGGGGAAATGTTACGTCTTAAGCGAATTTGCAGTTGCGAAGCTGATTTAATAATAGCCCAGCAAGACTGTGCGGCCAGATTTGAGGCAAGGGGATATTCAAATGACTGTATTAAACTAGCCATAGAAAAAAGTAACAAAGTCCCAAGGGAAAGTCTAATTAATCAAAATAAACAGAAGGAGGTCATTCAAACACAAGATCCTTCTTCCTCTTTCAGATTTATTTGAAAATACAGCAAGCAAGATAAGGCAATTAGAAAAATCATCAGAACTAATTGGCCTCTAGTTTTAGACAACCCTGTTATTGGGCAAAGTCTCCCAAAAAATGTGTCTATAACATACACACGAGCGACCTCCATGAGGGACGTCCTAGTCCAAAGTCCTAGTCCAAAATGACCCTTTTGTTCAAACCAAGAACACATGGTTATCCCAAAGAAAGGGATTTTTTCGCTGTAAAACTTGTAAAGCGTGTCAATTTGGGATTAATAAAACCACATATGACACCCCATTTAGCGATAAAGAAAAATCCATTTCTAAGTCCCTAAGTTGCAAAACGGACCATGTAGTTTATGTGCTGGAGTGTCCGTGTGCCCTAAGATATGTAGGTAGTACTATACTACAAGGGCACAAGAGGATACTCCAGCACATTAGAGCAATCAAAAACAAGGACACTACTTACCCCGTAGCTAGACATTTTGAGGAAGTACATAAAGCGGACCCCAAACAACTCATTTACTTTATTATTGACTCCATCCCACCATATAAAAGAGGAGGGGACAGAGAAAAAGCCCTTAGACGTCTAGAAACCAGATACATTCTAGACCTCGACACAAAGCATCCTAAGGGTCTTAATATTACGGAGGAATTACATACCTGCCTCTGATAATGAATAATGAAATGTGCATGATAAGAATCAGAGATATATAGCTACTATGAACTTTGAAGAAAATTAAAAAACTTATTTTACTGCACCGCCTGAATAATATCCTTTTTAACATTTTATACACTATTTTGTACACGGTTTTAGATGGGTTTTACAATTTTAGCACACTTTTAATTAGCGTATTTTGCACGGGTTTTTAGATAATTTAAAGTATGTGTAGTAGTAAAGACTGCAGCCAAGCACTTTCTGAATTAGTACTGTATTTGCATTTGCATTTTAAGTATTTATTTGTACAGAATTGTTTGAATTGGTATCTAAACCTGGACGGTAAAAACAAATGTTATATTTATGCGTAATTACAAAGAGGTATTTATACCTGAATGATTTAATTATGCCAACAGCCTAACAACCGGAATGCATTATGTATAATGTATTTTGTTTATGTCCATGCTTTGCTTTACTTTGCACATAAGGCACTCGTCACTTTAACATGAAAAGAGTAAAAAGACTACTAGCAAAAAAGATAGAAAGAAAAAAAGTTGTATATAAACCGGCCGTACACTGTTGAGCGCGCTATGTGATCAAGGCTCTTCGGAGCTGAAATGCGTTATGCTGCTGGTTCTTGTGTGAGCAAATAAAAAGAAAATCTGCACCTATCTGTGGTCCGTGCTCCTGTGTTTTGCTTGGCCAAGTGAAGAAATGGAGTGATGCGAATATATATATATATATATATATATTCACTGAAAAAACCATAGGTTTTAGGGACAGTTATAGTTAGTTGGACATTGCACTCGTACAAAACCCGTGAAATTCCCCCGTTATAGTTAGTTCAGGTAACTATAACTCGCGCCCCCGCAATGCACTGCTATGGTTTTTTCAGTGAATTTGTAAGGTTTTTTAAATGCTAATTTCCCTGGGCCTCTATTGGCCCCGGGGACCCCATCCCCCGGGGCATGCCCTCTTTCTTTTTTTTATTAAAATCTTTGGAGGGGGGCTGCGTGGCCCCCTCCTCAGGCCATTTAAGGCCCCGGGGACCCCATCCCCCGGGGCCGGCCTTGCCCTTTTTTTTTTTTTTTTTTTTTGGGGATGGGGGCTGCGTGGCCCCCCTCTTGGGCCACTAATGGCCCCAGGGACCCCATCCCCCGGGGCCTGGCCACTCGTTGGGGACCGTGGGGGGGTCCCCAATACCCCCACGGTCCCACCGGCTCCCCGCGTCCTTCGGGAGCCGGCATTGCTTTTCCACATGGGGAGCTGCTGACATGCAGCTCCCCATGTGGAAAAGCAATGTGCTTTGGTTTTTGGAAGAGAGAGCAGGTTTCCTCCTCTCTCTTCCAAAAACCAAAGCAGTTTGCTATGGCAGGGCGGGAGCCGCGAGGCTCCCGTCCTGTCATAGCAAACTACAGTGTCCCGGGGTAGGCACCCCAGGACACTGCAGGAGCCGGCCCTGGGGGGTGGTGGTCCCCAGGGCCATCAAGGGCTCCAGGAGGGGGGCCGCACGGCCCCCCTCCCTCCATTGGCAAAGCCCCGGGGAGGTGGTGGTCCCCGGGGGTCCGTAACGGACCCCCATATTGAAATATTTAATGCCCCGGGGAGGTGACGGTCCCTGGGGCGTGTGGGGGGGCTCGAGCCCCCCCCCAAACAGGTCATTTTTTTTTTTTTTAAAAGAAGCCCCGGGGGGTGGCGGTCCCCGGGGCTGCGGGAGGGCCGAGAGCCCTCCCGCACCATTATTTTTTTAAAGCCCCAGGGGGTGGCGGTCCCCGGGGCTTGGGGGGCCACATAAAATATAAACCCACCCCCTGCATGCCCCCGGGACTTGGGCCACCCGGGGGCAAAATTGCATCGGAGCGCGGGAGACCGCGCTTCGATTATTTTTTTTCCGGCGGGATCCGCGCACCCTAAGCGCATCCCGCCGATTTCTTTTTAAAAAAAATGCTTTTTTCTGCCCAGGGGGTCCTTGTGGGACCCCCTGAGCAGACCTAGGGGGTCAGGGTGTTTCTACCCCGTCCCCTTTGTGCGTTTTGCGCACTTGTTTCTTTTTTTTTTCTCGGCGGGATCCGGCACCCTAAGCGCATCCCGCCGATTTAAAAAAAAAAAAATGCTTTTTTCTGCCCAGGTGGTCCTTGTGGGACCCCTGAGCAGACCTAGGGGTCAGGGTGTTTCTACCCTGCCCCCTTTTTGCGCTTTGCGCACTTGTTTCTGTCCCTCGGTTCTACCGAGGATAAAATGGCTGCCAACACTTCCTGATTTGGAGTGTTGACAGCCACTTGACAGCCAATTAGCATGCAGCTCGTGATCGGGAGGGTACGCGGACCCTACTCGGCCATAGATATATATGTGACTTTACTTTTGATTTTCTCAGGAACTACTGAATGGATTTACACCATTTAAGCAAAAGGCACGACACTGAACCAAGGGCTACCTCTTTGCCAAATTTGGTGTAATTCCGTTCAGCAGTTCGGGCTGTAGCCGCGATGAACGGTTCCTATGGAAAAATGAATGGGGAATACGTGTTTTGGGACCCCCCTTTTTTCTCGGCCCCCGCTTGACGAATCACCCCGAGACTTTCAGGATAGGAGCGGACCGGAGCGCCCCAACAAGTTGGACGCTTTCGCGAAGATTCGTCTACCGGCGCCATTGTTATTTCAAATAGAATGTTGCGGAGTTCCTATGGAAAATAGGTCCTAACTATAACTATCTACTGGCGACCGCCAGTAGATAATATATATATATATATATATATATATATATATATATATATATATATATATATATATACAAAGTAGATCCCTGCAGTCCGCGCAGGAAAAAACGAGCCACTCCAGTTTCAAAGTTCAAAGGTTTTCCAGGTTTATTTACGGCAACAAAAGACGACGCGTTTCGATCTCTGGCGAGATCTTGGTCATATATATATATATAATATAAAATACAAAAAGAGTTGCCTCTAGGTGGGATGCACTCCCAGGTGGAAATTACGCCAAAGCAAGGGCACACGCCATGAACAAAGTCCTTTTCTGGTTTCCTGCCAGACGCGTTTCGTGCCAACGCCCTCTTTAGTGGCAGACCATGTGACGTGACGGCATGCGGCAACCACCAGTAAATCCCCGTAATAATTATGCTCAGGTGAACCACCTGAAGCAATGCTTCCTGGGACTGGTGGTTCAGTAAAACCCAAGTGGGTCGCCGCTGGCACTCACATTCAAAAATGTCTTTTAAAAGGATTGCCGATGTTCGTGCCGGCACCCCTGCATATAACAGGCACCTCCTGTTCCACAGTTAGTTGCCCCAGTAAAGCAGCCGCGGACCTGCAAGTGTTTCGCTGTGGTGCAATCCCGCGACCAGGCAGGCCGCTATACAAAATACAAAAAGAGTTGCCTCTAGGTGGGATGCACTCCCAGGTGGAAATTACGCCAAAGCAAGGGCACATGCCATGAACAAAGTCCTTTTCTGGTTTCCTGCCAGACGCGTTTCGGGCCAACGCCCTCTTCAGTGGCAGACCATGTGACGTGACGGCGTGCAACTCTTTTTGCATTTTGTATAGCGGCTTGCCTGGTCGCGGGATTGCACCACCGCGAAACACTTGCGGGTCCGCGGCTGCTTTATTGGGGCAGCTAACTGTGGAACAGGAGGTGCCTGTTATATGCAGGGGTGCCGGCGCGAACATCGGCAATCCTTTTGAAGACATTTTTTAATGTGAGTGAAGGCGGCGGCGACCCACTTGGGTTTTACTGAACCACCAGTCCCAGGAAGCATTGCTTCAGGTGGTTCACCTGAGCATAATTATTACGGGGATTTACTGGTGGCTGCCGCTTGCCGTCACGTCACATGGTCTGCCACTGAAGAGGGCGTTGGCCCAAAACGCGTCTGGCAGGAAACCAGAAAAGGACTTTGTTCATGGCGTGTGCCCTTGCTTTGGCGTAATTTCCACCTGGGAGTGCATCCCACCTAGAGGCAACTCTTTTTGTATTTTGTATAGCGGCATGCCTGGTCGCGGGATTGCACCACCGCGAAACACTTGCGGGTCCGCGGCTGCTTTATTGGGGCAGCTATCTGTGGAACAGGAGGTGCCTGTTATATGCAGGGGTGCCGGCGCGAACATTGGCAATCCTTTTAAAGACATTTTTGAATGTGAGTGACGGCGGCGACCCACTTGGGTTTACTGAACCACCAGTCCCAGGAAGCATTGCTTCAGGTGGTTCACCTGAGCATAATTATTACGGGGATTTACTGGTGGCTGCCGCATGCCGTCACGTCACATGGTCTGCCACTGAAGAGGGCGTTGGCCCGAAACGCGTCTGGCAGGAAACCAGAAAAGGACTTTGTTCATGGCGTGTGCCCTTGCTTTGGCGTAATTTCCACCTGGGAGTGCATCCCACCTAGAGGCAACTCTTTTTGCATTTTGTATAGCGGCCTGCCTGGTCGCGGGATTGCACCACCGCGAAACACTTGCGAGTCCACGGCTGCCTTATTGGGCAGCTAACTGTGGAACAGGAGGTGCCTGTTATATGCAGGGGTGCCGGCGCGAACATCGGCAATCCTTTTAAAGACATTTTTTAATGTGAGTGATGTTGGCGACCCACCTGGGTTTTACTGAACCACCAGTCCCAGGAAGCATTGCTTCAGGTGGTTCACCTGAGCATAATTATTACGGGGATTTACTGGTGGCTGCCGCACGCCGTCACGTCACATGGTCTGCCACTGAAGAGGGCATTGGCCCAAAACGCGTCTGGCAGGAAACCAGAAAAGGACTTTGTTCATGGTGTGTGCCCTTGCTTTGGCGTAATTTCCACCTGGGAGTGCATCCCACTTAGAGGTAACTCTTTTTGCATTTTATATATATATATATATCTCCAAGAGCTGCTCCTCGCTTTTCCATATGTTTTCAGCCAAGCAGACGCGGACCACCAAGTACGTGCTTTTAGGATGATGCTTTATTTGTCGGCCATAACGCGTTTTGGTCCAGCCGGACCTTGATCACATGACAACGCTGCTACGTAACAATGACCTATTTAAAGTGCTACATGCTGAGTGTGATTGGTGGTAAGTCATAGACATGGAAGATACATTTGGTATGAGGTTGTATGAACTTTGTAAAACCTCTATTTCAGATCAGACAGACAATGCTGCAACAATCTTACTGGTTCATGTGGAATAAATACATTAACAATATTAAAAAAATTATTATATTGTTTAAAAGGGTAAATACTTTTCATAAAAATGATCTCAATATATATATAAATATATAAATATTTCCAGTATAAAAGCGTTTTGCATTTACATAATTATGCCCTTGCGAAAATATAACTGGGATCAATCCCTTGTATATATTCCTACAATCATATTATGGTTTAAAATGGTTCCATTAGATTCTTTCCATTTGATCTGTTCATTTTCCACGGGGTCTACCAGGTCTATGTTTTATAAAGTGCTCGTGCTTCTCACTACAGGGATTACAGTCTTCTTTCTAGTCACCTCCATCACCTCTTGTGTCTAAAATTTATAAAACCTCAGTGCTTAAAGTGTAGTGCATGTAATTTAAAAACCATCATGGTCTATGGTTAAGGTGAAACGGCAGCCTCGTAACACGGTATTTACCGTAGATTATATAGTTGTGTTCCTTATCATCTTTTTATGTAATTAAGTCCATATGTCCAAGAGTGTTAGAGTGTGTGAGTATATAAATGTATACTCATGTCTTTGGGCTTAAATTGAAACATAAATATATAAATATATCACAGGTCTAACGGCACTGGAATCAAGGCAAAAGCAGATTTTAAAAGCAGTACAGTGCGAGTCGGAATAGGTGGAATACACACTATCTCATCATAAACAGGTGTAAAGATCCTCTGTATTATTTAACCCTCCGGGGGCCTTGCTATTCATGTTTAGTATATATCTAGTCTCCAGTTTTCTGAGACGGCCTTCCCTGTCACCTCCTCTTTTGGTGTTAATTATGGCATCAATGACATAATAAGAGAAATCTTTAAGATTGTTTTCATGTGCTTCTCGGAAATGCCTGGCGACTGGATAAATGGGGTCACAGTTATTAATTGCTCTAATGTGTTGCAAAATTCTCTTGTTCACCGGTAATTTGGTGCTCCCAACATATTTGAGATTGCAAGCACATTCCAACACATAGATGGCATATTCGGTTTTACAGTGGAGCGGGTTGTTAATTTTAACTTCTTTGTCACTAAAGGCAGTAGAATAGGTTTTCTTGGTTCTGCCATACAGACATGCTTTGCATGTCCTACATTTCGTGAACCCGTTCGGTTGCATCAGCCACTTAAAAGTAGCTGTAGATTCAGGACTACTGGAGACAAGACTGTTATACATGGAGGGAGCTCTCCTGTATGTTATACTTAACTTGGGGGATAGTTCCGTTCCGATCACCGGGTCATTTTTAACCATTGGCCAATTTTGCTGCATAATTTTCCTGATTGACCTTTCTTGGGCACTGTAAGCAATGATAAGTCTCAGTTCATTTGAGTTCTGTTTAGAACTCTCTGTGGTTATTCTATCTCTTTTAGGGATTAATAGTTGTTCTCTATCAAGATAAAGGGGTCGATTCCGATTCGGGCCGGAAATTTCTCCGACCGAGCCGGACCCGGAGAGATTTCCGACCGAATCGGACCCGTGCAGTCCGACCGAACGAGTACGATGCGTCCGTATGTTATCGGACTCGAGTCGAGTCGGACTCCCATTGAAGTCAATGGGAGCCGGTCGTACAACGCGTACGCGGGCTCCCATTGACTCAATGGGTGCGAAGTCGGACAAGTGCGCCCCCTACAGCGGGTACGCGGCGAAGCGATCGCGCCGTACACGCACAGGTAGGGGGACCCATGGGTCACCCCTGTGTGCGACTCGCGCGGCTACGCGTACAGGGGGGTCCGACAAGGACCCCCAAAGTACGGCTCCGACAGCTCTTTCGAGCCGGAGTGCGCGGCTCGGTCGGACTGCTCGCGGCGCGCATCATACTTACCCGGCCGGGAAACGTCTCCATTGCGCGGTGCGAGTCGAGTCCGAGCGAGTCGGTCGGAGCGGTTCGACCCGGGAGCGAGTCGGTCGGAGCGGTCGGGACGCCCGGATGAGTCGGTCGGCGAATTTGCATCGTACTCGCTCGGCCGGACCCACGTACGGTTCGGTCGGGAAACAGGGCTCCGAATCGGATCCGGTAAAGCCGAATCCGATTCGGAGCCCTACCGGCCGAGATCGGAATCGGCCCCTATGTGTTTTATTGATAGCCACTTGTATGGTTTTATTGGAATACCCTCTCGATAAAAATCTGTGTTTACTTTCTTGCTGGGCTTTAATCAAATCTTTGGGGTTGCTGCAAATTCTCTTGAGGCGCAGCATTTCCCCATAAGGAATACTCTGGATTAAGTGTCTGGGGTGGAAGCTGGAAAAATGAAGGACTGAATTACCGGCAGTTTCCTTCCTGTATACCCTAGTCTCTAATCTGTCATTATTGGGGTATATCTCAACATCTAAAAAGTTTATGCTGGAATTGCTTATAGTAGCTGTAAAGCTAAGGTTGATGTTATTCTTGTTGATATCAGACACAAATTTCATAGCCTCACTTTGTGTTCCCTCCCACACAATGAATAAATCATCTATGTATCTATAAAACATTTTGACATTATTATTCATGTGTTGCTTGTGTGTGTCCATGAGGACCAGCTCCTCCCACCAGCCCATGAATAAACAGGCATAGCTGGGGGAAAAGCTGGCCCCCATCGCAACACCTCGCATTTGTTGATAATAGGTCTTGTCAAACATGAATATATTATTGTATAAGCAAAAGCTTATCATGTTTACTAACATCACATTGTGTTGGGGCCACGTTGCCTTGTTTTTTCCCAGAAAATATTCAATTGCACGTAATCCATCTTTGTGATTGATACAAGTATATAAGGAAACAAAGTCCAAAGTTAAAAGCATCTAGTTACTGTTCCATCTAAAATCTTTCAATTTGGAAATAAAATCACTTGTGTCCCTCATATACGAGGGTAGTTGTTTGACCCAATCTTGTAAAAAATAATCAATGTATTTGGACGCATTTTCTAGTAGGCTCGATTGTGCCGAAATGATTGGCGTTCCGGGAGGCTTCAGAGCATTTTTGTGAATTTTTGTGATAAAATAGATGTTTGGAACAGTTGGATGATCTCTCCTAATGAACTGATATTCGTCCATAGTTAAAAGTCCCGCGCTTTTCCACGCCACCAATTTTCCATAAAAATCACTAGTCATTTCCTTTAAGGTCAATACATTGCTGATCCTGTAGCATGCTCTATCGTTCAATTGAGACATAGCCTCCTCCAGGTAATCTTTTCGTGCCCATAACACCACATTACCTCCTTTATCTGAATTTCTAATTACAATGTTTTTGTCTTTTTGCAGTTTATTTATAAGCGAGTAATATTGCTTATTTCTGTTATTTATTTTCCGTTTGGTGTTTAAAGTTTTATGATTCAATTTTTGAATTTCATTAACGACATTCTCACTGAAAATATCGATGCCATCTCTTGGAGATATACGGGTAAAAGTTGACTTTTTTTTAAAAGGTGTCTTTTTCTTGAAGGATCTAAAAGTTTGGGATATTTCAGGGTTGAATGTGGGCGAAATTTCGTGACTGTCGGAACATTCATTTTCTAGTTTCAATTCCCTTAGAGTCTCCAAAAGGGAAAGTTCAGCCGTAGTGGTTGATTTTAAAGGGCCGTCTGTGTCCATTTCAATCTGGTTGTTGGTATCTGTTTTTGACTTCAAGTTCAATAGTGCATGATATTTTTGGAGTTTCAATTTACGAACAAATTTATATATGTCCATTCTCGTATTGGCGTAGTCAAAATTGGATTCTGGACAGTAAGAAAGTCCAAGGGCCAAGATTTGTTTTTTGGCTTTATTAAGAACAGTTTCTATTTCTTCATCTTGATTTATCTGAGGTTCCACCAACCTCTCCCTCATTTTTTGCTGTTCATAGCCGGACTGTCTTCTGGCTTTTCGCCTCTGCCGGCGCCAATAGTTTTGCCTCTTCCTGTTGGTTTCTTTTGAGGTCTCGGCCTGAGGGTTTGTCTCCGCTCCTCCGCTAAAAAATTCAACTCCTCTGCGGGGGATAATGCCTGACGGGCTCCATTTGCGGTGGCTCGAATGTTTTCACCTTCCACTTCACTCTCCATTGCCGAACTTAAATCTGAGTTGGAGGTATCACCCAGTCCTTGATTGCTGCATGCGGCCCCCATTTGTTGAGTATTTTTTGCCGCATATTTCGTTGATTTGATTGCGTCGTATTTTCTTGAAAAGGTGAAAATGCGTCCTGTTTCATAGTCCACTCGATCCCGGTGGAACTTGAACACCTTACGTTCTTTCACCTTGTCTTCCTCCTTACGTAGTCTATTAGTCATCTCTAGTCTCAGCTTCGCTACTTCCTCAGTTTGACCCATTGTAGCAATTTCCTCATTTAACTTATCAATATGGAGTTGCAGCACCACTCTAACTATCTCTGCATATTTTACTAGAATTTCCACGAGTTTCCTAGATGAGTCCAAATTACATTGTGCCCACTCTCTCATCATATCAGGATTTGGTTGATCATAACTGGGTGCAGTCAAAATTCTTAATCCCCTGGGGATCCTCCCCACGTCGAGGTATCTCTGCAGGGATTTATGCTCCCACCACTTCCCCTGTTCGCCACGTATTAGCTTTTCTAGTGTTCTCATTTTGTTTTTTACACTGTCATCCACTGGTGTGGTGATTGTGCCCCGTTGATTATATTGGGCGCTACTTGAAGGAACATTGTTAAACATTTCAGAGGCTGCCGCCTCCTGGTCTTTCAGCGTATCTGCCGACATTTTCAGGTTTTAACTTGATGTTGCGGCGCTCCACGGGCTGGAGAGATTTCAAAAATACCGCTCTAGTCCCGCTCGCCGTCTGCACACCACTCACCCCGCAATGTCACAAGGTCCTACCTTACTCGCAACTCCGGCGTCTCGTGAGTCCTCCGACACAGCGAGCGCCGCTAACGATCGGGCGGATCAATTCTTGGCTGCAGGGGGGCTGACGGTGAGATTCCTTTAAGCCTGGGCGTAGTTCACGAAGTAGCGCTACGCGAAGCTACGTGAAGTGCAGTTCGCACTACGCGAGCTACGCATAGCACTACGCGAACTGCGTAGTGCGCTGTTCGCAATGATTGCACAGTGCCGGATGCTTGTCCGCACTGTGCAATCATTGAAAACGGCATCTTGCACAGTGCGAGTGGTCTTTTACTGCCGCTCGAGTAGATTTTTACTCGAGCTGCAGCTTTCTCAACGCGGACTGGTAGTTTCTCATCGCGAGCGGTCGCGAGCATACGCGACCACTCGCAGTGAGAAACCTGACCTCCCCGCGTTGAGAATCTCGCCGGGAGGTTTATTTTCCACGCTCGCGATCGGCAACTTGATGTTGCTGATCGCAAACGAGGAAAAAGTCTCGCCGGATAACATTTTGCTTGCTCGCGGTCGCCAACTTGACGTTGAGGACCGCGAGCAAGCAAAAATGACCGCTGCACTACGCTACGCTGCGCTATGCGTGTTTGCACTGTGCTACGTGCAATTCGCGTTGTGCGAAGTAGCGCAAACTTCGCAAACTACGCGAGCGTAGCGTAGTACTTCGCCCAGGGTTAGATTCCTTCTGGATTTGAATTACTTCCGGTCGCCGGCAGGATTCCCCGGCCCAAGACAGGTGGTGCGTAATGCCGGCGGAGCCAGCCGGCAAAATATGACGCACAGATTCCAAGATAGTACGCACACTCAGGAAATGCCAAATACAGAATTTATTGTGTGCAGGTTACACGTTTCGACCAACTCGCTGTCGTGATCAAGACAGCGAGTCTTGATCATGTACTATCTTGGAATCTGTGCGTCATATATATGTATATATATACACATTTACCAATAACATAAAATCTATAACAAAAAACATTCTAATTAAATTTAAACATAAAATTATTTAAAAATATTTAAACATAGTAAAAATCATTTTCCAATTAACAAATATTAATAATTAAAAATATTATAATTTCAAATAAACAAAACAATAATTTAAATTATAACAATACAATTTTTTAATAACATTTAATATGCATACTATTCCCACTACAATTTAAACAAAACTATACAAACCATTAAAATGAATATATAAACAATTTACCACTCCCATTCAGCACCACACATAAATATTAACACTGGATAAAAATACAATTTACAAATTTCCCTTCAATAAATGCAACAGTAGTAAAAGTGATAAATTGCACATAGAAAATATTTACAGCACCCCTTCCAGCCAATACAACACCAAGGAAACTATTAAAGTTCAAAGGGGTAAAATTTAATATTCCCACTCCAGTCAGTGCAACAGTAGGGAGAGTGTTGGATTGCTGAGAGGTAAAAATTACTATTCCCACTCCAATGAGTGCAACAGTAGGGAAAGTGTTGGATAGCGGAAGGATATAAATTACTATTCCCACTCCAATGAATGCAACAGTAGGGAAAGTGTTGGATGGCAGAGGGGTAAAAAGTACAACTCCCACTCCAATGAGTGCAACAGTAGGGAAAGTGTTGGAAAGAGGTGGGGTAAAAATTACTATTCCCACTCCAGTGAGTGCAACAGTAGGGAAAGTGTTGGATTGCGGACCGGTAAAAATTACTATTCCCACTCCAATGACTCCAAAAGTAGGGAAAGTGTTGGATAGCAGAGGGATAAAATTTACTATTCCCACTCCAGTCAGTGCAACAGTAGGGCAAGCGAGGGATAGCGGAGGGGTAAAAATTACTATTCCACTATTCCCACTCCAATGAGTGCAACAGTAGGGAAAGTTTTGGATTGCGGAGGGGTATAAATTACTATTCCCACTCCAATGAGTACAACAGTAGGAAAAGTGTTGGATTGTGGAGGGGTAAAAATTACTAACTCTCACTCCAGTGGGTGCAACAGTAGGGAAAGTGTTGGATTGCGGAGGGGTATAAATTACTATTCCCACTCCAATGAGTGCAACAGTAGGGAAAGTGTTGGATAGCGGAGGGGTATAAATTACTATTCCCACTCCAGTGAGTACAACAGTAGGGAAAGTGTTGTATTATGGAGGGGTAAAAATTAGTATTCCCACTCCAGTGAGTACAACAGTAGGGAAAGTGTTGGATTGCGGAGGGGTAAAATTTACTATACCCACTCCAGTCAGTTCAAAATTAAAAACAAACAAAATAAATTAAAAAAAAAATAATATATATACATATGTTAAAAAATAAAAAATAAATATATTTATTTAGAAATTATTTATTAACAAAAACATTAAATATTACATACATTTAGCTTCTTTACTTCCTACCCTATAACACCACGCAATTCAAAACCCACATCTAAAATAAAAACAAATGTATTTGCATAGTTAACATAATTAATTATCAATTAAACAAATATTATTAATTAAAAAACAAATTAAAACACATAAAAATTAACTTCCCACCCTTTACTCCTATAATCCCCACAGCCCACACCTAAAATTAAACTGTAAAAAAATTAATTACACAATTAAAGTTTATTTTCAATTAAATAACTAATAGTATTTAACAACTAAGTATAAAGTAAGTAAAAATGATTTACTTCCCACCCTTTACCCCTATAAACACAAACCCACACACAAAAAGAATTAAACAGTTACACTAACTAATTAGCAATTAATTAATATGAATTATCAACTAATTATTAATTAATTAAAAATAAATTACTTCCCACCCTTTACACCTATAAATCCCACAACCCACAGCTAAAATTAATTACACAATTTCCATATTTAATTGTCAATTAATTAATTAATATTAATTAACAACTAATTATTAATTCATTAAAAATAAATAACTTCCCACCTTTTACCTGCATGAACCCAAAACCCACACCCCAAAAATATAATAAAACAATTAACAAAATAAATCATCAATTATTTATTATTGATTATTAACTAATTATTTCTTAATTAAAAATAAATTACTTTCCACCCTTTACACCTATAAACCCCACAACCCACACCTAAAAACAAATTACACAATTACCATAATTAATTACCAATTAATTAATAATATTAATTAACAACCAATGAATAATTAATTAAAAATAATTTACTTCCCACCTTATACCCCTATAAATCCCACAACCCAGACATAAAATGTACAACATTTTTTTTAAAAACACAATTAACACTATAAAATCTCAAATAAATATTAATAAATACAAAATAATCATTAATTTATTATAATTAAATTACTTCCCACCCTATTCCCCTATAAACCGACAACCCGCTATGGAACTAAAAAACTCAAAATTTAATTAAATAAAATTAATAACTACTAAAAATGTAACACATAATATTAAAAAACATAAACAATACTTATAAAAAAATACATCACATACATTTAAAATGTATACTAAAATACATAACGCGAATTAAAAAATCGATATTTATAACAACTATATTTTTGCTAACGATATTAATGACTTCTATATTTTTTTATCGATATTTCTTACCTTAAATTCGATATTCTTGACCACGATATTCTTGCTGTTGATATTTCTGTGTCACGACATTTCCAACTCGATATTCTGTCTGAATACCTGGTTGCGCTGGACCAGGGCAAAGTCACAAGTTCAGGCCAACTGCGATAGAGTGCAGGCCATTCACAGAATCGTCCCGCTGGAAGTTTTACCGTCTGACTCTGATACAAAGATGGTACGGTGTGGCCCTGCGGGGCTCTGCATTGTCCTGCACTGCGCTGCATCATGCTGTGTTGGATCTGGTGATGCTTTCAGTTGGGAGCTGCCTGGCACTGTGAGGCTCTGCGTCGGAGTCAGTGAAACCTCCGATCAGGAGCTGCATAGTGCTGCAATGCGCAGCTCTGAGTCAGATCCGGTGAAGCCGCCAATCAGGAGCTGTGTGATGCGGCGATGCAAAGTTCTTCGTCTGATCTAGTGAAGTCAATGATAAGGAGCTGTGCAGTGCTGCAATTCGAGGCCCTGTGTTGCTCAGCACAGCTCTGTGCCAGATGCAGTGAAACCTTCAGTTAGCTGGGAAAAGTCAGTCCACTCTGACTCCAGCCAAGGGTCCAGGACCTTTAGGACAGCACATCGGGGGCAGGACTCACTCCCACAGAAGCCAGTAGCTAGAGAGCTGGAAAGGCCTCGGGGAGCTCGTTGTGTCCCTGTAGCTCAAACAGTAGGTCAGCCAACTAACCCCTGGATTCACTTCTGAGCCTGGGTTCAAGGCAAGCAAAACCAGTCTTCCTTCTTCAGGCAGCAAGGCAGTCCTTCTTCTGAAACTCCTCAGGTCTGGGAGTCCTCTGATTTCAGGTTCTGGGAACGTTTTATGCCCAGTGCCAGCCTGTGGGTGGGGGACATCCCCTTTGTCTAACCCTAAACTTGTTCTGGTCAGATCCTCTGTTTCACCTGGAACTGGCTCCAGGATAGTTAAAAAAAGGACAGGCTGGCTCAGGTGTGAGCTGGATATGCCTGTGACAGAGTAGGCTTCTTGTGAAGTCAGGAAGGGCTGGGTACAGCCCCAAGGCTACCCTTTGAAGCTCAGAAAGGGGTGAACACAACCTCCCAGGTCATTCTGCTCATGAGAGGAACACCCTTCCCCACACTCAAGGCCATTATGACCACTATCTGGGAGGAATACACATCACACCACAGGAAAGCCATTAACAGTCCAGAACCTGAACACTGACAGAAAGGCACATTTCCCTTAGGTAGGAACATGCCAACTTTCTAAGAGTTATAAATACAGAAAACAGGGTTCGATCCAATTCAGGACTGAGGGGCTAGGATCCTGTAATATAGTGAAAACAATTGTTGCCCCTGTCAACCATAAATTCTTGCCTCTTAACAAATATACTGTGGTGATGCGCTTGCCACTGCATTCCATATTCTAGAAGCCTTCTCTATGTAATGTAGAATGCGGTGTGAAGGGCTGACCTGTGGAGATTCGGTATCTGGCAGTTGCTGACTGATGCTGGAGGACTGTGGCCAATAAACCTATGACATCATACTTATTTTACAGTATCCTGTATCTTCATTTGTTCACCACAAATTTGGTAATGATTTGACCACAGCAACGAATCAACGCGGAACCCGTGTTACAAGGGAGCTGTTACGTGTCTGCACAGTCTTTCGGGGAGTTATGACAGAGTGCGCATTTCACTCCTTCGGACATCTGGCACCAAGATTGGACTTCATTCAGGCCAGTACAAATGTTTGTGTGTGGGGCCCTGGTGAACTCGGGTTTCTGTAAGGTTCGTTTTCCATTTGTCACCTCCAGCGGGAGCCCCTGGCACAAGTGAGGCCCCGCGCCAACCTCAGTATCGCTTGGCGTATTCACTTCACTAGTGCCAGTCCTCGATGCGAGTGAGGCCCTCCTCAGCATCATGCACAGCACATTCTTCAGTGTTAGCCCATGTCGGAATCTGCTCACCTGCAGTCAGTGCCCTCACCATGCCTGGCCCTTGGTTTCTTATCCGTAGATGTCTGCGTGCGCTCGTGACTGCGCGTACTCGTTCATGCAATTTTGCATTGAGGACGCATCGGCCATTTTTCTTTGGGAAACAGTGGAGGTTAAACAAGCCTTTCTGGCCTCAATCAGAAAAGTATTGTGCACAGTCAAGCATGAAGAGATTTGCGCGTGAGTCAAGGGAGTGGCTGAAAAGTACATACTGTGATACGCACACACTGATACAGCACATCATGAATTTCTATGAGGAAAAAATAGATTTTTTTTTAGATCAACAATAAATTTGTTTGGGACACAGTTTAATGGTGGAGCAGTGGAAAACAGAGTATTCACCTTACGGCATTGCATCCTAACTGACAGTTTATCCAGGATTGAGTGTATCAAGACTGTGTTATAATCTGTGACACACACACAAACTACTGAAATACATTTTTTTTCACCCAACTATACATGTGGTTGTTTAGGTTATTCATTGTCTAGGGTGGTTTTAACATTGTAAATATGCAAAATGTCAATGCAGCTCCACCTTTCTTGCAAACACCAGGTGATCCACCAATTAGTATAGGGCAAAATATTTGGAGCCATAGGAGGCAAAAGGTATTGTCCAGAACATAAGAGGTTTTTGCTGGAGCACAATTTAGGGTTCGAGGGACAGTCCATATACGAGCACTTGCCACCTTATGAATTACCTGACGATGAAGATGATGACTCAGACAAATATCAACTAGCAGATAGGAAATTAGAAAAACAGTTTGACGTCCAACCTAGCTTGATTGTGAATAGACATAAATTATACACTTGTGCACAACGCCAAGATGAAACTATAGACATTTATGTTGCAGCTTTATTTACATTTGCAGCAGAGTGTGAATTTGAGAATTCAACATCCCAACTTATTCGTGAGCAGATAGACAGATAGACAGCATAAGTTGTGGGAGAAAAAAGTCCAGGAAAAATTGTTGACTTTCAATCAATCAATCAATCAATCAATCACAGAATTTGTAAAGCGCACTACTTACCCGCGAGGGTCTCAAGGCGCTAGGGGAAAAAAAGGGGGGGGGTGCTGCTACTGGTCGAACAACCAGGTCTTGAGTAGCCTCCTGAAGGTCAGCAGGTCTTGGGTCTGTCGTAGGCTTAGTGGAAGGGTGTTCCAGGTCTTGGCGGCGAGGTGGGAGAAGGATCTGCCGCCGGTGGTAGTTCTTCGAATGAGAGGGACGGTGGCGAGGGAGAGGTCGGCGGAGCGGAGTTGGCGGTTGGGGACGTAGAAGAGGAGTCGTCTGTTGAGGTAGGCTGGGCCAGTCTTGTGGAGTGCCTTGTGTGCGTGGATGAGGAGTTTGAAGGAGATTCTCCTGTCGACGGGGAGCCAGTGCAGGTTCCTCAGGTGGGGGTGATGTGGCTGTGGCGTGGTACATCGAGGATCAGGCGTGCGGAGGCGTTTTGTATGCGTTGCAGTCGCTTGATGAGCTTGGCCGGGGCTCCCGCGTAGAGGGCGTTCCCATAGTCAAGTCTGCTACTGACGAGGGCCTGGGTGACTGTTCTTCTTGTGTCTGTCGGGATCCATCTGTAGATCTTGCGAAGCATGCGGAGGGTGTTGAAGCAGGAGGATGAGACTGCGTTGACTTGCTTGGCCATGGAGAGCGTTGAGTCGAGGATGACTCCCAGGTTGCGTGCGTGGTCGGTGGGTGTCGGGGCTGCTCCCAGCGTCGTTGGCCACCAGGAGTCGTCCCAGGCTGAGGGGTTGGAGCCGAGGATGAGGACCTCTGTCTTCTCCGTGTTCAGTTTTAGTCGGCTGATCTTCATCCAATCGGCGACGGCCTTCATTCCTTCATGGAGGTTGGATTTGGCGGCGAGGGGGTCCTTGGTGAGGGAGAGGATCAGTTGAGTGTCGTCGGCGTAGGAGATTATGTTGAGGTCGTGCTGTCTGGCGATGCGTGCGAGCGGGGCCATGTAGATGTTGAACAGTGTTGGGCTGAGGGACGATCCCTGGGGTACGCCGCAGATGATCTCGGAGGCTTCGGATCGGGAATGGTGGGAGGCGGACTCTCTGGGTTCTGCCGGCGAGGAAGGAGGTGGCCCATTCCAGGGCCTTGTCTCGGATCCCTGTGTCATGGAGGCGTGCGCGTAGAGTGCGGTGGCAGACAGTGTCAAAGGCGGCGGAGAGGTCCAGCAGGATGAGGGCTGCGGTCTCACCGTTGTCCAGCAGGATCCTGATGTCGTCGGTGGCGGCGATGAGGGCAGTCTCAGTGCTGTGGTTGCTGCGGAACCCCGATTGGGATGGGTCCAGGATGCTGTTTTCTTCGAGGTATCGGGTTAGCTGTTTGTTGACGATCTTCTCGATGACCTTGGCTGGGAACGGAAGCAGGGAGATGGGCCGGAAGTTCTTGGAGGTCTCTCGGGTCCGCCTTGGGTTTTTGAGTAGGGCGTTGATCTCTGCGTGTTTCCAGCTCTCTGGGAAGGTCGCCGTCTCGAAGGAGAGATTGATGACGTTGCACAGGTGGGGTGCGATGGAGCTGCTGGCTTTGTTGAAGATGTGGTGCGGGAAAGGGTCTGACGGGGAGCCGGAGTGTATTGTGCTCATGGTCTTGATGGTGTCCTCGATGTTCACGCTGGCCCAGGCTGGCAGGGGGTCATGGTCGATGGTGTGTGGCGGGTCTGGTGCATCGATCTTAGTTGGGGCTGTCTGGGTGTTGAAGCTGTCGTGGATGTCGGCGATCTTGCGGTGGAAGAAGGTGGCGAGGGAATCGCACAGGGGTTGCGACGGCGGGATGTCGTTGGTGTTGGAGCTGGGGTTGGAGAGTTCCTTCACGATGTTGAAAAGCTCCTTGCTGTTGTGTGCGTTGTTGTCGAGGCGGTCTTTGAAGGAGATTCTCTTGGCGGACTTGATGAGGTGGTGGTGGTTACGGATGGCGTCTTTGTGGGCTGCGTGGCTGTCTGGTGTCTTATCACTGTGCCATTTCTTCTCTAGTTTCCAGCAGGTACGCTTGGAAGCTAGGAGTTCCGAGGTGAACCAGCTGGCTCTTTTGGTGGTGTCACTGATAAAAACTATAGATATTGTAAAAAGCATAGAGATGTCTTGTAAGTCTTGTAGAGCATTGACGCAAAAAGAACTGGGGGGTGTGGGAGTAGTTAAAGAAACCAACAATAATTTGAAAGACCAAACCAAATGGATTGTCAAAAGAAAGGAGAAAAAAAGATTTTTTTGGTCAGAAATCTTTTTGTTTTAGGTATGTGTATCCTAGACATGGATCTAATGGTCTTTCTTGTCCAGCCAAAAATGTTAAATGTAGACCCTGCGGTAAATTAGGACACCTTGCAAAAGTCTGCCAGTCTGTTAAGAATAAGGATAAAGTCAGTGCTGTCCACATTAGGGAGAATAGTGAAAGTTCAGAGGATGAACAAAGTGTGGCTGGAGATCTGGTTTTGGAGGTACAAGGTGGAGAATCGAATTGCACAGATCCATTTGAAGGCATCATTGTAGATGGTAGAGTTTTGAATTTACTTCTGGTGCCAGAATGATGATGATCACTGATGATTTATTTCAGAAGACATGGGGAGAAAGGAAGCTGTTTCCACCAGACAGGAATTCAGTGACTTATGATGGGAGGAAAATTGAACTCATTGGATTTTTTTAATGTTGCATGCAGTTTAATGTGAAAGTTATATGTGGCCAGTAAGAGTCAAAATATTCTGGGGTGGTACCTCCAAAGTTTATTCGGAATGACATTAGGGCCAGGGAGGAAGGTGCCGGTCTCTTTAGTCACAGATGGAATATCCAATGGACTGGAAAATAGTAACAAAAATCTAGACAATGTTTGGATAGATCTGTATAAGGACGTTTTTAATAATAAACTAGGGAAGATTTTAGGTTTTAAATATATGATCAATGTGCAAAGTGGAGTCACAACTGTTAAACACAAACTTAGAAATGTGCCATTTAGCATTTGTGAGGAGTTAGTAAATATATTCAAGAAAATGTGCGAAGATGATGTCATTGAGCCCATGGAGTTATGGACAGCTAAGGGTACACATTGACCTACGGAGTCTCAACAAGGTAATTTGGGTAGATTCCCACCCTTTGCCACGCATTGATGACTTCATCACCACATTTGCAGGTGCCAAGGTGTTCAGTAAAATCGGCTTGGCATACACATACTATCAAGTCAAATTAGATGAGTCTTCACAGCATTTCACAGCATTTGTTTCACCGGTTGGCACATTCAATTCAAAAGAATGCCTTTTGGATTGGCATCGGCGGCCTCGGTGTGTCAGGGGGTTTTGGAAAATGTACTCCGGAGTGTCAAAGGTGTAGTGACATTCCAGGACGACATTGGACGACTGCCGAAGATTCTGTCAGCCACGACAAACTGCTGCACACCTTGTTAAAAAGGTTACAGAAGTGTGGAATAGTAGCTAATGTGAACAAATGAGAATTTGCAAAACAAAACATAGAATATTTTGGTCATGTTATATCAGAAAGGGGTGTTGAACCAAGAATTGGTTTGGTGGATGCGATCACAAAAGCTCCTAAACCTAATAGCAAGGAACAGGTGGCAGTTTTCCTTGGGCTTTGTGAGTTCTACTCAAAGTTCATAAGAATAATTTCAGCTAAACTTCAAACTTGCAGGAACTTCTGAAAAATAAAAAAGTATTTGCATGGAGTGATGTTTGCCACACTGAGTTTGTGTCACTTAAAAGAGATATTGGGACTGCAGGAGAACCTTTTGATCCCACCAAAATGTGTATTGTTATGGTAGATGCGAGCAATGAGGGGTAAGGAGCCACTCTGACTCAGGGCCCGATTCCGATCTCGCTCGGAAGGCCTCCGAATCGGATTTAGCTTTACCGGATCCGATTCGTAGCCCTTGTTTACGACCGAATCTCACACAAGTCCGAACGACTAAGTACGATGCAAAGATCGCGTAAGCATCGACCGAATCGTTTCCGGGCCCGAACCGCTCTGTACGTCTCGGTTGTAGACAAATTGTGCCGCGCAATGGAGCTGATTTCCAACCGAGCGAGTATGATGCACAATTCAGGCAGCCGCTTCGCCTTGGTCTCAGCGAGACGAAACAGCTGTCGGAAGCGTACTTCGGGGGGCGGAACCAGGCCCCCCTTCACCCGAGGCCCTCCGAATCTATCACAGGGGGTGCCCATGGGTCCCCCCGATCCAAGCATGCACAGTGTGGAGGGCCTGATTCCGATGTTGTTCAGAAGGCCTCCTAATCGGATTTGGCTTTCCCAGATCCAATTCGTAGCCCTTGTTTCCAACCGAATCGTACACAGGTCCGAACGACCAAGTACGATGTGAAAATCGCGTACGCGTCGTCCGAATCGTTTCCGGTACCCGAACTTGTCCTTACGACTTGTTTGTAGCCAAATCGTGCCACGCAATGGAGTCGAATTCTGACCGAGCGAGTACGATGCACGATTCGGACATCCGCTTCGCCTCGGTCTCAGCGAGACGAAACGGCTGTCGGAATCCTACTTTGGGAAGGCCTTTTGGGGGGGCCGTAGTAGGCCCCCCTTCACCCAGGGCCCTCCGAATCTGTCACGGGGGTGTGCCCATGGGACCCCCGGTCCAGGCATGCACAGAGTGGCAGGCACCATGGTGCCCGCCACAGGGTTTACGCTTTTCCCCACCCACCCCTTTTCTGCTATGGGAGCCTGTGTACGCATCTGTACACAGGCTCCCATAGAGTCCGAGCGAACCGAGTCCGTAAGCATACGGCTGCATCGTACTCGCTCGTTCAGACTCCCGGAGCACGTCTCGCTCGGAAAGCCCTCCGGATCCGAGTCGTACAGAGGGCTTTCCGAGCGAGATCAGAATCGGGCCCTCAGAAGAATAGAACTGGAACTGAGGTAACGATAGGTTTTGCCTTAATGTCTTTGGAAAAAAATGAAAACATTTTTCTGTAATAGAAAAAGAATTGTTAGCCTGTTGCTGGGCAGTGGAACATTTTAAATGTTTTATTTGGGGAAGGAAATTTACCCTCAAGACAGATTACAAACCGCTGGTGAATGTACTTAGTGGGTCTGTCATCAGGGATCATACCCCAAGGTTGGCTAGAATAAGTTCCGAGTTGCTGCAATATGATTTCAACACTGAGTATATTCGAGGTGGTAAAAACGTCAGAGCTGATTACTTATCTCGTACTCTGATCAATTATGAAGAGAAATCGGTGGATTAGGAGGAAGAAGATGAAGAATGTTTGATAGCTTCTATAGATGTATGTGAAGGAAATTAAATGCTTTTACCGAAGATGAATGGAATGCCAGAATTTCAGAGGATGAGGATCTGGTATGTGTAAAATAATATGTTACAGAGGGATGGCCAAATGAGAAGAGTTTGCCAATAAGGATGCAGGCTTTGGTCAAAGTAGCGGATGAGTTGTCTGTTGAGAGGGATTGTTGATGAGGAATGACAAATTTGCCCCCCCCCCCTCTGGGTTAAGGGATAAGATAATTTTAAGTGGACATGATGGTCATCTTGGTCAGACCATCACCAGAAGAAAAATCAGAGAAAATTATTGGTGGCCAGGTATGGACATGGAAATTGGAAATTGACTTCATTGGTCTGTTTAGTGTTTTACCTCGAAGATCTAGGTTTGCATTGGTTACGGTGGATTATAACAGCAAGTGGTGGGAATTTGATTTTATGGAGGAGCCAAAAACAAACGCAGTCATGAATTTTTTGAAGCAATTGTTTTTGAGGGAGGAATGTCCCAAAGAGATTGTAATGGAGTCCAATTTGCATCCAAAGAGATGAAGGAGTTCTTACAAAAAAATGCTATTCAGCAAAAAATAATAGCACTATATCACCCCGATGACAATGGGCTTGTAGAAAAAATGAATCGCACTTTGGTGGAGTGTATACAGTGGGCTATACAAAACAAGATAGAGGTAGGAGAGGCAGTTGAGAGCATGTTGTGGGGACATCGGTCAAGCCCCAATGCAGTTCCAGGATTGTGTGCTTTTGAAATTATGAGAGGACGTGTACCGGCTTTTCCGTTGTGTCCTGCATGGTTGAGAGAATTTCATAAGAGTTCTAACCGGGCCAAAATGTTGGATGAGGTCAATCGTCCACGTGTACAAATCTATCAGGATAAAATGAAGGAAGAGTATGATGCCAGACTCAAGGTGAAGGAAGTGAGAAGTGAGATCAAAGTGGGTGACTGGGTGCGTGTGAAAGACCCCACTCATGTTACTAAGGGTTTGTCCAAGTTCAGGTCCCCTGAACAAGTTGATGAGGTGTCCAAGAGTGTGCGGTTCACATAAAAGGTCGTGAGTGGTGAAACAAAGGCAGAGTATTGAAAAAGGAACCCAGTGATGAAAGTGTACCTATGGATGAAACCAGAGACATGGGCGGTTCGTGAAGAAATATTACTAGTCAAGGGTTGTTCAGCAATTATCCTCAACGCAAAAGCAAACAGGTGTTAGTCAAAATACGAACATAAGTCTTCTAGCACTCGCAATATCATATCAACACAATTTTCTTATATTCTTCAGATTTTTCTTTTTATTTGATTTCTTCTGCCAGCCAACACGTGTTTCATGTACTGTGTCGTGAAGCGCCGTAACACCTTATCATGTCCCCTGTGTAGTTGGGTGTTAGTCAAACTTGCTAGATACTGGGATGTATAAGTTGTACATTGTATCCATTCATAGCGTGATGTATAAGGTGTGCATTGCATTCTTTCATCCTTAGTTTCCTAGTGCATTGTGTATTTTATACTTCTGTGTTTGGCTTTCATGACATAGGAAGTGATGTACTAACATAATGCAACATGCTCTGCACAGTTGCTATCAAGGGTTAATCTATTCATATGACTTTGTATTTTGCAATATATTTTCTTTGAGGGCCAGATGTACGACCCTTTCATTTAGCGCCTCGCAATTTGCGACACATCGCGCGTTGCAAATTGTGAGGCGCTAAATGAAATGTACAACAGTGTGTTTACACTGTTTTGCGATTCCCAATGGGGTCGCAAATTGCGAGGCTCATTAATATTAATGAGCCTCTCGCAATTTGCGAGCCCATTGTGAATGCCAGCCCTCCCAGGGATGGTGGCCTGCTGGGCTCAGCAGACCACCATGTGTGGGATTGCTTTTTAATAAAGCAGCTTTTCTTTTTTAAATGCAGCCCGTTTTCCTTAAAGGAAAACGGGATGCATTTAAAAAAATTAACGTTTTCGTTTCAATTTTTAAGGGCAGGCAGTGGTCCCTCGGACCACTGCCTGCCCTTAAAAAATTATTTTGCATGCATTTGCAGAGGAAGGGTCCCTGGGGACCCTTCCCATTTGCAATGCATTACCACCTACTTGAAGTAGGTGGTAATTGCGAGTGTTTTGCGACCGCAATTGCGGTCACACAACATTAGTACATTGTTTTGAGACTCGCAATTTGGAAGGGAACGCCCCTTCCAAATAGCGTGTCGCAAAACATATTTAGCGAGTCGCAAAAAAATTGCGACTCGCTTAATGGGCTATGTACATGGCCCAATATGTTTCTGCATGCGCAAACGGGTTCGCAAACCCGTTTGCGCATGCAAAAATGGATCGTACATCTGGCACTAAGTTCTGTATTTATTATCCTGTTACCTGACTTTATATTTTGTAAGGTAGTCTCCTAAAGTTCTGTATTCTTGGTATGTTTGTAAAATAAGGGAGATGTTGTGTTGATGCGCTTGTCACTGCATTCCATATTTTAGAACCCTTCTCTATGTAATGTAGAATGCGGTATTAAGGGCTGACCTGTGGAGATTCGGTATCTGTCAGTTTTTGGCTGAGGCTGGAGGACTGTGGCCAATAGACCTACGACTTCATACTTATTCTACAGTGTCCTGTATCTTCATTTGTTCATCACATATACCTTGTATTTATTCCAGGTATATGAATCCAAAAACACCAACTTCCAAGACAAGCTACACTCAGAATCTAATTTTAAATGGGCTGTCTTGAGGCATATTACTAGTGTTAATGTGGAAACTGCATTTTTTTAAATTGAGGCATACATGGTAACTTTCCTCCGCACCAATGAAAACAGCATGAATGAAATGTCTAAAATTCAAAAAGCCCTTGTTTGAATATATTTTTTATGAGCCACAGTAACGTTGATCCCACTGGCTGCCTGAAGTTGTACCAATAATGGGCATAGTTATATGAGAGAATATGTTTGCCGATGTAAACTACATCGTCCAGGTGCCTCCAGTTACGTGATGTCATGCTGGAAATACTGAAAAGCAGCAGGATACTGCCGAAACCCTGATAATAACTGCATTTCTCATGATGCCTGCAATGACGAGACGCCTTGAATAAGGCGGAAATACACAACAATATGCTTCGGTTGGCGTCACAGCAGTGTGTGAGGGAAGGCAGGAGACCAGACAGATTGGTTTTGACAAGTACAGCAATTCTGGCGTGAGGACTGCCCAGCGGGAGACTGAGATTGCCTGATGACGTACTCTACGAAAGTGAAACACTGAACAATGTGAGTACGGTCCACCTGCTCACAAATATTATTGATTTGACCATTCCGAGATGGGTGAAATATCACCTGAATTCTTCTGTAAGTTTCCATTGAAGGCTTGATGGACAACATTGTTGGTAGTGGCAGGAGAATTATTTGGAGTAATATTTCAATTGCCTGAATCATGTGAGCATAACATTGAGAGATCACCCACTTTCATGTAAAAATATAGAGGTATACTGTACCTTTGAAATAATTAGCATGTTCCATACCATATAAAAGTACCTCTTTCTCCTTTTGATTTTATAGATTTGATAGATTTTATGGATTGGACCATAAAATGATTTATTCTCTAATGATCCAGTCGCTTCCATGTCCCTCAAAGGTTTAGTTCGGTATGTGGACTGTGAACTGTGAATAGTTATTTTTCACAACCTTTGCATTAATTTATTTATTTGGGTTCTGACTTGAGTCCTGATTATGAGTTTGGCAGTGCAGGAGCGGACCGCCATGCCAGAGGCCCACTCCCACGCCTCCAAATTGTGGTCGGGCCGCCTGCCAGATTCCAAGTGTTTCGCAGAATAAGTTGGCTATGATCGGTCTCAGCGAGTCTCTCTGGAGGCGTGTCCATGCGGAGGTCCTATGAGCCCGTTGAAATTCTAGTGGTGCAAGGAATTCCATTGTAACAACTGCAGCAAAAATGACTGGAGAAAAAATGTTACGTCCTGTGTATCCACCGTTTCCGGGACACCGAAAATACAGACGTTGTCTCTGTGACTCCAGTCCACGAGTCCACGAGGTCCGTTAGTTTTCTTCTTGGTGTCCCAGAGTTCTGCTTGCTAGTCTGTATTTTCTATGATATGGTTTTCCAGTGCATCTAAACGTCTGTCCATGTCGTCCGCGCATGACTTGATGATGCCAATTTCACTTGTCAACACCTTCAGATATCTATTGGTGTCCGCCGTGGAATGTTCTACCACAGCTTTGGAGACTTGAATGTTTTTCAGTTCTGCCATAATGGTGTTCAGTGTCACCCCCAGATGCAGACGGATCACTGATACAACATCGACTCTCATAACATCAAACTACAGAATTATCGAGTCAATAATATTTTAAACAAAAATATCAACACACAATACACAAAATAGTAATGACACTAACATCGATTAAAAAATATCGTTCAAATAAATCTCTATCACAAAAATATCGACGACAAAAATATAGAACACAAAAATATCGAGTACATTAAAGTAAAATGAAACACATCAAAAATATCGATAAAACAATATCGACAACACAAACATCGGTAAAATACATATAAACTATATATAAAAAAAAACATTTAAACATAAAATAATACTATTGACGATAATACAATAAAATAACATATACCAAATATTTTACAAAAACAATAAAAATAATAATGAATTAATCACATTAATTTAAACAAATAAATTAAAAATACAAAAATTACTAAACAACACAATAGAACATATAAAATATATCAAGAATAACGAAAATAAACAAACATAAATATATATAATATATAAAAACATATAACACATTTATCTACATATAAAATTAAATAACAACAATAAACAAAATAAAAACAAACAATAAATAAACATAATAAACATTTAATAAATCACAATGTAACAGCTAAAAAATTCAAAAAGCTATCTCAACCAATAAATTTAAAACACACAAAAACAAACCAATAGAAAACTCTAACTAATTAAACAAACACTATAAAAACAATAAAATAATTAACATAACATTTGCTGTATAACGGATCGACCACGGAAGAAAAGCGAACCTTTTAGAGAGAGAAGACAAAACGAAAAACAACTACACCAAAAACTATTCCAAACATCCCACAATAAAGGTAATCATAAAACTATGTAACTAAATAAATGAAAAAGCTTGTAAAATATTATAATATGTTTTCCTTTACATATAACAGTCAACCTCACTAAAATTGCATCTAGAAAATTCTAAAGAAAGATTTATGTACACAACAATAAAATATAACACAAAGTAAGTATATTACTTCACTAATAACTAACGTAAATTATTTAAAAGTACTAAATTTTATAAAATAGCAAAACATAACTAACATATATTTTTTTTTAACAGCTTCTACAAAAATCGACAAAACCACAACATCTACCAAGGACACTCCAGCAAATAAAAAGAGTAAGTATATTTATTGAATTACAAATAAATGAAAATAAACACTAAGGGCCGATTCCGATCTCGCTAGGAAAGCCCTCTGTATGACTCTGATCTGGAGGGCTTTCCGAGCGAAACGTGCTCCGGGAGTCCAAACGAGCGAGTATGATCCAGCCGTATGCTTACGGACTCGGTTCACTCAGACTCCCATTGAATTCCATGGGAGCCTGTGTACAGACGCGTACACAGGCTCCCATAGCAAAAAGGGGTGGGTGGGGAAAAGCGTACAACCTGTGGCGGGAACCATGATGCCTGCCACACTGTGCATGCCTGGATCGGGGGGACCCATGGGCACACCCCTGTGACAGATTCGGAGGGCCCTGGGTGAAGGGGGGCCTACTACGGCCCCCCCAAAGGGCCCCCCCAAGTAGGATTCCGACAGCCGTTTCGTCTCGCTGACACTGAGGCGAAGCGGCTGTCCGAATCGTGCATCGTACTCGCTCGGTCAGAATTCGACTCCATTGCGTGGCACGATTCGGCTACGAACAAGTCGTACGGACAGGTTCGGGTCCCGGAAACGATTCGGACGACGCATACGCGATCTTCACATCGTACTTGGTCGTTCGGACCTGTGTACGATTCAGTTGGAAACAAGGGCTACGAATCGGATCTGGTAAAGCCAAATCCGATTCGGAGGCCTTCTGAACGACATCGGAATCGCGCCCTAAATAATTTAAATAATCAAATTAACTAAAATTACAATGTAGGGTCCGATTATGATGGCGGGCGGACCTAGTCCGCCCGCCATCGCCCCGTGAAATGGGACCGCCCGCTATGTGTGCGGCGGTCCCGCACATGTGATTAGGATGCCACCGCCACGGTGGCGGTGGCATCCCGCATTTTTAACATTGCGGCGGGCGGTGCTGCCAGTAGCACCCACCGCAAGGTTAAAAATGCAAGTTGTGCATTTGAATGCACAACGTGACAGGCACCGCGCGGTGCCTGCCATGTTGTATATGCAAATGCAGGGGTACCATAGGTACCCCCATGTGCATCCCCCACCCCCAAAATACCTGGGGCCCGCCACGGGCCCCCAATGTCAGGGACCGCGAGCTTTTCCATGGCGGCGACGCCGCCATGGAAAGGCTCATCACCGCCGGCATCATAATGTGGATGGCGGTGTCTTGCAGACACCGCCACCATATCAATCCTTTCCGCCCGGTTGACTGATCGGCCGGGCGGAAAACATGCGGGTGGTCTTTCCGTCCGCCGGGGTCCCCTCCGCCATGGTAATATGGCGGGGGAATTTGGTGGCGGACGGACGAAAATGGCGGGCGGATCGCCACCGCCATGCGGGCGGTGGCGATCCGCCCGACATTGTAATTGACCCCGTAATGTTTTATTTTTCACAGATTATACTGCACAACACCTCCACCCAAAAACCCCAAAACAAACATTACGTTAGGAAAAAATACAAAATCAAGATAACAGAAAAATATAATACAAAGTAAGTATATAAAATAACTAACAATTAGACCTAACTATTAAAAAACGATAAATTGAATAAAAAATGATTTATTACTAACAAATACTTTTCTCTTAACCCCTTTGGTGCTTGCGTCGGCCAATGGCCGACGCAAGCACTACCTCCCTGGTGCGGCGCACGTCCATTGGCCGTCACCAGGAGGGCTCCTTTAAACCTCGTGCATCGCACCGGAGATTGTTTTTTTTAATTCTCCCTGGGGAGACGTGGAAGGCTTTCCGCGTCTCCCCCGCCCTCCCGCCCATCTGTGACGCTCAGCGCGCCGCGAGGCGCTCTGACGTCACTGATTTTCCCACCGGAGCCGAGGACAGCAGCAGGTAAGGCCGCGCCGACTCCGATGGGGAAATCCGGCCGAAACGGCCTCCCCAGCTTAGGAGGCCTCGCTTGAAAGGGAGAGTCTCCCTTTCAAACGAGGCCTTCTGAAAGGGTTTCCTGGCCGTGGATCGCGGCAGCGATGCGATCCACGGCCAGGAAACCCCACTAGACACCAGGGATGTCTTTGGGGGTCGGCCCTCGTGGTAATGGGTCGGCCTCCCCGGGGCATATTTATTTAATTTTTTTAAGTTGGCTTTGTTTGGGGTGCGCGATCGCACCCCAAAAATGAAAAAACGAATTTTTTTTTTTTTTAAATGGCGGCGATATTGGCAGGGGGTCGGTCCTCCTGCTCAGTGGCCGACTCCTGTGGGGGCATATTTTCTATTTACCCATGTTGGCTTTCCTTGGGGGCATGATCGCCCCCAAAAATGCTAAAAATAATTTTAAAAAAGTACAATGGTGGCAATATTGGCAGGGGGTCGGTCCTCCTGCTCAGTGGCCGACCCCCTGTGGGGCATTTTTTTTATACCTATGTGCTTTCCGTGGGGGCCACAATCGGCCCCCAGGGAAGCCATAGCTATAAAAAAATTAGAGCAAGAGAGAGATCTTTCTTTATATATATATATATATATATATATATATAGAGAGAGAGAGAGAGAGAGAGAGTCTCTTTCTCTCTGTAGATGATATATGTATATATATGTATCTATATACATATGTATGTGTATATAGATACATATATATACATAAGTCTAAAGAGTGAATGATATATATATGTATCTATATACATATACATATATATGTATAGATATATGTATATAGATGTATATAAATATATGTAGAGATAAAATCTATGTATATATATATATATATATATATGTGTCCGTGTGTGTGTGTATATATATATATATATATTATAGCAAAGGTATCGAATAAACGTCAAGCCTGAATGGCAATGCTACCCTTGTGTCGGTGACCGATTCTTATGAAGATTTCGGAAATGGTTTATATATATATGTGATCAAGGACACAGTCGGTGTCCGAAACGCGTCTGAGGCTGCACCTTTCTTTTGTAAGCACGCATTTTGGCTACAGCTTAATCTTGAGTCCGTGGTCCCATGTGTGCGCGCTCGCACGGGGATACTGTCAGTTGCTATATATATATATATATATATATATATATATATATATATATGCTCCTTGATGCACAGTGAACGGCGCACTTGCGGACGGGTGCTTCACAAACGCGGGGTGCGCCCGCGATATTTATCCAGGTTCTGTTTCTTGTTTCCCAAAAGAAAAACAGCACTCGCGGGGCAGTTGCTAGAGTTTATTGGCCCACGCGAGTGCTGTTTTTCGCTTTGGGAAACAAGGAAACGGAGCTTGGATATATATATATATCTATATATATATATATATATATATATTCAGAAACACAAAGGATGCCGCACTCCAGAGATTGGTTTCAGAGTTGCTTTATTTTCACCACGACTGGTGGTAGTGGTGGTGAAAATAAAGCAACTCTGAAACCGGTCTTGGAGTGCGGCATCCTTTGTGTTTCTGAATTTAAATATCGGGTAAGGATTCTACCCGTTGCTGCCTGCACCAGGTATTGAGCGCTCTGACATTGGGAATTAATTGTCTATGTGAGAGAGGGGCTATGGAGAGATGAGGGGCACGTTTGCAAGGATGGTAGTGGGCGCATCAAAGGAGGTCATAGTGTGCAATTGTAAAGCACACGTTCACCCGTAGGCATCTTGGCGCCAAAATGATGGTTGCAATGGCTCCCACCAGCGCTAAAAGGCTGCGATGATGGGTATGTGGCAAGGTAAAGTAATACTGTGTCTTTTTCTCTCTTTCTTAGTCTTTTTGGAGAGCGTACAGAGTTCGCAAAGGTAAGGTGACTTCGTCATTATTGACTTAAACACTTCACTCACGCGCACACACCCACCTACACTTTAAAACCAACAACCTATCTGCCTTCTACGTAGGATTGTGTTTTAAAAGGATAGTTTAGGCACTAGCAGAGATGGCATATCGTTGGATGGATGCTGCCCAGGCCCTAAATCTGGTTCTGGAGTCCAGCTCTGAGGCAGGATCAGAGACTGAGACAGCAGATACTGAGACAGCATCTGAGGGAGAGGACAATGGAGCCGAATCTGGGAGTGACTTTTCAGTCGGCGCAGTTCCATCCGATGACTCATCGTCCAGCGATTCTGAAGGAGACGATGTCAGTCGTGCTGTCCCTTTGCCAGCACAGTCTGTGCAGCAGGACACCCGTAACAGGTTAGAGCAACCCAGAGTGCAGGCACGTGCGGCCGCAAGCACAGACGGAGTGCTGTCTTGGCAGCCTCCCAATTTAGTTCAGCCCCAAATTCCGCCTTTCACTGGTGACGCTGGATGTAAAGTAGATACGGCAAATTTTTTGCCAATTGACTACTTCCATCTCTTTTTTGGTGTTGATTTCCTAGACGAAATTGTGCAGCAAACAAATTTGCGTGCCGAACAATTTCTGAGGGAGCAAGGAGGCACTCTTGGGCCTCATTCTAGGCGCGCAAGTGGACTCCCACTTCACTAGGGGAGTTGAAGATATTTTTGGGCCTCACACTTAAAATGGGGGTAGTGCATAAACCAACCTTGCTATCCTACTGGTCTACTCGCACGGTTTGGTTAACCCCCATCTTTGCACCATACATGAGCAGAGATCGTTTTTTGCTATTGCAGCGCATGCTGCATTTCAATGACAATTCTGCTGCATTGCCCCGGGACCATCCAGACTATGACAGGTTGTTCAAAATTCGGCCTGTCGTGGAACATTTGTCTGCCAGGTTTCCAGAGGTTTATACTCCTGGAAAGAATATAGCCATTGATGAGTCCTTGATCTTGTATAAAGGGCGGCTGCTGTTTAGGCAGTACATTCCGAGCAAACGCGCTCGCTATGGCATCAAGCTGTACATGCTGTGTGAGAGCTCGACTGGCTATGTGTACAGCTTGAGAGTGTATACAGGGAAGGACACAACTCTTAACCCTGTAGGTTGCCCTCCCATGCTAGGGGTCACAGGAAAGATTGTATGGGAGCTTGTCCAGCCACTTCTTCACAAAGGTTATAACCTTTATGTGGACAATTTCTATACAGGAGTAGAGCTATTCAGTGAGCTCTACAAAGCTGGCACTGTGGCTTGTGGTACAATTCGTTGTCGCCGCAAAGGATTCCCGCAGGAGCTTGTTTGCAAGAAGCTCCAGAAATCCCAGAGCACTGCGTTGCGTTCCAACGAGCTGCTCGCAGTTAAGTTCTCAGATAGGCGCGATGTGTACATGCTCACTACAATTCATGCTGAGAGCACTTCCCCTGTCACGGTTTGGGGTCAGATGGCCGAAGTCCACAAGCCCACCTGTATACTTGATTACAACAAGTACATGGGCGGAGTGGACAAGAACGACCAGGATCTTCAGCCATACAATGCGAGTCGTAAAACTCGCACTTGGTATAAGAAACTGTTTACGCACCTGATCCAGATGGCAACATACAATGCGTATGTTGTTTATCGTGAGACCACCACAGGAAGACTCATGTCTTTCCTTGACTTTCAGTTGTCTGTAATTGAAAGTCTTACTGCTACAGAAGCAGAAGCCTCCACTTCATGTGTTCTGGAGGACGTGGCAAGGCTGCAGGAGCGACACTTTGCAGATAAAATTCCTGCAACACCCAAAAAGGAGCGACCATGTCGTCGTTGTAAAGTGTGCTCGATGCAGGGAAAGAGGCAGGAGACTTGTGTTTACTGTCCCCAGTGCCCAAGTAAGCCTGCCTTCTGTTTTCCTACTTGCTTTATGTTGTATCACACTAAAGCAAAATACTGGGAAATTGACTGAGGTGGAGCTGCCAATAGGATAACCTTTCAATTGGTGTGAATGGATACCTACTGTCTGTGGGCCACTCCTTCACTACGCAAGCAGCTGCAGGATATTTCTTCCTCTACTTCATGAAATCATGGACTTCTCAACACCTTTATCTGCTTTCAGAACGTGGTAGTTGTTCTGTTCGCCAATTGACAAGTGCATTATAGTCCCCACGCTGCACATACTGGTGGGCAGAACATATGCCACGTTGTCATGGAGTACCCGTGTTTCACATTCAACCGTTCTTCGTAGTTTATGATGTTCTCTTTAGGAAGTTTTTGAAAATTTCCAGCATGTTTGCCTTAGTTTCAAAGGTAGATATGCTTGCTCAGCTCGAGAAATGTTTTTGCGGCATACTGGGCACCCCCAACTTGCATCCACAAACTGGAAGGAGTTGGATAGAGCATTGTGAGAGCATTGATAGCTCGTGACAGAAATGTTCACTCAAGCTTCAAGTAGCTAGAGATGAAAGGCATTAGTATAGGGTCTCTTAACAATTGGACAGGGTTAGTCAGGACTCTGAGGACAGACACACGAACGGGTTAGAACAGCTTACGGTAGGTACGCTTTCCGAGGAATATTGCAAAGGTAGAAGGCAGATAGTAAAGGTAGTATAGATACACGTCCTGACTTCTTCTTCACCCATGGATTCAAATCCATTGCTGCCACACTCACACTCAATACTTATGGGTCAATGCTGCTTGCCATGTTCATCCTCCGTTAGAACTTAGTAGATGGTCAGTTTGCTGTATGATAAGTGCATTACAGTCACTGCACATAACGGTGGATTGGACATATGCTACGTTGTCACGGACTACCCTTGTTTCACATTCATCCGTTCATAGTTTATGATGTTACCTTTTGAAAATTTCCAGCATTTTGCCTTAGTTTCAAAGGTAGATATGCTTGCTCAGCTCGAGGAATGGGCTTCACGGCATACTCGAAGCACCCCCAACTTGCATCCACAAACTGGAAGGAGTTGGACTTAGCATAGTGAGTGCACTAAAGGTGCATGAAAGACATGTCTTCCTGAGCCTCATGTGGCTGTCATGGAAGTCATTAGTATAGGTTCACTGGGCATGAGTTCGGTAACGTTCTGGAAGAAGGAGGTGGAGACTTGACAGGTGGTAGAATATAGTCAAAGTCATTATGTCTTGTGGCATATAAATGTGATGGGCCCTTGCATGGCGGCAGTATGTTTGTGTGAGTGCAAGTGATATGGTTGTTTGGGCCCGTGGCTGGCGGTACGGAAGTCTTGTGTGTGGTGTGTGAATGGCGTGTGAATGGACCATAAAGTGGTTGGTGCCGTGATGTGGCTTTATGGCTCCCCTTCAGAAGGCTTGGCTTCAATATTTATATACTTTGATAAGTATTTGTGCTTTGAAGCCAGCGTTTCTGGAGGTGCTAAAACCAACCTGTGTAAGTGGTGGATTAGCTTTATCAAATGAGTGTTAGATTTATATTTGTGTCTGTTTAATGGCCTTTTGTAAGATATTTTTTTTTCCACAATGGGTAGCAGGGGACTTTCTGCCCTAGCTCAGTCGTCACCTAGGCAAACCATTACATTTTTGAGTAGTAGACAAAGGGGGAAGTACAAGGGTGAATGACTTGCGTGGTTCTCACTGTTTTTTTACCCAACATGCCCTGCTAGCCTCATATTTTGTTGAAAAAAATCACTATTTCCACACATTTTTGTGTGGGAAATTTGTGGCATCGCCGGGCAGACATGCATTTCCTACCACCCAGTGTTCCCCAAGGTCTCCCGATAAAAATGGTACCTCACTCGTGTGGGAGGCCCAAGTACCCACGACAGGCTAGGGCCGAAAAGGTATTGAGGCGACATTAAAATTGCCTATCACAAAACAACCTGGTTTTGCAAGGGGGTCACCTCGGTTTTGGCCCCGTGCTCGGTGGCCAGCTAGGGAAACCTATCAAACCCACACATTTCTGAAAACTAGACACCCGGGGGTTCCAGGGAGGTATGGCTTGCGTGGATCCCCCAACGTTTTCTTACCCAGAATCCCCTGCAAACCTCGAATTTAGGTGGAAAAATCACTTTTTCCACACATTTTTGTGTGGGAAAGTTGTGGCATCGCCGGGCAGACATGCATTTCCTACCACCCAGTGTTCCCCAAGGTCTCCCGATAAAAATGGTACCTCACTCGTGTGGGAGGCCCAAGTACCCACGACAGGCTAGGGCCGAAAAGGTATTGAGGCGACATTAAAATTGCCTATCACAAAACAACCTGGTTTTGCAAGGGGGTCACCTCGGTTTTGGCCCCGTGCTCGGTGGCCAGCTAGGGAAACCTATCAAACCCACACATTTCTGAAAACTAGACACCCGGGGGTTCCAGGGAGGTATGGCTTGCGTGGATCCCCCAACGTTTTCTTACCCAGAATCCCCTGCAAACCTCGAATTTAGGTGGAAAAATCACTTTTTCCACACATTTTTGTGTGGGAAAGTTGTGGCATCGCCGGGCAGACATGCATTTCCTACCACCCAGTGTTCCCCAAGGTCTCCCGATAAAAATGGTACCTCACTCGTGTGGGAGGCCCAAGTACCCACGACAGGCTAGGGCCGAAAAGGTATTGAGGCGACATTAAAATTGCCTATCACAAAACAACCTGGTTTTGCAAGGGGGTCCCCTCGGTTTTTGGCCCCGTGCTCGGTGGCCAGCTAGGAAACCTATCAAACCCACACATTTCTGAAAACTAGACACCCGGGGGTTCCAGGGAGGTATGGCTTGCGTGGATCCCCCAACGTTTTCTTACCCAGAATCCCCTGCAAACCTCGAATTTAGGTGGAAAAATCACTTTTTCCACACATTTTTGGGTGGGAAAGTTGTGGCATCGCTGGGCAGACATGCATTTCCTACCACCCAGTGTTCCCCAAGGTCTCCCGATAAAAATGGTACCTCACTCGTGTGGGAGGCCCAAGTACCCACGACAGGCTAGGGCCGAAAAGGTATTGAGGCGACATTAAAATTGCCTATCACAAAACAACCTGGTTTTGCAAGGGGGTCACCTCGGTTTTGGCCCCGTGCTCGGTGGCCAGCTAGGGAAACCTATCAAACCCACACATTTCTGAAAACTAGACACCCGGGGGTTCCAGGGAGGTATGGCTTGCGTGGATCCCCCAACGTTTTCTTACCCAGAATCCCCTGCAAACCTCGAATTTAGGTGGAAAAATCACTTTTTCCACACATTTTTGTGTGGGAAAGTTGTGGCATCGCCGGGCAGACATGCATTTCCTACCACCCAGTGTTCCCCAAGGTCTCCCGATAAAAATGGTACCTCACTCGTGTGGGAGGCCCAAGTACCCACGACAGGCTAGGGCCGAAAAGGTATTGAGGCGACATTAAAATTGCCTATCACAAAACAACCTGGTTTTGCAAGGGGGTCACCTCGGTTTTTGGCCCCGTGCTCGGTGGCCAGCTAGGGAAACCTATCAAACCCACACATTTCTGAAAACTAGACACCCGGGGGTTCCAGGGAGGTATGGCTTGCGTGGATCCCCCAACGTTTTCTTACCCAGAATCCCCTGCAAACCTCGAATTTAGGTGGAAAAATCACTTTTTCCACACATTTTTGGGTGGGAAAGTTGTGGCATCGCTGGGCAGACATGCATTTCCTACCACCCAGTGTTCCCAAGGTCTCCGATAAAAATGGTACCTCACTCGTGTGGGAGGCCCAAGTACCCACAACAGGCTAGGGCCGAAAAGGTATTGAGGCGACATTAAAATTGCCTATCACAAAACAACCTGGTTTTGCAAGGGGGTCACCTCGGTTTTGGCCCCGTGCTCGGTGGCCAGCTAGGAAACCTATCAAACCCACACATTTCTGAAAACTAGACACCCGGGGTTCCAGGGAGGTATGGCTTGCGTGGATCCCCCAACGTTTTCTTACCCAGAATCCCCTGCAAACCTCGAATTTAGGTGGAAAAATCACTTTTTCCACACATTTTTGGGTGGGAAAGTTGTGGCATCGCTGGGCAGACATGCATTTCCTACCACCCAGTGTTCCCAAGGTCTCCCGATAAAAATGGTACCTCACTCGTGTGGGAGGCCCAAGTACCCGCGACAGGCAAGGACACAAAACGCTTTGAGGCAACATCAACATTGCCTATCAAAAAATGTTTTGGGCCCTTGCCTGTCGCTGGTACTTGGGCCTCCCACACAAGTGAGGCACCATTTTTATCGGGAGACCTGGGGAACGCTGGGTGGTAGGAAATTTGTGTGAGGCCAGTGATGCCACACTTTCCCACACACAAATGTGTGAAAAAGTGATTATTTCAGCTAAAATTGAGGTTTGCAAGGGATTCTGGGTAAGGAAACGTTGGGGGATCCATGCAAGCCATACCTCCCTGGAAGCCCCCGGGTGTCTACTTTTTAGAAATGTGTGGGTTTGGTAGGTTTCCTAGATGGCCGCCGAGCACGGGGCCAAAACCCAGGTGACCCCCTTGCAAAACCAGGTGGTTTTGAGATAGGCAATTTTGAGGTCGCCTCACTACGTTGTGGGCCCTTGCCTGTCGCGGGTACTTGGGCCTCCCACACAAGTGAGGCACCATTTTTATCGGGAGACCTGGGGGAACGCTGGGTGGTAGGAAATTTGTGTGAGGCCAGTGATGCCACACTTTCCCACACACAAATGTGTGAAAAAAGTGATTTTTTCAGCTAAAATTGAGGTTTGCAAGGGATTCTGGGTAAGGAAACGTTGGGGGATCCACGCAAGCCATACCTCCCTGGAAGCCCCGGGTGTCTACTTTTCAGAAATGTGTGTGTTTGGTAGGTTTCCCTAGATGGCCGCCGAGCACGGGGCCAAAAACCCAGGTGACTCCCTTGCAAAACCAGGTGGTTTTGAGATAGGCAATTTTGAGGTCGCCTCACTACGTTGTGTGCCCTTGCCTGTCGCGGGTACTTGGGCCTCCCACACAAGTGAGGCACCATTTTTATCGGGAGACCTGGGGGAACGCTGGGTGGTAGGAAATTTGTGTGAGGCCAGTGATGCCACACTTTCCCACACACAAATGTGTGAAAAAAGTGATTTTTTCAGCTAAAATTGAGGTTTGCAAGGGATTCTGGGTAAGGAAACGTTGGGGGATCCACGCAAGCCATACCTCCCTGGAAGCCCCGGGTGTCTACTTTTCAGAAATGTGTGTGTTTGGTAGGTTTCCCTAGATGGCCGCCGAGCACGGGCCAAAACCCAGGTGACCCCCTTGCAAAACCAGGTGGTTTTGAGATAGGCAATTTTGAGGTCGCCTCACTACGCTGTGGGCCCTTGCCTGTCGCGAGTACTTGGGCCTCCCACACAAGTGAGGCACCATTTTTATCGGGAGACCTGGGGAACGCTGGGTGGTAGGAAATTTGTGTGAGGCCAGTGATGCCATACTTTCCCACACACAAATGTGTGAAAAAAGTGATTTTTTCAGCTAAAATTGAGGTTTGCAAGGGATTCTGGGTAAGGAAACGTTGGGGGATCCACGCAAGCCATACCTCCCTGGAAGCCCCCGGGTGTCTACTTTTCAGAAATGTGTGTGTTTGGTAGGTTTCCTAGATGGCCGCCGAGCACGGGGCCAAAACCCAGGTGACTCCCTTGCAAAACCAGGTGGTTTTGAGATAGGCAATTTTGAGGTCGCCTCACTACGTTGTGGGCCCTTGCCTGTCGCGGGTACTTGGGCCTCCCACACAAGTGAGGCACCATTTTTATCGGGAGACCTGGGGGAACGCTGGGTGGTAGGAAATTTGTGTGAGGCCAGTGATGCCACACTTTCCCACACACAAATGTGTGAAAAAAGTGATTTTTTCAGCTAAAATTGAGGTTTGCAAGGGATTCTGGGTAAGGAAACGTTGGGAGATCCACGCAAGCCATACCTCCCTGGAAGCCCCCGGGTGTCTACTTTTCAGAAATGTGTGTGTTTGGTAGGTTTCCCTAGATGGCCGCCGAGCACGGGGCCAAAACCCAGGTGACCCCCTTGCAAAACCAGGTGGTTTTGAGATAGGCAATTTTGAGGTCGCCTCACTACGTTGTGGGCCCTTGCCTGTCGCGAGTACTTGGGCCTCCCACACAAGTGAGGCACCATTTTTATCGGGAGACCTGGGGGAACGCTGGGTGGTAGGAAATTTGTGTGAGGCCAGTGATGCCACACTTCCCCACACACAAATGTGTGAAAAAAGTGATTGTTTCAGCTAAAATTGAGGTTTGCAAGGGATTCTGGGTAAGGAAACGTTGGGGGATCCACGCAAGCCATACCTCCCTGGAAGCCCCCGGGTGTCTACTTTTCAGAAATGTGTGTGTTTGGTAGGTTTCCCTAGATGGCCGCCGAGCACGGGGCCAAAACCCAGGTGACCCCCTTGCAAAACCAGGTGGTTTTGAGATAGGCAATTTTGAGGTCGCCTCACTACGTTGTGGGCCCTTGCCTGTCGCGGGTACTTGGGCCTCCCACACAAGTGAGGCACCATTTTTATCGGGAGACCTGGGGGAACGCTGGGTGGTAGGAAATTTGTGTGAGGCCAGTGATGCCACACTTTCCCACACACAAATGTGTGAAAAAAGTGATTTTTTCAGCTAAAATTGAGGTTTGCAAGGGATTCTGGGTAAGGAAACGTTGGGAGATCAACGCAAGCCATACCTCCCTGGAAGCCCCCGGGTGTCTACTTTTCAGAAATGTGTGGGTTTGGTAGGTTTCCCTAGATGGCCGCCGAGCACGGGGCCAAAAACCCAGGTGACCCCCTTGCAAAACCAGGTGGTTTTGAGATAGGCAATTTTGAGGTCGCCTCACTACGTTGTGGGCCCTTGCCTGTCGCGGGTACTTGGGCCTCCCACACAAGTGAGGCACCATTTTTATCGGGAGACCTGGGGGAACGCTGGGTGGTAGGAAATTTGTGTGAGGCCAGTGATGCCACACTTTCCCACACACAAATGTGTGAAAAAAGTGATTTTTTCAGCTAAAATTGAGGTTTGCAAGGGATTCTGGGTAAGGAAACGTTCGGGGATCCACGCAAGCCATACCTCCCTGGAAGCCCCCGGGTGTCTACTTTTCAGAAATGTGTGGGTTTGGTAGGTTTCCCTTGATGGCCGCCGAGCACGGGGCCAAAAACCCAGGTGACTCCCCTTGCAAAACCAGGTGGTTTTGAGATAGGCAATTTTGAGGTCGCCTCACTACGTTGTGGGCCCTTGCCTGTCGCGGGTACTTGAGCCTCCCACACAAGTGAGGCACCATTTTTATCGGGAGACCTGGGGGAACGCTGGGTGGTAGGAAATTTGTGTGAGGCCAGTGATGCCACACTTTCCCACACACAAATGTGTGAAAAAAGTGATTTTTCAGCTAAAATTGAGGTTTGCAAGGGATTCTGGGTAAGGAAACGTTGGGGGATCCACGCAAGCCATACCTCCCTGGAAGCCCCCGGGTGTCTACTTTTCAGAAATGTGTGTGTTTGGTAGGTTTCCCTAGGTGCCGGCAGAGCTAGGGTTCACAAACTACAGCTAGGCATTTTGCCAAAAAAGGGTCATTTTTCACTGCGAAATTGAGGTGTGACCACGTTGCGTTTTGCGCCGTTTCCTGTCGCAGGCACTAGGCCGACCCACACAAGTGAGGTACCATTTTTCTCGTAAGACTTTGGGGGACGCGGGGTGGGTGGAAATTTGTGGATCCACGCAGATTCCAGAACTTTCCACCACAGAAATGTGGGGAAAATGTGTTTTTTTGACAATTTTTTATGTTTGCAAGGGATTCTGGGTAACAGAACCTGGTGGGAGGCAGTCAAGTCACCCCATCCTGGATTCCCCTGGGTGTCTAGTTTTCAAAAATGTATAGGTTTGCTAGGTTTCCCTAGGTGCCGGCAGAGGTAGGGTTCAAAAACTACAGCTAGGCACTTTGCAAAAAAAGGTCATTTTTCACTGCGAAATTGAGGTGTGACCGCGTTGCGTTTTGCGCCGTTTCCTGTCGCAGGCACTAGGCCGACCCACACAAGTGAGGTACCATTTTTCTCGTAAGACTTTGGGGAACGTGGGGTGGGTGGAAATTTGTGGATCCACGCAGATTCCAGAACTTTCCACCACAGAAATGTGGGGAAAATGTGGTTTTTATGACAATTTTTTATGTTTGCAAGGGATTCTGGGTAACAGAACCTGGTGGGAGGCAGTCAAGTCACCCCATCCTGGATTCCCCTGGGTGTCTAGTTTTCAAAAATGTATAGGTTTGCTAGGTTTCCCTAGGTGCCGGCAGAGGTAGGGTTCAAAAACTATAGCTAGGCACTTTGCAAAAAAAGGTCATTTTTCACTGCGAAATTGAGGTGTGACCGCGTTGCGTTTTGCGCCGTTTCCTGTCGCAGGCTCTAGGCCGACCCACACAAGTGAGGTACCATTTTTCTCGTAAGACTTTGGGGAACGCGGGGTGGGTGGAAATTTGTGGATCCACGCAGATTCCAGAACTTTCCACCACAGAAATGTGGGGAAAATGTGTTTTTTTGACAATTTTTTATGTTTGCAAGGGATTCTGGGTAACAGAACCTGGTGGGAGGCAGTCAAGTCACCCCATCCTGGATTCCCCTGGGTGTCTAGTTTTCAAAAATGTATAGGTTTGCTAGGTTTCCCTAGGTGCCGGCAGAGGTAGGGTTAAAAACTACAGCTAGGCACTTTGCCAAAAAGGGTCATTTTTCACTGCGAAATTGAGGTGTGACCACGTTGCGTTTTGCGCCGTTTCCTGTCGCAGGCACTAGGCCGACCCACACAAGTGAGGTACCATTTTTCTCGTAAGACTTTGGGGGACGCGGGGTGGGTGGAAATTTGTGGATCCACGCAGATTCCAGAACTTTCCACCACAGAAATGTGGGGGAAATGTGTTTTTTGGACAATTTTTTATGTTTGCAAGGGATTCTGGGTAACAGAACCTGGTGGGAGGCAGTCAAGTCATCCCATCCTGGATTCCCCTGGGTGTCTAGTTTTCAAAAATGTATAGGCTTGCTAGGTTTCCCTAGGTGCCGGCAGAGGTAGGGTTCAAAAACTACAGCTAGGCACTTTGCCAAAAAAGGGTCATTTTTCACTGCGAAATTGAGGTGGGACCGCGTTGCGTTTTGCGCCGTTTCCTGTCGCAGGCACTAGGCCGACCCACACAAGTGAGGTACCATTTTTCTCGTAAGACTTTGTGAAACGCCGGGTGGTTGGAAATTTGTGGATCCACGCAGATTCCAGAACTTTCCACCACAGAAATGTGGGGAAAATGTGTTTTTTTTGACAATTTTTTATGTTTGCAAGGGATTCTGGGTAACAGAACCTGGTGGGAGGCAGTCAAGTCACCCCATCCTGGATTCCCCTGGGTGTCTAGTTTTCAAAAATGTATAGGTTTGCTAGGTTTCCCTAGGTGCCGGCAGAGCTAGGGTTCAAAAACTACAGCTAGGCACTTTGCCAAAAAGGGTCATTTTTCACTGCGAAATTGAGGTGTGACCACGTTGCGTTTTGCGCCGTTTCCTGTCGCAGGCACTAGGCCGACCCACACAAGTGAGGTACCATTTTTCTCGTAAGACTTTGGGGAACGCGGGGTGGGTGGAAATTTGTGGATCCACGCAGATTCCAGAACTTTCCACCACAGAAATGTGGGGAAAATGTGTTTTTTTGACAATTTTTTATGTTTGCAAGGGATTCTGGGTAACAGAACCTGGTGGGAGGCAGTCAAGTCACCCCATCCTGGATTCCCCTGGGTGTCTAGTTTTCAAAAATGTATAGGTTTGCTAGGTTTCCCTAGGTGCCGGCAGAGGTAGGGTTCAAAAACTACAGCTAGGCACTTTGCCAAAAAAGGGTCATTTTTCACTGCGAAATTGAGGTGTGACCACGTTGCGTTTTGCGCCGTTTCCTGTCGCAGGCACTAGGCCGACCCACACAAGTGAGGTACCATTTTTCTCGTAAGACTTTGGGGGACGCGGGGTGGGTGGAAATTTGTGGATCCACGCAGATTCCAGAACTTTCCACCACAGAAATGTGGGGGAAATGTGTTTTTTGGACAATTTTTTATGTTTGCAAGGGATTCTGGGTAACAGAACCTGGTGGGAGGCAGTCAAGTCACCCCATCCTGGATTCCCCTGGGTGTCTAGTTTTCAAAAATGTATAGGCTTGCTAGGTTTCCCTAGGTGCCGGCAGAGGTAGGGTTCAAAAACTACAGCTAGGCACTTTGCCAAAAAGGGTCATTTTTCACTGCGAAATTGAGGTCGGACCGCGTTGCGTTTTACGCCGTTTCCTGTCGCAGGCACTAGGCCGACCCACACAAGTGAGGTACCATTTTTCTCGTAAGACTTTGTGAAACGCCGGGTGGGTGGAAATTTGTGGATCCACGCAGATTCCAGAACTTTCCACCACAGAAATGTGGGGAAAATGTGTTTTTTTGACAATTTTTTATGTTTGCAAGGGATTCTGGGTAACAGAACCTGGTGGGAGGCAGTCAAGTCACCCCATCCTGGATTCCCCTGGGTGTCTAGTTTTCAAAAATGTATAGGTTTGCTAGGTTTCCCTAGGTGCCGGCAGAGCTAGGGTTCAAAAACTACAGCTAGGCACTTTGCCAAAAAAGGGTCATTTTTCACTGCGAAATTGAGGTGTGACCACGTTGCGTTTTGCGCCGTTTCCTGTCGCAGGCACTAGGCCTACCCACACAAGTGAGGTACCATTTTTCTCGTAAGACTTTGGGGAACGCGGGGTGGGTGTAAATTTGTGGATCCACGCAGATTCCAGAACTTTCCACCACAGAAATGTGGGGAAAATGTGGTTTTTGACAATTTTTTCTGTTTGCAAGGGATTCTGGGTAACAGAACTTGGTGGGAGGCAGTCAAGTCACCCCATCCTGGATTCCCCTGGGTGTCTAGTTTTCAAAAATGTATAGGTTTGCTAGGTTTCCTAGGTGCCGGCAGAGCTAGGGTTCAAAAACTACAGCTAGGCACTTTGCCAAAAAAGGGTCATTTTTCACTGCGAAATTGAGGTGTGACCACGTTGCGTTTTGCGCCGTTTCCTGTCGCAGGCACTAGGCCGACCCACACAAGTGAGGTACCATTTTTCTCGTTAGACTTTGGGGAACGCGGGGTGGGTGGAAATTTGTGGATCCACGCAGATTCCAGAACTTTCCACCACAGAAATGTGGGGAAAATGTGATTTTTTTGACAATTTTTTTATGTTTGCAAGGGATTCTGGGTAACAGAAACTGATGGGAGGCAGTCAAGTCACCCCATCCTGGATTCCCCTGGGTGTCTAGTTTTCAAAAATGTATAGGTTTGCTAGGTTTCCCTAGGTGCCGGCAGAGCTAGGGTTCAAAAACTACACCTAGGCACTTTGCAAAAAAAGGGTAATTTTTCATTGTGAAAATGTGGTACGTCCACGTTGCATTTTGAGCCATTTCCTGTTGTGGGCACAAGGGCTACCCACACAAGTGAGGTACCATTTTTATCGGGAGACTTAGGGTAACACAGAATTGTAGAGCAACTGTTATTACCTATTGACTTTCGATGCATTTCTGCCTTCCAAATGAAAGACAATGTGTAAAAAATAAGTCATTTTGAAAAATGACCTATAATTCTCATGCTAGTATGGGTACTCCCAATTTCGGAAATGTGCAAATATCTACTGTTTCTAAAATCTACATTTTGTTCCCATTTCAGAAATACATAGGTGTCTTTCATAACAATTTTTCCATGTATACATTTTCCCAAAATAATTGCTATATACCCGGTACTTAAAAAAAATCATTGCAAGATGTTGCTCAATTATTGGCTCTGGGTTCGTCGGGTTCTTGGTGAACCTACAAGTCCTATATATCCCCACAACCAGAAAGGTCCAGCGGATATAACGGTATATTGCCTTCAAATAGCTGTCATAATTAGAAGAAGTTACAGGTGAAAACGTTGACACAAATGGCTGTTTTTTTCAACTAATTTTCAATTTTTCCTTTATTTAACTGTTAGTTTCTATAAGGAAAACTTTAAGGATCTACACAAATGACCCCTTGCTGAATTCAGAATTTTGTCTACTTTTCATAAATGTATGGCTTTCCAGGATCCATTATTGGTTTCATACCCATTTCTACCATTAACTGGAAGGAGGTTGAAAGCACAAAAAATAGCAAAAATAGGCTATGTCCCAGAAAAATGCCAAAACTGTGTAAAATTTTTTGGTTTTCTGACAAAAGTCTGTCATTCCCTAAAATCTGGGAAAATGGAGATTTCAGCCCCACAAACCTTTTTTGATACCATTTGCAGGGAAAAACCCAGACGCTTTTATATGCGGGACTTTTTTCCCATTTTTCCCCAAAAAAACAAAATATAGCTGTATTTTGGCTAAAATCTGGGACCCCTCCAGGGGAATCCACAAACCCTGGGTACCTTTAGAATCCCCATGATGTTGGAAGAAAAGGACGCAAATTTGGCGTGGATACCTTATGTGGTCCAAAAGTTACAGAGGCCTAATCGCGAACTACTACAAATAGCCAAAAAAGGGCTCAGCACTGGGGGGGAAAAGGCCCAGCAGTTAAGGGGTTAACAGCTTCTACAAAATTCAACAAAAAACATCAACGAAAGAAACTTCACCAACTGCATTCAGTAAGTATTTTTTTTCTTCAATTAAATATATAGACTAAAAAAGCAAAATAAACAAATGTACTAAAATTATAACCGTTTATTTTATAATTCACAGATTACACTTCAAAAAAAGTCCACCTTAAATCAACAAAGCAAGAATTAACTTCAAAAACAGAAACAAAAACAACTTTACAGAAAAATATAAAATTAAGTAAGTATATAAATTAACCAACAAATACAACAACCTAATTAACAAAATTAAAATAAATTAAAAAGCTAATGTAACTAACATATATTTTTCACTTGCCAGCTTCTTAAAAAACTACAGCCTACAACAAAATCATCGAAAAAAACATCTTCAACGAAAAATAGTACATATTTTTTTCACAACTAAATAAAAATAGAAACTAAGGGGTCCATTACAATGGCGGGCGGACTTTGTCCGCCCGCCACCGCAACGAAGCCAGGGACCGCCCGCCGAAATCGCGACGGTCCCGCCAGACACATTAGGATGCGCCCGCCACACTGGCGGGCGCATCCCGCATGTTTTACATTGCGGCGGGCGGTGCTGTCAGCAGCACCCGCCGCAATGTACAAAATGCATGTTGTGCTTTGCATGCACAACGTGACAGGCACCGCGCGGTGCCTGCCACCTTGTGCATGCAAATGCAGGGGGGTACCATAGGTACCCCCCATGTGCCCCCCTCACCCCCCCAACATCCTGGGGGCCCTCAACGGGCCCCCAAATGCGAATACCGCATGCCTTTTCATGGCGGAAATGCTGCCATGAAAAGGCTCCTCACCGCCTACATCCTAATATGGATGGCGGTGTCTCACAGACACCGCCACCATATTAAACCCGCTTTCCGCACGGTCAACAAGTCGACCGGCGGAAAAGCGGCGGGCGGTCTTTCCGTCCGCCGCTGACCCCCCACCATACTAATATGGCAGGGGTAAATGGGTGGAGGGTGGAGGAAAATGTACGGCGGATCGCCACCGCCATGCGGGCGGTGGCAATCCGCCGTACATCGTAATGACCCCCTAAATAAATAAAATAACACAATAAAATGTAACACTTTAATAACAATAACATTTTGCTTTTAAACCAACAGAAAAAAACAAGTGGATAAACATCAACAATCAAAAGAAAATCCTTTGCCGC